>OY757025.1:121374775-121533512 GCA_963580285.1 Lucinisca nassula | reverse complement strand
TTTCTCTGCTGAGGGAATAATTTTATGTGACGGAGAAATATAGTATAGCATCTAATATGTGTAAAATTTTCTTGTCACCAAATTAACTTGAATTTATCCCCGACCAAAAAATCTGAAGAGGCACTGAAGCGTCGTCGAGCAAGTGTGCCTAGAAAAGATTTGGATCAGCCTGTGCATATGCGCAGTCTGGTTTGTTTTTTTCTGCTGAGTGTATAATTTTATGTAGATCATTTCATACATGTAAAATTTTCTTGTAACCAGTTTGACTTTATTCTAGACAAGAAACTCTGAAGAGCACTGAAGCGTCATCGAGCATGTGTGCCTAGAAAAGACTTGGATCAGCCTGTGCATGTGCGCAGCCTGATATATGAACCTCTGCTAAGGTCTATACACATTTTATTGGAATTTTGTTTGACAGTGAGCCACACCGTGTACATTCTTTTGTCACCAGCTTGCAAGAAAATCTGAAGACGGCCCTGATATGATTTTAGTGGGTCATTTGGGGTTCTAGTGTCTTATATTGTATGAAATTCATTTTCAGGCATGAACAAATCATTTGCCTAGTCATGTTACAATAAATAATTTGGTTTATGATATGGATGTAGTCATTTACAGGCTTTAATACGCATGCGAGTGTTTGCGTTTCTCTGGCTCGATTACTTAGCTGCAGCGCATCATAGGAGTCTTAAAAGGAATTCAAACGCTTGCAAAAATGTTTACTGTATCATATTTTACTTTTAAAAGGGGTCGCAAATGCGTTTTAACACTTCTTGTCACCATAAAATAGCTCTTGTCACTTCTTGTCACTTCTTGTCACCTCTTGTCACTTCTTGTCACCAAATAGGGAGACCGCCTCTGAATTGTCTGGTCGTGGGTCGTTTCGCCCTGATTTGAGGTATGTACGGAGATGGTTATTGGAATCAGTAACCATGCCAGTCACCATGCAATACGCATGCGCCGACTGGAGTGCTGGCTCCACGTTTTGCATTTCCGGCCTGATTTCCTACTTTCGATTTATTATTTACAACCAACTGACTGACAACCTGTTCACCTGAGAATACTAAGTCTTAGGTTTATCAATGTAATAATTAATTCTCATGATCCACACACACTAGAAATAAGACTGTGTCATATGTTAATTCTTACACATGGTATTTGTAATCATACATCCTCTATCAGCTGAATTGTCCGCTGGAGAGAAAATTGTCAATAAATTCGTCATGGTCCTAGTACGGCAAATGTCACTGTGAAGGTAGGGTATTGTATCCCGTGGTGACTGGGAAGTATGGCAAGCCATTTTACTATTTATTATGGAGAGTGTGTGTGTGTGAATTCGGGTTTAACGTCGCTTTCAACAATTTTTCAGTCATATCACGACGGTGTCTGGTAGCGACAGGGAGCTCAATGCTCACTTTTATAGTGCTGCCTCACTGAAGTATAATGTCCCAGACATATTACATGATACCACACCCAGTCACATTATCCTGACACTGGGTCGACCAGTCCTAGCTCAACCCTGTAAATCTGAGTGCCAAGCGAGGAGCAGCTAGTACCATTCTTAGCGACTTTGGTATGTCGCGGCCCGGGATCGAACCCGTGACCCCCTGTTCCCCGGAGCGGTCACTCTACCAACTAAGCTATCGGGGCCAGTCTATTTATTATGAATTGTAGATATCTTATTTATTATAAAAGATATCATATATTATATTAGATATTTATTATATATGATATCTGACATATATAAGATATCTAATATAATAAATAAGATATCTTATATAGCATATCAGAATATGATGTGTTATATAAGATATCTTATATGCTATATTAGATATCTTATATTGGATATAAGATATCTAATATAGGATATAAGATATCTAGTATGATATATAAGATATCTTATTTACCAAAATATATAAGCTATCTGATATGCTAAATAAGATATCTAATATAGCATATAAGATATCATATATAACATATCAGATATCTTATATATTATATAAGATATCTGTTATGCTATATAAGATATCTAATATATTAAATAAGATATCTGATATAGGATATAAGATATCTTATGTAATATATAAGATATCTTATTTAATAAGGGAAATAAGATATCTTATATGATATATAAGATATCTCATATATTATATAAGATATCTTATATGTTATATTAGATATCTTATTTGGTATATTAGATATCTTATTTAGCATATCAGATATATATTCCAGTAAATAAGATATCTTATATCCTATATCAGATATCTTATTTAATATATTAGATATCTTATATAGCATAACAGATATCTTATATAATATATAATATATCTTATTTACCTAACTATTTAAGATATCTTATATGACAAATAAGATATCTAATATATTTTACCAAAAAAATAATGAAGTCTCCCCGAAACTGCCAAGGAATGACTACCCCCATTTATGCCTAACATTCCAGAAACCCTGGCAAACAGTGCAGGCCCAGATCAGATCAGGGCCTACACTATTAATAAAATGTTCAGCTTTATTCAGATTACACAACCTCTCATCATGTGTCATACCTAATTTTCGAAATGGGCTCCTGTCCTAAATAAGCAGGAAGATTGCATTTGGTAAAAAAAAAAAAAAAAAAAAGATAAAAGGGACAAAGAAAAATTGAACTAATTATGCGAAAAGTAGAGGTAGAAACCAGGCTGAATATATGGACAGTCTGGTGAGAGTCTTTGTTTTTTGTTTTTGTCAAAATACATGCAACGAGCAGTGCTTGGCATAACTCAAGTTTGAAGTTAATTTATACTTCCACTATCTTGTAAGGGAAGGTAATTAAATTATACAAACAAAAGCAAGCTGGCTTTATTCTCTCTCTCTCAAAAAAAAAAAGAAAGATGTTGTCTTTAATCTGATCGCACGTGTTTGGGAACCCCGCTTTATTTATAAACAAATATGTACAATTACAGTTTATAATTAATAATTATAATTTCTCCAGTCCTCTGTAGCAGTCTAATGGAGAGGTAGTGACTATTATTTGTCATTTCTTTCCAATTTATATAATATATCTTATATGTTAATTAAGATATCTTATTTATCAAACTTATATAAGATATCTTATATGTTAAATTAAATATCTGATATACCAATTAAGATATTTTATATAAAAATATAAATAAGATATCTGATATAATATATCAGATATCTGATATGTTATATTAGATATTTTATATGCTATATAAGATATCTTATTTAGTATATTAGATATCTTATATAGCATATAAGATATCTTATATGTTTTAGTAAACAAGATATCTTATATGTTATATAAGATATCTTATATGTTAAATAAGATATCTTATATAACATATAAGATATCTTGTTTACTAAAACATATATCATATCAGATATCTGAATTGCAGAATTAAATAAGATATCTCATATAGGATGTAAGATATCTACTTTAGGATATACGATATCTTAATTGTTATATCAGATATCTTATATAGGATATAAGATATCTTATATAATTTTTTTTACATTCCATATTAAATTCATAATTTCTTTGCATCAAACAAAGTATCCTTTAACAAATCCTTACCTACCTTCATTTATGAGGTGCAATTTTACTATTTAATTGAAATTCAAGATTTTGTTTGTTTGTATTGGAGTTAAACGGCCCAGTCCTAACTATTTAGGTCATTTTTAAGCCGGTCAGTTTACCATTCCACACTTTTAGTGGGCAAGCTTATACGTAAGCTGTTAACCACATTTCGAAAACACTGCCTATACAAATACATTGTAAAGTTTATCACCACAAAAAGGAAACTTTAAAGATGAAAAATTGATATTTTTCTTATTTCTGCTTAAAATAGAGATTCTGGTTACATGTTAGAACCGCTTCCCCGAGGCAGTTCTAACGAGTACCCACAATCTATATTTTGGAGCAGAAATAAGAAAAAAAAAGGTTTACCCCTGCCAACCCAAGTTTTACTATATAAAAGTGGGGTTCAAGAGGGTCAAACGCTTTATAGACGCGCTTCATGATAAGTACAGTGCACATTCTTTCACAGAAACGGACAACTGCCCTTCTTGAATCAGCAGAATGGAGAAAATGACTGTAAAATAGATTTCATGATCCATGTCCAGGAAAGAATGTTGCCGACACTGACATGACTGGAACACGTGTCCTTCTGATCACCAGTCAGACCTACATCTCACTGAGCTACCGAGGTCAGCTTGAATTTCAAGATATTTGTTAATAAAATTTCTGATATCTATAATAAAATTATTGGATTGCAATAAATATTATTAGATATGTATAAATAATATTAGATATCTATTATCTATTTTATGATATACATAATGCATTTAGGGACATCTATAATTCGAAATATAGATATATTTTATTCGATGGAAAGATGTTAAATATTTAAGAACATATAATTACATTTATTGATATCAATAATATAGTTTCTTTTATTCATTATTGAAAATTGTGACATCTATAATTCAGCCTTCTAAATGATATCTATAATTTGATTTTTAGATATCTATATATGCAAAGGAATTATATATGTATATATCTATATATTGAAAAAAAGAGAGCTATAATTTAAACATATATTAGATATCATTATTATAGATATTATTTATAGATATCATTATTATAGATATTATTTATAGATATCATTATTATAGATATTATTTATTGATATCTTGCAATAATTATTGATATACTATAGTTTATTACAGATATCTATAAATCAAATTATAATTATCAATAAATCAAATTATAGATATGAACAATTAACATTATTGATATCTATAATTATCTGTATTTTTTGCTATCATAAAATGAAATTCATGATATGTTATATATATTTCTTGATATCAATAGATTTGTTTCCTGATATCAATAATTTCTTTGCATATATAAAATCTAAAAATCAAATTATAGAGATCATTTAAAAGGCTGAATCATAGATATCAAAATTTTCAATAATGGATATCATAAAATACATTTTGGTCATGAATAAATGAAATTATTGATATTTTATGATATTTATCTATATATTGAAAAATAGATAGCTATAATTTAAACATATATTAGATATCATCATTATAGATATTATTTATAGATATCATTATTATAGATATTATTTATAGATATCATTATTATAGATATTATTTATTGATATCTTGCAATAATTATTGATATACTATAGTTTATTACAGATATCTATAAATCAAATTATAATTATAAATAGATCAAATTATAGATATGAACAATTAACATTATTGATATCTATAATTATCTGTATTTTTTGCTATCATAAAATGAAATTCATGATATGTTATATATATTTCTTGATATCAATAGATTTGTTTCCTGATATCAATAATTTCTTTGCATATATAAATATCTAAAAATCAAATTATAGAGATCATTTAAAAGGCTGAATCATAGATATCACAATTTTCAATAATGGATATCATAAAATACATTTTGGTCATGAATAAATGAAACTGTTGATATTTTATAATGCTCTTTAATATTTGGTATCCATATATCAAAATAAAAGATATCTACTATTGAAATTATTGATAACCATTTACTTACTATGGATATCATGAAAAAAAATATATCTAATATCAGTAATGTTAATTATCTATAATTTGATTTATAGATATCTACAAACTGATTTATAGATGTCATTATTACAGATGTTATTTATCGATATCTGACAATTATTATTATTAAACTGTAGTTTATTTCAGATATCTATTAATCAAATTATAGATATCATCAATAAATCAAATTATAGATATGTACAATTAACATTATTAATATTTATAATTATCTGTATGTTTTGCTTTCATAAAATGAAATCCGTGATATGTAATATATATTTCTTGTAATGAATAAATGAAACTATTGATATTTTATAATGCTCTTCAATATTTGGTATCCATATACCAAAAAAATAGATATCTACTATTGAAATTATTGATAACCATTTACTTACTATGAATATTATTAAAAAAAATATATATATCTTATATCAGTAATGTTAATTATCTATAATTTGATTTATAGATATCTACAAACTGATTTATAGATGTCATTATTATAGATGTTATTTATCGATATCTGACAATAATTATTATTAAACTGTAGTTTATTTCAGATATCTATAAATCAAATTATAGATATCAATAAATCAAATTATAGATATGTACAATTAACATTATTAATGTCTATAATTATCTGTATGTTTTGCTTTCATAAAATGAAATCCGTGATATGTAATATATATTTCTTGATAGCAATAGATTTGTTTCCTGATATCAATAATTTCTTTGCATATATAAATATCTAAAAATCAAATTATAGAGATCATTTAAAAGGCTGAATTATAGATATCACAATTTTCAATAATGGATATCATAAAATATATTATGGTCATAAATAAGTGAAACTATTGATATTTTAAAATGCTCTTCAATATTTGTTATCCATATATCAAAATAATAGATATCTAATATTGAAATTATTGACAACCCTTTACGTATTATGGATATCATGAAATAAATAATAAATATCTAAAATCTATAATGTTAATTATCTATAATTTGATTTATAGATATCTACAAATTGATTTATAGGTGTCTATAACAAAGATATAGGATATCAATAAATATTATTACATATCTATAAATAATATTAGATATGTATTATTTATTTCATTATATCCATAATGTGTTAAGGGATATCTGTAGTTCCAATTATAGATATCTTTTATTCGTTATAGAGATATCAAATATTGATGAACATTTCAGGATATCAAGAATTACATTTATTGATATCCTTCCTATATTTTCTGATATCCATTATTGAAAACTTTGATATCTATTATCCAGCCTTGAAATGGTATCTGTAATTTGATTTTTAGATATCTATATATGTAAAGGAATCATGGATATCATTAGACAAGAAATATATATTACATATCATTGATTACATTTTATTATGTCAAATTATTGATAATAATGTTAATCATACATATCTATAATTTGATTTATAGATATCTATAATTTGATATATAAATATCTAAAACACAATTACAGATTTCTCCGAATTGTATTAAATAGTAATATCGCATCATGCCTAATACACTTGTCATGATGACTCATACCGCTGTCATTATGACTCGCATAGCTGTCATGATTACTCATATACCTTTTGTCCTGACTCAAACACGTGCCACTCTCTATCACTTTGACTCGTTTAGCTCTTGCTATGACTCACTTTGACCCATACAGCTGTCACGGTGACTCATAATTCTGTAACCATTACTTATCATGCTGTCACGAGTTGCATACAGCATGGATCATACAGCTGTCACGACTACTTAAACACTTGTCAGCATAACTTATAAAGCTAATGACTAATACTGCTGTCACCATGAATCATACGCCACCATAAATCAAACAGCTGTCATCTTGACTCATACAGCTGTCAGTGATGCATGCATCTGGCATCATGGCTTTTACAGCTGACACCATTACACATAGAGCTGTCACAATGACTTATGTAGCTATAACCGTGACCGGAAGCACAAAGCAGTAAATATTAACATTACCACAGTTATGTTCTAACAATCTAATTAAAAATAGTACTGTTACTCTTCACAAACAATTATATTAAAAAAAAAAAGAGTTCAAATAATAGCTATATGAGTAAAGTAAAACATGTATGAGTCATATTGACAGCTGTTGTAGACATGGTGACAGTTGTAGTAGTCATGGTGGCAGCTGTAGGAATCATGATGTGAGTCATGTTGACAGGTGTATAAGTGATGTTAACACTTTCTGTTCTAATTGGTTTCATATACACATGTAAACTGATTTACTATGTTATTTTTCATATATATTGTGTAAGTCATGTATACTTTGCAATGTATGATTCCACTGATATTGTAATCAGTATTTCATAAATAAATAAAAGAACTATCAACAGGATTCACATAGCAAAAAACCTTCATTCCGACAGCTTTCACCATGAATCCCAAAGCTATCTCAATGACTCATATAACTGTCATCATGATTCGTGCATCTCTAAGCGTGATTCCTTAAACTATCCCCTTGATGAAAGTAGCTGTCACCATGGCACATACATCTGTCTCCGTGATTCCTACAGCCATCGGTATGTCTCATCCAGCTATAAGCATGACTCATATAGCTGTCACCAGGGGTCAGTGACACCCACAGCTGTCTCCAAGGCTCATACAGCTATCACAATGACCCATATAGCTGTCATAATGACTCTCATACTGCTGTCACAATGACTCATCCAGTTGTAACAATGGCTCATACAGCCTGTCTATATGGCTCATACAACTATCACCATGACTCATTCAACTATCATCATGACTCGTACTGCTGCCACCATGACTGATAAAGCTGTCATCATCACTCATACAGCTATCGCCATGACGTATGCGGACAGCACTTTCATAGCTGTTAGCATGGCTCTTCCAGCTGTCTCTGTGGTTCTTACAGCAATCACCATGACTCATACCGCTGTCACCATTACTAATTCAGCGATTGTCATGACCTATTCAGCTATCACCATGAATACAGCAAACATCTATCTCCATATCTACTGTAGATATTGCGATGACTCATACAGCAATTAGATCACTCACACAGCTGTTACCATAACTCATACAGCCAATAGTCTTTCTGTGCTAATTGGTTGCACATACACATGCCACTGATTTACTATTCTATTATTACTTATATATTGTGTATACCATGTATGCTTTGCAGTGTATGATACCACTGATATTGTTTTCAGTATTTCATTTATAAATAACAGAAATATCAATATGACTAACACTGCTAATACCTTCATTCATACAGCTTTCACCGTGACTACGATAGCCATCACAATGACTCATATAACTGTCATCATGATTCATGCATCTCTAAGCGTGATTCCTACAGCTATCACCGTGCTGAAAGCAGCTGTCACCATTGCATATATTTCTGTCTCCGTGACTCTTACAGCCATAAGTATGTCTCAAACAGCTGTATGCCAGACTTATATAGCTGTCACCAGGAGTCATTGAGCTTTCACTTTGACACTTACAGCTGTCTCCAAGGCTTATGCAGCTATCATAATAACCCAAACAGCTGTCACAATGACTCATACTGCTGTCATCATGACTGATACAGTTGTAACCATGGCTCAAACAACTATCACCATGACTGATACAACTACCATCATGACTCGTTCTGCTGCCAGCATGACTGATAAAGTCGTCATCGTCACCCATACAGCTATCGCCATGACGATGCTGACAACACTATCATAGTGTTGTAAGCATAACCCATGGAGCTGTCATCATTGATCATACAGCTGTCTCTGTGGTTCTTACAACAATCACCATGACTCATACTGCTGTCGCTATTTCTAAAGTAAAGTAATTATCATGCCCCATTCAGCTGTTACCATGACTAACACAATGTCTCGGGTATCTTAATTTCACATACAGCTGCCACCAATACTTATTCTGTTTTCAACAGTTATAGCTTCTATAGCCATCAGCATGGAATATGCAGCTGTATCCATTGGTCATACATCACCTTAAAGGCTGTCACAATGACTCAAATAGCTTTCTTTACGACTTCTATAGCTCTTACAATCACTACTCCAGGTGTCAGCATGAATCTTACGAAGGTAACCATGACACCTTGTCACCATGACTCATACAGTTACCACCATGACTCGCATCCCTTCCACTAAGACTTATATAGCTTTCATCGTGTCTAATACAGCAATCACTATAACTAATACAGCTGCCACGACAACTCATAGCATAACGCATACGGCAATTACGATAACTCATACAGCTATCAACACGACACAAACAGCTATTACAATAACTCATAGAGCTATTTCCAGGACTCGGATATCTCTCAGCACGACCTTTAAAGCTTTCACCAAGACACCTATAGCTACCACCTTTACTCATTCAGGTGTTATTTTGACTTTTTAGCTATCGTAAACACCTATACGGCTGTAACCATGACTAATACAGCTGTTAACATCACACATACAGCTGTCCCCATGACTCAGTAATCTTTCATCATGACTACTGCTACGAGTGTCAGTATAACTACTACAGCTATCAATATGACTAATGCATCTTTAAAAATAGCTCATACGATCGTCATCATGGCTTATATAGCTATCGCCAATGCTTACAGCTTCCACAGTAACTCTTACAACTGTCACCATAATTCATGCAGCTCTAAACGTGATCCCAACAGCTATCACCATGGCGAATGCAGCTGTCACCACAGCTCATACAGCTATCTCCATGACTCATAGAGCCACCAGTCTGTGCTCATACAGCTTAAAGCATCGCTCATATTGCTATCGGCAGGGTTCATACAGCAAACAGTATGTCTAATACAGCTGTAACAATGAGCCAGATGACTACGCCTAAAGCTGTCTTCATGCCTGGATGACTCGAACGGCTGTCACAGTCACTCATTCATTGACCACCATGGCCCATATAGCTATCATAATGACTAATACAGCAAGCTCCCGCCCATCGGGACTTTGAGAAATAAATCGGTATGCAAAGTGCTTCCACGCAGAGCTGAAACCGACCGCACATGAGAAGTGGTATGCAGCATAGGTCTAAGCCTGTTCAGGCAAAACGGTGCGAGTCGGACCGTCCATGCATATAAACATTTTGATTTCAAAGGGCGACAGGGCTTGGGATTTCATTTCATCTCAATGTCGGGTAAAAGTCCCACAAAATTAAAAGCAACATTTCGAAAATGACCTAAATAGTGTTGACAGGGACTTTAAACCTCTATTCAAACAAACAAACAAACAAAGAAAAGACTAATAGAGCTATCTCAATCACTCAAACAGCTATCACCATGAGGGTTGTAGCTATTACCATCACTCATACAGCAATTAAGATGACTCATACAGCTGCCACCAGGACTCACATAGATATTACCACGACTTCTATAACTACCACCATGAATTATACAGCTACCACCATGATTCATACAGATATATTTATTCACATACAGCTGTCACCACGACACACAGCGCATTCAATAGCCATATCTCTGAAACTGTCACAAAGAACCATGCAGCTGAAACCAATCGCTCATACAGCTGTCCATATCAACATGACTCACACAGCTTTCCTCACGACTCCTACAGCTGTCACCATGACTTCTTCAGATGTCATCATGTCTCATACAGCGGTCCCCATGACACATACAGCTGCCATCATGACGCATACAGCTGCCAGCACGACTTCTACACGAATCATACGGCGCCCAAAATGACTCGGATATCTTAATTTCATATACAGCTGCCATAAAGACTTATTCCTTTTCAACAGTCGTATCTCCTGTAGCTATAAATTATGCAGCTGTAACCATTGTTCATGTAGCTATCAACATCGCTTATAAGGCTGTCAACATGACTCACACGGCTTTCTTTATGACTTCTGCAGCTGACACTATGACTACTTTAGTTGTCACCATGACTCTAACCATGGAACCCATGACACCTATAGCTGTCACCATGACTCAAACAGCTGTCAACGTTGCTCGCATCCCTCTCACTAAGACTGATATAGCTTTTGTCGTGTCTAATTCAGCGATCACTATAACTTATACAGCTGACACGACGAGTCATATCATGACTTATACAGCCATCACGATGACTCATACAGCTATCAACACGCCACCACGACACATACAGCTATGACCATAACTCAAACAGCTTTTACCATGACTCCGATATCTATTAGCACGCCTTTTAAGCTTTCACCAAGACACATACAGATATCGCAATTACACATTCAGATGTCACATTGACTTGTATAGCTATGACCCATTACCAATTCAACTGTTAACATCACACATACCATGACTCACAAATATGTCATCATGGCAACTGCTGCTTTCAGTATGACTACTACAGCTGTCAATAGATCTTTCAAAATGGCTCATATGGCTGCCATCATGGCCTTTACAGCTATCACATGACAACAGCTTTCACCGTGACACTTAGAACTGTTACCATAATTCATGCAGCTCTCATCTTGATCACTACAGCTGTCACCATGATGCATACAGCTGTCATCTTAGTTCATGCAGCTATCTCCGTTACTCATACAGTCATCACTCCGTGCTCATACAGCTATGAGAATCGCTCATATTGCTTTCGTCAGGGGCAATAAAGCTTACACAGCTGTAACAATGAACCAAATGACTATGCCTAAAGCTGTCTTCATGCCTCATACAGCCATCAGCATGAATCAAACAGCTGTCACAGTGACTCATTTAGTGACCATTATGACTAATATAGCTATCACTATGACTAATACAGCAAGCCCCGTAAACCTCTATTCAAATAAACAAAGGGAAGACTAATACAGCTATCACAATTACTCGTACATATATCACTTTGAAATTTTGATTCTTGTAGCTATTTCCATAACGCATACAGCTATTAAGATGACTCATACAGCTTTCACCGTGACTCACGCAGCTATCACCACGACTTCTATCACTATCACCATGATTCATACAGCTACCAACATGACTCATACAGATATTTTAATTTCAAACACAGCTGTCACCAAGACCCATAACACTTTCATCAGCCATATTATCTAATGTAATGTCACTATGATTTGTGCAGCTGCAACCATTGTTCATACAGCTGTCCATATCAACATGACTCACACAGCTATTCTCACGACTCCTACAGCTGTCACCATAACTGCTTCAGATGCCATTATGTCTCACACAGCGGTTGCCATGACACATACAGCTGTCATCATGACGCATACAGCTATCAACATGACTCGCATAAGTCTTCACAGTTGCTCACACAACTGTCAACATGACTAATACAGCTAGCCCCAGACTTACAATGCTATCATCATGACTCATTGAGCTGTGACCACCATTAAAGCCTCCGCGGGTGTAGTGGTTAAACTACTCGACTTAGAAACCATGTATCTTAGGGGTTCGATTTGAGCAGATAATGTTATCTTAGTGCAGATTATATTTTCCTTTCCTTTATGATCATACGCCTTGCAAACTATATTGCTGTGTATGAAGATACTCAATAAAACCGAGTCTCCGATTTTCGTTCTTTATGTGTTCTTTTTTCCAAAGGCAACCTTTACCTCACTACAGCTGTTGTTAAGTGCCGTGTGGCGGCCGTAAAAAGTCTCCCTGTGCTTCATCATAGGGCAGATTATATTTTCTTTTCCTCTGGGATCATTGGGCCTATTTTGTTTACTTTGAATATCGAATATCGCTTAAGCCGGTGCTAGGCATATGCAGCCTTGCAAACTATATTGCTGTGTATGAAGAGCCTCAATAAAACCGAGTCTCCAATTTTCGTTCTTGTATGTGTTCTTTGTTTCCAAAGGCAACCATTTAGCTTTTTATTCTCCAGACTTTTGGATAAGTCTTTAAACTGAGGTCAACTTTCTATATGATCTTAGTTGTTGGTGGGAGAAAACATGCCTCAGCACGCATGCACACACACACACACACACACACAGTGTCACACACACACACACACACACACACACACACACACACACACACACACACACACACACAGAGCTGTCACCATGACTTACATGTATACTGCTTCCACCATGACGACTACAGCTGTCACTACGACTGATAAATGTACGTATCACTACCACAGGGACACATTCATTTATTACCATGACTCTTTTAGCTATTACTAGGACTCAAACAGCTTCCACCATGACTCCTAAAGCTATTACCATTACTCATACTGATATTACTGTGACTAATACAGCAATCAACACGACTCACGCTGCTAGCGCATTGACGACTAAAGTTATCACCATGACTCATACAGCTGCCACTTTGATTCATACAGCTGTCCCTATGACGTATAAAGCTGCCAGAAGACCAAAACAGTTGTCACAATGACTCTTTCAGCTGCTGTCATAATTCAGAGGTTGGTGCTATCGTTATTACTATACTACAGCTGTCACCATGACTCCTTCATGGGCCAGTCTGGCTTATACCACCATGACTCATACAGCTGTCCCTATGACGTATAAAGCTGCTACAAGACCTATACAGTTTTCACAATGACTCTTACAGCTGCTGTCATAATTCATAGGTTGCTGCTATCGCTATGACTACACTATAGCTGTCACCATGACTCCTTCATCGGCCACTCTGGCTCATATCACCATGACTCATACAGCTGTCCGTATAAAGCTGCCACAAGACCCATACAATTGTCACAATGACTCTTACATCTGCTAAGCCCCGCCCATAGGGGCTTGAAGAAATATATGGGCTGCATGATGCTTCCAGGCAGAGCTGAATCCGGCCCGCACACTAGTACTGGTAAACCGCTTAGAGGATCTAAGCCTGTCCAGGAACCGCGGTGCGAGGCGGACCGTCCATGCTAATAAACCATATTGGTTTCATTGGGCGACATGGCTTGAGATGTCATTTCATCTCAATGTCGGGTAAAAGTCCCACAAAATTGGAAGCAGCGTCTCCAAAATGACCTTTAGAGGGTTGACGGGGCCGTAAAACCTCAAATCAAACAAACTTACAGCTGCTGTCATAATTCAGAGGTTGCTGCTATCGCTATGTCTACACTATAGTTGTCACCATGACTCCTTCATCGGCAACTCTGGCTCATATCACCATGACTCTTGCAGATGTCACTATGGTTCATAAAGCTAATATAGACTCATAGAGCTATCATCATGTCGCCTTAAGCTGTCACCATGGCTAATAAACTATCATCCTGATTCACACAGCTTTCATCATGACTCACACAGTTATAAGCATGGCTCATATAGCTTTCAACATAGGTCATACAACTATCACTATGAATATCCCCAAGAATCACATAGCCAAGATAATCCTGCACCCTACGATTTTCTGTTCCATGTTGTAGTACTTGCTTCCAAAAGATTATCCCTTATATATGACATTTTAACTTCAGCTGGTGTTTAGGGAATGTGTGGCGGCTGTCAAAAGTCTCCCTGCACTTCGGCATAGTTTGGGTTATATTTTCTAGTCCTTTTCGATCATTGATTCCACTGCTTAAATTTTAGAATATTTGAGGGTCACTGGCAAGGCCTAAATGCGGAAACTAGCTAGTCCGTCCCATAAAAACTTGGTTCCGTATTGTAGCCCTTGGTTGCTTGCAAAGGATTGCCCATTATATAGAACATCATGCAGTTATTACCATGTATCAAATGGCTATCACCATGTCACCCGCAGCTGACTTCCTGACTCATACAGCTATCATCATGATTCATTTAGCTGTCATCATGACTCATTCAGCTATCCCCACAAATCATTTTGCTATCACTGTTACGCCTGTATTACCTTGGCACATACAACTATCACCATTACTCATACAGCTGTCACCATGACTAATACACCTGCCACAAATACTTCTGCAGCTGTCAAGATTATTCATAAATGATTCAGATTCTGTCTCTTGAATGAATCAGTGAAATTTGTTCAAACTTGGTACAATATATCATTGTGACCGACCTTAGTTTTTGATGACCTTGACCTTATTTCTAAGGTCAAAGGTCCCCAAAACTGTCAATTTTGGCTTATCTGCACAGGTGTCTTGAATGAATAGCTGTAATTTGGCCAGACTTTCTAGACCATTATTTGTACAATATGTCATTGTAACCTACCAAAGATTTGGTTTGCTTTTGGTGACCTTGACCTTTTTTCAAGGTCACAGGCCCTCAAAAACTGTCAATTTTAGGTCAGAAATGGCTTACCAGCACCCTTTCACATGAGCGAATTGTGATATACTTTTATCTACTCTGTAAACAGTAGATATTTACCGTAAACTTCGCATAAATGTTACGTACCCTGAGTGGTTCTACAGAAAATAGGAATTGTAATTCTGGTTTACTTCCTTTCGGAGATATGGCCCCTTTGAACATTGAAAATAGTCACCTTATTCATGTATTAATGTCAACTTTATTAAGGGAAAGACTAATGCACCTTCACTTTGAATTCATTTTGACAGTGTTTAAGGCAGCCCATCGGGGCTTGAAGAATTAGATGGGCTGCATGATGCTTCCAGAGCTGAAATCGACCACACACAAGTACATGTAAACCGCTTAGAGGGTCTAAGCCTGCCCAGGCAAGGCGGGGCGAGTGGACCCATCCAAGGTTATAAACCCTATTGGTTTCATTGAGAAGTCATTTCATTTCAGTTTTGGGTAAAAGTCCCACAGAATTGGAAGCAACTTCTCGAGAATGACCTATGCAGTGTTGACGGGGATACTTAACCTCAGATCAAACAAACAAGTGTTATGGCACTTGCTTGATGAAAATTAGTGGCAATGCATAATGCATTGCTTTAATTTTTCTAATGGCATACTGCACTTGTTTTTTTTTTTTTTTTTTTTTTTTTTATTTGAGGTTTAACATCCCCATCAACATTGTAAAGGTCATTGTTGGAGATGTTGCTTCTAGTTTTGTGGGACTTTTACAAGACATTGAGATGAAATGACATCTCAGGCCCTGCCGCCCAATGAAACCAATATATTTTATATGTATGACGGGCCCAACTCGCACCACTTTTTCCTGGCCAGGCTTAGAACCTCTAAGCAGTTTACCAGTACTCATGTGCCCTCTGTTTCAGCTCTGCGTGTAAGGATCATGAAGCCCAGTCTATTTCTTCAAGCCCCCATGTGTGGGGGCCAGTATACATTTTGATTGTTTTCATACAGCATGCCTTTTTTATCTAATTTGTATAATTTCTACATTTAGGCATGATATAGTGAAGCTGGAGACTAAAGATCGCTGCCATGAGGAAGGTACAGTACAATATTTGAGGAACCAAAGGAATTTTGTAAGAACTTTTTACTCGAAATTAGGAAAGCTTTGAGTGAGTTGGCTTAAGATTACAGTTTGCCAATTAGACGTGTGCCATTAATTGGTGTAGTCTCAAATATGTTATGGTTGTTTAGATGATTCCATTTAAATGCCAGTTAAAGTTAATGGGCTTGACCAGAAAATATGCAAAAGTAGGATTGGCTCAGCCGTTACATATTTTAGGTGAAGCTTTAGCCCTATGCTATAAAATAAAAGTGAAGGCATTGATCTGGAATCCAATTGCCTCACACCTCCCATCATTGACAAGAAAGTGATGTTCCATGTATCATGTACTTGTAATTACAGGATTATACTAAATCGTTAAATACAGTTATAAAATCAGACTAAAATTTTTTAGCTCACCAGAGCCGAAGGCTGTGGCAGATCTTATAGGATAGGCAGTTGTCCGTCGTCTGCGTAGTATGTCTGGCATCAACATTTACAGACAACATCTCTGCTGAATCCACTGGTCAGATCAGATCATATTGTATTTGTAGCATCCTTGGGTTGTAGGATTTAAAGTTTATGTTTTTTATGAAATAAGTGTGGTTGCTATAGCAACTTTGAGTTTCCATAGACTTCTGATGGGGAAAATTGAAAAATTGTATTAACTGCAAAGCTTTTGCAGATATTTTGACAAAACTTATGTTCCTCGTGTAGTCTAGCATGTGCCAACTGATTTTAGGCATACTGTTCCTTTTTAGCTCGCCTGTACTAAGTACATGGAGAGCTATTGTTGTCATCTCGGTCGTCTGCGTGCGCGTTTGCATTTTTATTTGTGTGATCCTTCCCGTCACACTTCTTAAAGTTATTCAAATGCTTAAAACTCAACAGCCACTCATATTTGGAACTTAAGTACCTGGGAGGGTCTTCTGATGTTTAAAGAGAACCGACCGCTGGGTTTATGCCCCTGAGAGGGCCTAGGGGTCAAAATCTAGAACACCAATGTAATTCTGTGTTAAAGTTTTTGAAATGCTTATATCTCAACAGTCACTCATCACAAAACATTCATACTTACAACTTGGATACCTGGGAGTGTCTTCCGAGATTCGAAGACAACACACCCCTGTGTTCATGCCTGGAAATGGGGATGGGGTGGGGCTAGGTGTCAAAATCTAGGACACCTTTGTAATTTGTTGTATACGTTTCCATTATGCTAACAAGTTTTAGACACAATTGGTTATACATCAACCAATCAAGTGACATTGGTTCACGTGTAAAAGGGTGAGGGGGATGATGACCTACATTTCACAGTCCAGTGATTTTGCCTTATACCTTGAAGACTATTTGTAGAAGAAATGTCATACCTGGGATATTAGTTCCATGTGACTCCATGATTGACCTCAAAATATATCTAGGCCACTGTGACCTATATATTTAATGGTTCAGTGATTTTGCCTATTATCTCGAATACTATTTGATGTAGAAATGTCATACCTGGATTATTAGTTCCAAGTGACCTGCTGATTGACCTCAAAATATATCTACATCAGTGTGACCTATATGTCATGGTTCAGTGATTTTGCCTATTATCTTGAATACTTTCTGATGGAGAAATGTCATACCTGGATTATTAGTTCCATGTGACCCGATAATTGACCGCAAAATATATCTAGGTCATGGTGACCTACATTTCATGGTCTAGTGATTTTGCCTATTACTTTTTAATATTATTTGATGGATAAATGTCAAACCTGGGTTATTAGTTCCATATGATCCCATTATTGACCGCAAAATATATCTAGGTCAGTGTGACCTATATTTCATGGTTCAGTAATTTTGCCTATTATCCTGAATACTTTTTGATGGAGAAATGTCATACCTGGATTATTAGTTCCATGTGACCCGATAATTGACCGCAAAATATATCAAGGTCAGTGTGACCTATATTTCATGGTTCGGTGATTTTGTCTGTTATCTTGAATACAATTTGATGGAGAAATGTCAAGCTTGGATTATTTATTCCAAGTGACCCCGTGATTGAGCTTGAATTATATCTAGGTAAGTGTGACCTGTATTTCATGGTTCAGTGATTTTGCCTATTATCTTGAATACGATTTGATCGAGAAATGTCTCACCTGGATTATTAGTTCCATGTGACCAGATGATTGACTTAGAAATATATGTAGGTCATTGTGAGCTATTTTCATGGTTCAATGATTTTGCCTTATATTCAGACACAATTTAATTCTGATATGTAATATCTGGAATTATGTTCCATGTGTCCCAGTTATTGATCTCAGAATATATCTAGGTGAGTGTGACCTATATTTCATGGTTCAGCAATTTTACCTTATATCTTGAAGGCGCGAAACAGGCGAGCTATGCTGTCATGTAACAGCTATTGTTAGTTTTTGCCAAACCAAAATGCCAAAAAGAATAACTAAAAAAATCATCTCCCCAGAAACTATATGCTCTATGAGGCTGAGGCTCAATGGACATATTCACCATATTTTCCCTTACATGTTTAGTGTTTTTCTTTTGTTTTTATTATCCCCACGTTTTTTAAAAAAAAGTGGGGATATTGTTATCGCCTCCGTCCGTCTCTCCGTCTGTCCGTCTGTCCGTCTGTCTGTCCGGCTATCTCCACCTAAACCGTTAGCCGGAATTCAACCAAATTTGGTATGCGAGTTGCTTACATGAATGGCTTGCGCAAGAGCACATTTTTTTGTCATAGTCATGTTGCATATCTATGTGAAGGGGATAATGGGTAGAATAAACTACAAGTAAAATTTTGACCCTGGGGTCAGATTGGGGCCCTGGGAGAGGGGTCAAAGGGTCAAAATTTAAGTTTTTTGGAACATAGATATGTGGCATATGAAATTGAAGGGCATGATTAGTAGAATATAATACAGGTAATATTTTGACCATGGAGTCAAATTAGGGCCCAGGGTGAGGGGTTTTCGGTACTTGGCCCCTCTGTAGAAAACGTGGAGATTTGCGATGGCGCGCCATCGACAGTATTCTAGTTTTTCATGAAATTCTGCTCATTATTTTGGTTGCTATGGCATCTTAGAGGTTACATAGCCTTATAATGGTGAAAATAGAAAAATGGTAGTTACTGCCAAGTCTTGCAGATATTTTGACAAAACTTTCATATTAATATCCTTTATGCTGTCATCTATCTGATTTTAGGCCTAATGATCACTTTTATTTGTTGCTTGGCTGCCATGGAAACCGAAATGCCAGAAAAATACTTAAAAAAAAAAAAAAACATCTTCTCAGAAACCATATGGGACTGAGACTTTATGGAAATATTCACAAAATTTGCCATATCATGTTCAATATATTTTATGAAATTCGGCTCTTTAGTTTGGTTGTTATGTCAACTTAGAAGTTCAATAGACTTGTAATGTGGAAAATTGAAAACTGGTACTGACTGCCAAAATATAAGTGAAGGTAATGATCAGGAATAGATGCAATCAACCCACAGCTCCCATCAGAGACACCAAAGGGAAAGAAACACAAACATGAAACAACAGACCCTAATGGAAACATCAACTCAGAAAGCCAAAATGGACAGTTAATTTCTCACAAAATGGCCAACTGGGCTATCCAAAAAAAAATAATATACGCGACACAAACACTTGAGACAAACCATAACAAAAATAAACTGCGACAGAGGAACCACCTTGGAACGGTCAGTAAAATGGACCCCGCTCCGATGGGGGGGGGGGGGGGGGGGGGGGGGGGTGGGGGGTGGGAGGGGGTGCTTGAATCAATTTTTCATGGCAACAATCCTCGCGAATACTTCCGTCGCGATTTAGACAAATACTTTGTTCAGTCCGCATGAAGGCTTTCTAACTCATCAGTGCAACATCCCATACCTATATTGTTATTACGTGAAAGTACATCAAGTACATGCTTTTGATGAAAAGTCATGCTTGAATGGCCCCCGGGATGTGGCCAGTTTAGACCCCAGGGACATGATTGGCACAATTTATGTAGGGGACCACTTGACATTGCTACATGCTTAATATATATGCTCTGCGCTAGTGGTTTCAGAGAAGAAGAATTTTTAAGCTTTTTTCCATTATAAGTCTATGAGGGCTAAGGGGCCCGGGGAGTGGCCAGTTTAGACCCCGGAGGCATGAATGGCACAATTTATGTAGGGGACCACTTGACATTGCTACATGCTTCATATGTAAGCTCTGGGCCTAGTGGTTTCAGAGAAGTTTTTCCCAATGTAAGTCTACAGGAGCTATATGTTGCCATGCCAACAAGAGTTTCCATCTGATCTGCCCCAAAACATAATGCTTCTTTTCCCCCAACCTGATAATGCCTCTCATGAAATTTAATCATGATTGGCCAACTGGCTTTAAAGATATACTTATTATCCCCACGTTTTTAAAAAAAAAAGTGGGGATATTGTTATCGCCTCCGTCCGTCTCTCCGTCTGTCCGTCTGTCTGTCCGGCTATCTCCTCCTAAACCGTTAGCCGGAATTCAACTAAATTTGGTATGCGAGTTGCTTACATGAATGGCTTGCGCAAGAGCACTTTTTTTTTGTCCCCGCCCCCAGGGGCCCTGGGGAGGGGTCAAAAGGTCAAATATCAATAAAATTCAATTACAAAGTCAATTTTGAAGATTTTGATGCCAAACTTTGCACATGTACTTAGTTATGAAAAAAATAGAACATATTGAACGGGATTTGTGCTGTGACCCCTAGGTCACGCCCTGGGGGTCGGACTTGGGGGGGGGGTCGGGGGTCAAAATTAAAGTTTTTCAGAACATAGTCATGTTGCATATCTATACGAAGGGGATAATGGGTAGAATAAACTACAAGTAAAATTTTGACCCTGGGGTCAGATTGGGGCCCTGGGAGAGGGGTCAAAGGGTCAAAATTTAAGTTTTTTGGAACATAGTCATGTGGCATATGAAATTGAAGGGCATGATTAGTAGAATATAATACAGGTAATATTTTGACCATGGAGTCAAATTAGGGCCCAGGGTGAGGGGTTTTCGGTACTTGGCCCCTCTGTAGAAAACGTGGGGATTTGCGATGGTGCGCCATCGACAGTATTCTAGGTTGAACATGTGAAAGGACGACGGACGACTGATACATGTACGTATCACTCATACAGGGACAGATTCATTTATTACCATGGATCTTATACTATTACCAAAGGACTTAAACAGCTTCCACCATGACTCTTATAGCTATTACCATTAATCATACTGGTATTACTATGACTAATACAGCAATCACCACGACTCACACAGCTAGCACATTGACTCCTAAAGTTATCACCATGACTCATACAGCTGCCATGATTCATACAGCTGTCCCTATGACGTATAAAGCTGCCACAAGACCCATACAGTTGTCACAATGACTCTTAAAGCTGCTGTCATAATTCAAAGGTTGCTTCTATCGCTATGTCTACACTACATCTGTCACCATGACTCCTTCATCGGCCACTCTGGCTCATATCACCATGTCTCGTGCATATGTCACTATGGTTCATAAAGCTATCACCATGGCTCATAGAGCTATCATCATGCCGCCTTAAGCTGTCACCATAGCTAATAAACTATCATCCTGATCCACACAGCTTTCATCCTGAAGCATGGCTCATATAGCTTTCCCCATAGGTCATGCAACTATCACTATGACTATCCCTAAGAATCACATAGCCCAGAAAATCCTGTACACTACTGCAGCCGGCCCCGATAGCTCAGTTGGTAGAGTGTCCGCTCCGGGGAACGGGAGGTCACGGGTTCGATCCCGGGCCGCGACATACCAAAGTCGTTAAAATGGTACTAGCTGCTCCTCGCTTGGCACTCAGATTTACGGGGTAGAGCTAGGACTGGTCGACCCAGTGTCAGGATAATGTGACTGGGTGTGGTATCATGTAATGTGTCTGGGACTTGGTACTTCAGTGAGGCAGCACTATAAAAAGTGAGCATTGAGCTCCCTGTCGCAACCAGACACCGTCGTGATATGACTGAAAAATTGTTGAAAGCGACGTTAAACCCGAATTCACACACACACTACGATTTTCGGTTCCGTGTTGTAGTCCTTGCTTCCAAAGGATTATCCCTTATATATGCTATTTTACCTTCACCACAGCTGGTGTTAAGGGAATATGTGGCGGCCGTAAAACGTCTCCCTGGCCTTCATCATAGTGTGGGTAATATTTTCTAGTCCTTTTGGATCATGGATTCCACTGCGAAAGTTTGAGAATATTTGAGGGTCACTGGCTAGGCCTAATTGCGGAAACTAGCTAGTCGATCCCAGAAAGACTTGTACACTACGTTGCTATCACTATGTCAACCGCAGCTACCGTCATGACTCATACAGCTTTCATCATGATTCAGTTAGCTGTCATCATGACTCATGGAACTGTCACCATGAGTCAAACAGCTGTCATCATGACACATACAGCTATCCCCACGAATCATATAGCTATCTCGGATACGCCTGTATTACCTTGGCCCATACGGCAATCACCATAACTTATACAGCTATCAGCACGACTAATACAGCTACCACAACTACTCATGCAGCTGTCAAGATAAATCATCGAGCTCTCACTATAACTCACACAGCTATCACACAGCTTTCACCATGAATCATATTTTAGAATAATTACTCTTATAGCTATCACCATTTGTTATACAGCTATCACCATGATTCGTACTGCTGTAATTATGTGTCATACAGCTGTCCCCATGATTCATATACCGTAGCTACCATCATGAATCATATAACTACTCTTACAGCTGTCATCTTGGCTTATACAGATATCAGAGTGACCCATGCAACTGTCAACAAGGCCATTAAACTGTAAAAATTGACTTATACAGCTATTACTATGACCAGTTAGTGTACTACATATATCTAACAATCTTCAAACCAAATATTGATGTTGGAGAGGTACAGATAAACACCTCGTTTTTCATCACTATAAGAATATAAAAATATGCAAATATATATATAAATATATATGACTATATTGTGATGAATGTTACAAGTTTTAAAATGTCTGCAAAATGTACAGATCTGTCCATGTTCATTAAAGAAGTTGGAGGGGCATATTGCTTCTGCTTCGTTCGTCCGTCTGTCTGTCCGTTTTGATGCGTAACATATCCTAAGAACCGCGTATGCTAGCGTTTTGAAATTGTATATATGGATTCCTCGTGCACAATTAGGTGACGCGATTTTTTTTCTCATCCCCTTTCGAGAGTTATTGCCACTTGATTTTTTTGTGGGGGGTGGATAAAATCTTGTCAGCAAAATATCTCAAAATTCATTGGAGCTAGAACATTGAAAGTTAGTGAATAGATTTGTGGTGATGAGTTATGACCCTTTGTCACTTGTACCTCTGTATGTTTTGTGATACAAAGCATAACTTAAGAATTGCGTGTGCTAGGGTTTTGAAATTTCATATATGATCTTATCCGGAGAATGCCCTTTTCAGGAGTTATTGCCCTTTGAATTTTTTTTATAAAATCTTGTCAGCAAAATATCTCAAAGACTATAAGAGCTAGAGCCGTGAAACTTGGTAAATAGATTGGTTATGATGAGTAGATGACCGGATGAACTTTTGATTAAATTCCGAAAAATACTTCTTGAGTTATGGCCTTTTGTCACTTTGGGTATTTGTACATTGTATGTTTTGTGATGCATGACATAACTTAAGAATCGTGTGCCAGTGTAGTTGATAGAGTGCTGGACTACTAATCAGATTGTCGATAATGAATCAGAGGGTTCAAATGTTCAAGAGTTCAAATGCCGGTGGAGGAATGGAAATTTGTTCTCTTTTGTTCTTATTTTCTTTTTTCTTCATATATACACATTAACAGTTATCATCTCCCTCGCACAGTGAGTGAGTGTTTGGGTTTTACGTCTCACCAACAGCTTAGGTCATACGGGGAAGGGACCTCGGTTTAAAGACTCATCCGAAAGCCCGGGATCGATCCAATCTCTGTCCCTCGCACAACCAAATTAGAAGTGGCGGCAATGATCAGGAATCGGTACAATCAACCCGCAGCTCCCATCAGAGAAACCAAAGGGAAAGAAACACAAACATGCAACAACAGATCCCGATGGAAACATCAATAGCGGAAAGCCAAAAGGACAGTTACTTTCCCTCAACATGGGCAATAGGCTATCCAAAATAAAATAATATAAGCGGCACAAACACCCAAAGACAAACCATAACAAAAATAAACCGCGACAGAAGAACCGCCTTGGAACGGTCAGCGGAAACGAATTCCACTGGTGGTGGTATTAAATCGATTTTACGTGGCAACAATCCTCGCCCTTACTCCCGTCGCGATTAAGACATAATTTGTTCAGTCCGCAAAAAGACCTCCTAACTTATCAGTGCAACATATCCGTGAACACAAAAATCAAACAACCACAGAGATGAAACAACGGTGAGGACTCACAGCAAGAAACCACTGAAATGCTGGAGCAAAAGAAAACCAACAGTTAGATTCTGATGGCCAAGTTGTTAGGGAATGGGGATATTGCATTTATCCATGCATGCACGAGTGTGTGTGTGTGTGTGTGTGTGTGTGTGTGTGTGTGTGTGTGTGTGTGTGCATGCATTTGTGTGCATGTATGTATGCATGTGTGAGTGCATGCATGCATGTATGTGTGCATGCAAGTCTACATTAGTGTGTGTGCATGCTTGCATGAGTGTGTGTGCATGCATGTGTGCTTGCATGCATGCTTGCGTGTTTGCACACGCATATGCATTCATGTATGTATGTGTCCATGCATGATGGCATACATGTTTGTGTGCGCATGCAAACGTGTGTGTGCATGCATGTGTATGTGCATGCATGCATGTGTGTGAGTGTGCATGCATATGTGCATGTCTGCATGTGTACATGTGTGCATGTTTGCATGACTCGCATCCCTCTAAAAATGTCCATAAGTATCTGTCAATCTTTTATATTTAAATTGCGATGAAGTTTTCCTTGTGTTTCAGAATCAACATGGAAGGGAAGAACAACAGTTACAGACGCTAAAAGCAGGAAGAAGTGAAATGAATTATAAATAAAAATTAAATAAAATACTGTCTGCCAACAAAATTCAGTTGTTTTCTTGCTTACTATCAGTTTTTGTTTTGTGTGTGTGTGTTTTTTTTGTTTTTTTTTTTACATGCCTGCTTTTAACATGGCACGACTTAGGGACCTATTTTTCTGTCCATTTGTTTGTTCACCCACCAGCCATCAAAATAGATGTGAAGGCAATGATCAGGAATCGATAAATAAAACCACAGCTCCCACTTTCTAGAGACACCAAAGGGAACGAAACACAAACATGAAACAACTAGACCCTAATTGAAATATCAATTAACACAGAATGGCCAATTGGCTATCCAAAATAAAACAATATAAGCGACACAAATACTCAAAGACAAGCCAAAAAAAAATAAAATAAACCGCGACAGAAGAACCGCCTTGGAACGGTCAGCGAAACGAATTCCACTGGGGGTTTAAACTGTGTTTTGTACAAATAATTTTGCAGTGGAACTTTCTTATAGAATTGGGACATAGCGAGTTCACAGGACTCATAAGAAAAAAAATGTAAATAGATCACCAATATGCTGATAACCAGTGCAAGTATAGTGCGCATTTAGCATTCAGCAATATGTTTCCTCTGGCTTTCTTTGCCGGATCATTACAGGGTCACTGATGAGGCTTTATTAGCCGAAACTACGTAGTATGACCCATCTTCTTTCTTATGAATGTTTTCATTGCTCTTAAAGGAACTCATTTTTGATTTTTATTTAGAAACAGACAAGCAGAAGAGGGCGAAATACCATAGAATATAGTCCGTGATCATTCTCACTCGCAAGAAACATCCTCAGTCTAGAGATGATCAATCCCTCGAGCTTGCGCATTCAATTGAGCCACTGGGATACTTTATGGACACAAAGCTGCTGTTGAAATAAATTATGCCTATACTGTTAAAACAAATTAACAAGTCCGGGAAATACATACCCATTTAGACCACACTTCATACATATGAAAGTAGGGGTTGGCAAGGGTATTCATTTTTACCATATTCTTACCCACAGCATAGACGTATATACTCATTAAAATTGCCTCGAACAGTCTGTTCTAATGAGCACTAACAATCTAAATTTGAACCAGAAATAGGAAAAGTGCCACAAACTTCAATAGATGAAGAACAACTGACAGAAAGCAGTGTAAGATGTGTGTGTTATAATGGGTCCCATTGACAGAAGTACTGAATTGAAGAGCTTATACATTTTCCAATGTTTTACAATGTCATTAACATGCTGATTTAAGCATCAAAAGTAACATTGATGAAATTAGCAGAGAAACGTTTGTTAAATGCATTGCCAAAATATTCGCACAATAAAATGACGTCTGTAAACGTGTTAGAAATGTTAATAAAATCGTACTGAAGGCAATGATCAGGAATCGATTCAATTACGGCTTACAGCTTATAAGAAATAAGCCTTCCCAGGATAATGTGGTGCGAGACGAACCGTTTTTTAGTTCACCTGAGCCAAAGGCTCAGGGTGAGCTATTGTGATCATTCACCGTCCGTCGACGTCGGCGTCGTCGTCCGTCCGTCCGTTTACAATTTCTTTAAACATCATCTCCTCCTTAACCACTGAACAGATTCTGACCAAACTTGGCAGAAAAGATCCATATGTGGTCCTCTCTCAAAGTTGTTCAAAGAATTCAATTCCTTGCTTAACTCTGGTTGCCATGGCAACGAAAAGGGGAAAATAAGAAAAAATCTTTAAAAATCTTCTACTCTGAAACCAGAAGGCATAGGTCTTTGATATTTGTAATGAAGCTTCATCTAGTGGACCTCTACCAAGATTGTTCAAATTATAGCACTGGGGCCAAAATGCCTCCATGCCGTGGCCCACTGTTTTTACATAGGCTTATATAAGGAAAACCTTTAAAAATCTTTTTATCTGAAATCCAAAAGCCGCGTCTTTGATATTTGGTATGAAGCTTCATCTAGTGGACCTCTACCAAGATTGTTCAAATTATAACCCTGGGGCCAAAAAATGGCCCCGCCTCGGGGCACACTTGTTTTATAAAGGCTGATATAGGGAAAACATACAATATAAAAATCTTCTTGTCTAAAACCAGAAGGCCCAGGTACTGAACCTCTACCAAGATTGTTCAAATTATAGACCTGGGGCCAAAAACGCCCCCCCCCCCCCGCGCCAGGGCCCACTGGTTTTATATAGGCTGATATAGGGAAAACATATAAAATCTTTTTGTCTGAATACAGAAGGCCGAGGTCTTTGATATTTGGTATGAAGCTTCATCTAGTGAACCTCTGCCAAGATTGTTCAAATTATAGCCCTGGGGCCAAAAACGCCCCCGCACCGGGGCCCACTCGTTTCACATAGGCTTATATAGGGAAAACATATAAAAATCTTCTTGTCTGAAACTTGAAGGTCCAGGTCTTTGATATTTAGTATGAAGCTTCATCTAGTGAACCTCTACCAAACATTGTTCAAATTATAGCCCTGTGGCCAAAAACACCCACCCCCCCCCCCCCCCCCCCCCGCGCCGGGGCCCACTGGTTTTACATATGATTATATAGGGAAAATGTTAAAAATCTTCTTCTCTGAAATCAGAAGGCCCAGGTCTTTGATATTTGGTATGAAGCTCCATCTAGTGGACCTCTACCTAGATTGTTCAAATTATAGCCCTGGGGCCAAAAACGACCATGCCCCGTGGCCAACTGGTTTTACATAGGCTTATATAGGGAAAACCTTTAAAAAATCTTCTTCTCTGAAACCAGAAGGCCCAGGTCTTTGATATTTGGTATGAAGCTTCATCAAATGGACCTATACCAAGATTGTTCAAATTATAGCCCTGGGGCAAATAATGCCCCTGCGCCGAGACCCACTTGTTTTACCTGGGCTTATAAGGGAAAACCTTTAAAAATATTCTTGTCTGAAACCAGAAGGCCCAGGTCTTTGATATTTGGTATGAAGCTTCATCTAGTGAATCTCTACCAAGATTGTTCAAATTAATAGCCTGGGGTCAATCATGCCCCCATTCCGGGGCCCACTGGTTTTACATAGGCTAATATTGGGAAAACATATAAAAATCTTCTTCTGTGAAACCAGCTGGTCCAGGTCTTTGATATTTAGTATGAAGCTTCATCTAGTAAACCTCTACCACGATTGTTCAAATTATAGCCCTGGGGCTAAAAATGCCCCCGCGCTGGTGTTCACTGGTTTTACATAAGCTTATATTGGGAAAACCTTTAAAAGTCTTATTGTCTGAGACCAGAAAGCTCAGGTCTTTTGATACTTGATATGAAGCGTCATTTAGTGGACCTCTTCCAAGATTGTTCAAATTATAGCCCTGTGGCCAAAAATGCTCCCGCGCCGGGGCCCACTGGTTTTACATAGACTAATAGAGGGAAAACCTTTAAAAATCTTCTCATTTGAAACCAGAAGGCCCAGGTCTTTGAAATTTGGTTTGAAGCTTCATCTAATGGACCTCTACCATGATCGTTCCAATCATAGCATGGGGGCCAAAAATAGCCCCGCCCTTGGGTCCACTGGTTTTACATAGACTTATAAAGAGAAAACTTTTGAATAATCTTATTGTCCAAAACCAGAAGGCCATGCCTTTTATATTCGATGTTTAGCTTCATTCAGTGGACCTCTGCTTAGGTTGTTCAAAATATAGACCTGGGTCCAAAAAAAATTGCACCGCCCTGGGGCCTACATGTTAATCTATTAGCTCGTGTGAGCAATATAGGACCATCATGGTCCTCTTGGTTAAACCCTTGCGGTTTATTTGGGTGGTAGGCCTTGAGATGTCAGTTTATCTCAGTGTCGGGTAAAAGTCCCTCAAAATCTAAAGCAACCTCCAAATATCCAAAATGGTATTGCCTGGGAAGTAAAAACTATTGACAAACAAATCTTAGCTATCACCACAGTTAATATGGCTGTCATCTTAGTAGCACAGCTATCATCAGAGGAAGAACGACTGTCAACTGGGTCATATATGTCTACACGGGTAAGTTTCACAGCTATCACCACAGGTGATGAGGCTGTTACCTGAGTTATACGCATGCACCACAGGTTGAATTGCCAGGTAGAATGGCTATCACAACTGATGCCGCACACACCTTTTACCATTAATATTTTGGCTTGTATGGCTTTGAACTTATTCTCACAGATATCACCACATGTAATATGGCGATCACCTAAGTTTCACTGCGATCACCACAGGTAGTATGGCTAACTCTTCAGTTTTACAACTGTCACCACGGGTTGTTAATCAATGACCTCTGTCTCACAAAAGTCACAATAAGTAGTTTGGTTAAAGGAGTTTAACAACTATCAACAAAGTCAACATTGGTATAACAACCCGAATTTTTCAGCTACCACCACAACACCGCAGTTAATATGGCTATCACCTCAGTTTTACAGCTGTCACCACATATATTATAGCAATCACTTCAGTTTCACCGCTGTCACTATAGGTATTATGATTATCACCTTAGTTTCACAGCTATCACAACAATATGGCTAAGACCCGACATTCTCAGCTTTCCTTCACAGCAGGTAATGTGGCTATCACCAGAATATTCACATATATCACCAAAGGTTATTTCACTATCACCTCAGGTTTACATCTGTCACCATAGGTAATAATTATACCAATCAACTATGCTTCACAATTGTCACAACAGGCAGTATGATTATCGGACGAGTTTCAAAGCTATCACTGCAGGTAACATGGCTATCACCTCAGTTTGACAGCTGTCACCACAGTTTATATTGTTTTCAACAGAGATTCACAGCTATCACCTTAGGTAATATGGCTATCACCTCCGTTTCATAGCGGTCATCTCAGGAAATATAGCTGTCGCCTGAGCTTCACAACAAGAAATATGACTATCACCTGATTTTCACAGCTATCATCGCAGGTAATACGGTTCTTGCCTGTATTTTACAGCAATCGCCTCTGTTTCATAGCTATTACTAAATTGAGTATGGATATCACCTGAGTTTCTCAGCTGTCACCACAGGTAGTAAGGCTATCATCTGAGCAGGTAATATGGCTTTAACAGCTACCACCACAGGTAATATGGCTGCCACCTCAGTTTCATATCTTTCACCTCAGGCAATATGGCTGTCAACTGTATTTCACAAGAAGTAGTATGACTATCATCTGATTTTTACACATGCCATTATAGGTAATATACATATCACCTCGGTTTAGCAGCTGTCACCACAGGTAATGCAGCACTCACCTCTATCACCGCAGGCTATATATGGACACACCTGAATAACAGTTGCCACTATATATAATATGGCTATCACCTCAGTTTCACAGCTGTCAGTCCAGGTAATAAAACAGAAGTTGAGGCAATATTCAGGAATCGATACAAATAACCCACAGCTCCCATCAGAGACAACAAAGAGAAAGAAACACAAACATGTAACAACAGACCCCAATGGAAACATCAACAGCGGAAAGCCAAAAGGACAGATACTTTCCCACAAAATGGCCAATAGGCTATCCAAAATAAAATAATATGAGCGACGCAAACACCCAAAACAAATCATAACAAAAATAAACCGCGACAGAAGAACCGTATTGGAAAGGTCAGTGGAAACGAATTTCACTTGGGTATGTGTGTGTGTGTGGGGGGGGGGGGCTTAAATCGATTTTACGTGGTCACAATACTCGCCTTTCCGTCGCGATTTAGACAAATAATTTGTTCAGTCCGCATGAAGGCCTCCTAACTCATCAGTGCAACATCTCTGTGAACACAAAAGCTCAAACAACCATAGAGATGAAACAACGGTGAGGACTCGAAAGCAATAAACCAATGAAATGCCGGAGCAAAAGAAAACCAACAGTTAGACTCCGGGGTAAGGCTTTCAAATTAGTCTTATAGATATCGCCACGGGTAATATGACTATCTCCTGAGTTTCCAGTTTTACAGCAGTCAACACATGTGATGTGACTTTATGCGGACTTTAACAATTATTTGTCTAAACCATAAAAGAACCAAGGACGAGGACTGAGGCCATGTAAAATCGATTTAAGCCCCTGAGTTGAATACTTTTTGCTGACCATTCCAAGGCGGTTCTTGTGTTGTGGTTTATTATTGTTACAGTGCGTCTTTGCATGTATGTATTGCTTATGTCTTTTTATTTTCGATCGCTGTTTGGCCATTTTTGTGGTGTTTTCATTAGGATTTAGTTATTTCAATTTCGAATTATTTCCCATTGTTGTCTTTGTTAGGAGATTAGGGGTAATTGAATCCATTCCTGATCACTGTCTTCACCTCTAGTTTTAAACCCTGTTTCACAGCTATCACCAAAGGTGGTATGACAAACACCTCAGTTTCACAATTGTCACTTCAGGTTATTAAGCAATGACCTCCGTTTCACAAATGTCAGAACAGGTAGTTTGGTTATCACCAGAGTTTCACAGCTTTCAGCAGGTAATATCGCCATTACCTCAGTTTCTTAGCTATCATCACATCCCCACAGGTAATATGGCTATCACATCAATTTCACAGCTGTCATAACATAATATATAGCAATCATTTTACCATGTATGGTAGTATGGCTGTCACCTTAGTTTCACAGCTATCACCACAAGTAATATGGTATCATCTGAATATCTCAGCTTTCCTTCACAGCAGGTAGTATGGTTATCACCTGACTTTTACATCTATCACCAAAGATCATATCGCTATCACCTCAGACTGACAGCTGTCACCACAAGTAATACAGCAATCCACTATGTTTCACACTTGTCACAACAGGTAGAATGGTTTATCACCTGAGTTTCAGAGCTATCACTACAGGTAACATGGCTGTCACCTTAGTTTGACAGCTGTAACCACAGGTTATATTTCTGTCAACTGAGTTTCACAGCTATCACCAGAGCTAATATGGATATCACCTCCATTTCACAGCTGTCACCACAGGAAGTATAGCTATCATCTGAGCTTCCCACAAACATAATCACCTGAATTTCAGAGCTATCATTACAGATAATACGGCTGTTATCTTGGTTGACAGCTGTCACAACATGTTATACAACAATTACCTCTGTTTCACAACAGTCACTAAAACTCGTACGGTTAACGCCATGTTTTCCCAGCTGTCACCACAGGTAGTAATGCTATCACATGAGTTCACAGGTTTTTGTTTTCATTGATTGCAGTTTAATGGCCCAGACAATACTATGTAATTTTTGAGCCTGTCAGTTTACCTATCCACACGTTTCCTGGGCTGTCTTGTACATAAGTGGTTGACCAGTACAGTGTACATTCTTTCGCCAGAAACTGACAACTGCCCTTCTTGAATCAGCGGAAGGGAAAGAATGATGATAGAAACGATATAATGATCAATCTCCACGAAAAAATACTGCCAACCCCGGCAAGTATTGAATCCGCGTACTTCTGATCACCAGTCAGACGCATCACCGCCGGTAATATGGCTATAAACTCAGTTTTACAGCTACCACCACAGTTAATATGGCTGTCACCTCAGTTTCGCATTTTACACCTCAGGTCATATGGTTATCACCTGAGTTTCACAAGAAGCAGTATGACTATCATCTGTAATATGCCTGTCACCTCGGTTTGACAGCTGCCACAGGTAATACAGCAATCAAGTCTGTTTCACAGCTATTCCCATAGCTTGTTTGGCTATCCCCTTAGCTTGACAGCTATCACTACAGGCTATATGGCCATCACCTGAGTAGAATGGTTATCACCAGAGTTAAACAGCCATCGCCAAAGGTAATATCGCCATCACCTCAGTTTCACAGCTGTCACCATATATTATATAGCAATCGTTTAACTATAGGTAGTATGGCTATCATTTTAGTTTCACAGCTATCACAACAAGTAATATGGCTATCACCTGACTTTCTCAGCTTTCCTTCACAAAAGTTAGATTGCTATCACCTTAGTTTGACAGTCGTTACCACAGATAGTATAGCAGTCAACTATGATACATAATTATCAAACAGTTAGTATGGTTATCACCCGAGTTTCAGATGTATTCCTACAGGTAACAACGATATCCCCTCAGGTTATATTGCTATCATCTGGGTTCCATAGCTATACATGCATGTAATATGGCTATCACCTCCATTTCACAGCTGTCACCTCAGGAAATATGGCTATCACTTGAGCTTCACAACAAGAAATATGACTATGACTTGAATTTCACAGCTATAATCACAAGTAAAACGGTTATGACATCGGCTGACAGCTGTCACAAGAGGTAATGCAGAAATAACATCTGTTTTACAACTGTCGCTACAACTAGTATGGTTATCACCTGGCTTCATTGCTATCACAGATGGTAATGTGACTATAACCTCAATTTTACAGCTACCACCACAGGTAATATGGCTGTCACCTCAGCTTCACATATTTCGCCTGAGTTTCACTATGCTTAGTATAACTATCATCTGAATTCCACAACTATCATTATAGGTAATATGCCTATCGCTTCGGCTTGTCACCACCGGTAGTACAGCTGTCACCTCTGTTTCACAGCTGTTTGCAGAGTTAGTATGGCTATCCCCTTAGTTTAACAGTTATCGCCACAGTTAATATGGCCATTACTTGAGTAATAGTTGCCCAAATATGTAATAAAGCTATCAACTAAGTTTCACAGTCTATCAACTGAATTTCACAACTATCTCCAAAGGTATTATGGCTATCACCTTAATTTGACAGCTGTCACCACAGTTTTTCACCTACATTTTATAGCTATCACCACAGGTAATATGGCTATCACCACGGGTAGCATGGCTATCATCGCATATCTGCGAATTTGTTGTGAGTTGTTGTTTAGTGTTTTCTAATGGTCTGATCACCCCCTGTGGGGAAGAGAGGGCTGATTGTTCCGTTTCATAAACACTCGTATTTTTTCTTGTTTTGTGTATGTTTCCTCCCCCTGTCGTGAGTGGGCTGTGTCTTGTGACTGTGGCGCTCCCTGGGTCTTTCTTTTAAATTTTTACAGCTGTCGCTAAAGATAGTATTTAGCACCCAATTTCGTAAAATCATTCTTCGATATAAAAAGATTGGGTACAACATGGATATTATACGACAGACTGCATGCATGGTAGTTAACCCAATCACGGCTGGCAACTTTGCTTCCCTCTTTAATGGCACGCCGGTGGATCAGGCCTCAGATTCTATGACGGTTCCAACGTAAAGGCTTATTGAGAGTTAGAGATATCTAATTCAAGGTAATGTTGGTTGGTGCCTGATGCTCTGTCTCTGGTCGGGCCCATCGAAGTATAATTGTTGGTTTTCTTTTGCTCCAGCATTTCAGTGGTTTCTTGCTGTCTAGTCCTCATCGTTGTCTCACCTCTGTGTTTCTTTGATTATTTGTGTTTACGGAGATGTTGCACTGATTAGTTAGGAGGCTTTCATGCGGACTGAACAAATTATTTGTCTAAATCGCGACGGAAGTAAGGGCGAGGATTGTGGCCACGTAAAATCGATTTAAGCCCCCAGTGGAAATCTTTCCACTGACCGTTCCAAGGCGGTTCTTCTGTGGCGATTTATTTATGTTGTTGTTTGTTACTTACTGTGTGTATCACTTGTGTCTTTTTATTTTGGATGCCCATATGGCCATTTTGTGGGAAAGTAACTGTCCTTAGGGCCTTCCTTTGTTTAGGTTTCCATTATGGTCTGGTCGCTTAATGTTTGTGTTTCTTTCCCTTTGGTGTCTTTGATGGGTGGAGTAAGTTAATTGTATCGATTCCTGATCTTTGTTTTACTTCTAATTTGCTGTCACCCCAGTTTCACACACAAAACCTATCATCTCAGTTTTCACAACTGTCGTAAAAGAAAGGTAATACAGTAAACACCTCTTATTTACAGCTGTCACCAGAGGTAGTCACAGCTATCACCACAGGTAATATGGCTGCCACCTGAGGTGCACAGCTGTCATCACAGGTTATATAACAATCAGCTCAGTTTCACAGCTGGACATATAGGTAGTATGGCTATCACATGATTTTCACAGCAATCAAATCAGGTAACATGGCTGTCGCCTTAGTTTTACAGCTTCTACCACAGATTACATCATTTTTAGCTGAGTTTCTCAGCTTTCTTGATTGATAGTTTGATATTCACAGGTAATATGGCCATCACATTACTTTCTCAGCTGTCACCAAAGATGGTATAGATATGACATCAGACTTACAGCTGTTACTATAAGATATATAGCTATCGTCTGTGTTTCACATCTGTCGTCCATAGGTAATATAGCAATCACCTGTGTTTCATCATTGTCACCAGAGGTAGTATGGCTATTACTTGAGTTTCACAGCTATCACTTCAGCATCACACTTATTACCACAGGTAGTAAGGCTATAGCCTCAGTTTCACAGACGTCACCACACGTAATCTTGCTATAATCTGACATTTACAGTTGTCACCTCGGGTGATATGCTATCACCTCGTATTCACAGCTATCACCACAGTAAAACAGCTTTCACCACATGTAATATAGCATTCACCTGTGTTTCAAAATTGTCACCACCTGCAGAATGGTTATCACCTGGGTTTCACAGCTACCACCACAGGGAATAAAGCTATCACATTAGTTTCACAGCTGGATTTTACATCAGAGTTACAGCTGTCACCACAGAAATATGTCTATCACCTCAGTTTCACAGCTATCGCCAGAGACAGAATAGAAATCACCTGTGTTTCACATTTTTCACCAGAGGTAGTATGGCTATCACTTGAGTTTCACAGCTATCACCTCAGCATTACATTTATCACCAAATGTAGAATGGCTATCGCATTGTTTCACGGCTTTCAACATTGGTAATATGACTACAATCTGAGTTTTACTTTATCACCGCAGGTAAGATGCTATCACCTCGGTGTCACAGCTATCACCATAGGAAGTTTAGCTATCATATCAGTTTCACAGCTGTCATCAATGTTATATAGCAGTGACCTTTGTATCTCCATTATCACAACAGGTAGAATGTCCATCAACTGAGTGAGTGGGTGTTTGAGTTATACATCCCACCAAAGCTAAGGCCATACGGAGACGAGACCTCGGTTTAAGACACATCCGAAAGTCTGGAGAAGCCCGGGATCGATCCTGCGATCCCTGGTTTACAAGGCGACTATCGTAACCACTACACCACGGAGGCTTCTATCCATCACCCGAGTCTCACAGCTAACAGCACATATGACATGACAATCACTTCACTTTCAAATCTGTTAGCACGATAAATAAATAATCCTCAGATAATAAGGCTATAACGTGAGTTTCTCATCTATAACCACAGGTAGTATAGCTATCACATCCGTTTTATAGATATCACCACGGGTAATATGGCTATCCCCTAAAATTTTAAAGTGGTCACCACAGATTATGTAGCAGTAATATTAGTTTCACAGCTGTCACCATAGGTGGTATGGCTATCACATGGGTTTCGCAGCAAACAAAACAGGTAAAACAGGTAAAATGGCTTTCACATTAGTTTCGCAGCTATCACCATAGCTAATATGGCTATCGTATGGCTTTCAGAGATTTCCCTACTGGTAGTATGGCTATCTCCTCGGTTTCACAGCGGTCACCACAGGTGTTATGGCCATCGTGTGAATTTCACAGCGTTCACCACAGATTATATAGCGTGAGTTAAACAGCAATCATAACAGGTTATATTGTTTCTCCTCAGTTTAGCTGTCACCACAAATAATATGGTTATCACCTGGGTTATATACTATAGGAAATATGGCTATGACATTAGTTTCACATTTGTAATCACAGGAAGTGCGGATATCACATCAGACTTGCAGTTGTCGCAACAGGTCTTTTGGCTTTCACCCCAGTCTAACAGCTTTCAACACAGGAAGTATAGATACACCTTACTTTTACAGCCTTTCACCAAAGGGCATACGGCTTTCACCTCATTTTCACAGCTGTCCCAACAGGTTATATAGCAAACATCTCTGTTTCACAACTATCACCTGAATTTCTCAGCTATCACCAAAGGTTATATCGCTATCACCTCAGTTTCACAGCTGTTTCACGGCGGTTAAACATTAAAATTGATCTTTAGTTTAACGCTGCAGCATATATCCAAGCGAAAGTTACCTGACGTCCCTTCTGACGTTTTGAAAACGTTTATAAAACACAACTGTTAGCTGGGTATCACCACAGTTGCACAGCTGTCACCACAAAATAGAAGTGAAGGCAATCACCAGGAATCGATACAATTATCTCACAACCCCCACCCAAGACACCAAAGAGAAAGAAACATAATCATAACATTCACCACAATGAAAACGCCACAATCGGAAAGACCAAAGGACAATTACTTTCCCACAAAATGACTGTCCAAAATAAAAAGATACTGTAACAATAATAAACCACAACAGAAGAATCGCCTTGGAACGGTCAGTATTTTTACTGGAGGGTGAAATCGAGTCTAACTGTTGCTTTTCTTTTTGATGTCGAGTCATCAGCGTTGTTTCATCTCTGTGCTTGTTTGATTATTTGTGTTCACGGAGATGTTGCACTGATGAGTTAGGAGGCCTTCATGCGGACTGAAAAAATTATTTGTCTAAATCGCGACGGAAGTAACGGAGAGGAGTGTAGCCACGTAAAATTGATTTAAGCCCCCTAAATGGAATTCGTTTCCGCTGACCGTTCCAAGGCGGATCTTCTGTCGCGGTTTATTTTTGCTATGGTTTGTCTTTGGGTGTTTATGTCGCTTATGTTATTTATTTTGGATATACTATTGGCCATTTTGTGGGAAAGTAACTGTCCTTTTGGCTTTCCGCTGTTGGTGTTTCCATTAGGGTCGGTTGTTTCATGCGTGTTAATCCATCCCTTTGGTGTCTCTGATGGGAGCTGTGGGTTGATTGTGTCGATTCCTGATCATTGCCTCCACTTCTATTTTACATGGCTATCGAATGTTTTACAGCTGTTTTTTTTTTTTTTCATGAATTATGGTTATCAACACAGTTTACCAATTATCACCACAGGTTATATGCCTATGTACAGTTTAACAGCTATAACCACATACTATATGGATGCCACTGCAATTTCGCTGCTATTGATTGATTGTGTTGGGGTTTAACGACATGTCAACCCTTGTGGGTCACTTTGTGTCGTCTCCCAGAAAAAAAGGAGAAAAGAGAAAGAAGAAGTAGAGGAGATGAATGAGAGTAGGCAGAGACAGCGCTAAATAAATGAAAGTGAAGAAATAGAAGAAATACCAGCGTTACCTTCTATCCTTAACTGCTGCTAGGCCAGCAAGCCTTGCCTAACTGTAAGCCAATATCACTTGGCGCCCAGTTGATGCAACACCTTCGCCTCACCCAACCCCCCCCCCTATTTTGCAGCTATATGTAATCTGTCACGACAAGTTATGTGGCCACTACTACTGAAACATAACTATTACAACAGGTTATGTGACTAACACTTACTTCACAGCTGCCACCACAAGATATTTGGCTATAACACGACATGTTTACTTTACTATCACTACTATGTCCAGCGGTCACCTTAAGAGATATGGCTATTATAACAGTTTCAAGGCAGTCACATCGGGAATATGAAATTAACTCGATTACAAAACTGTTACCACATAGTTTAAGGTTATCATTACAGCTTTACAGCACAATCTCAGGTTCAAAATACCATTATTTCTAATCTGTCACTACATGTTATATTACTATCACTGCAGTTTCTCATATGCAACCACATTTTATATGACTTTCGCAACATATTCACTGCTATCACCATACACTAAATATCTATTACCACAGCTTCATAAGTGTCTCCACATAGTGTAGTGGTTTTGCTACTCGTCTCATAAACCAGGGATCGCAGCTTATAAACGTGTCGCCACCGTTTCTGTCATCGAAATATCAACATATGCTATATAGCTTTTTACACAGTTTCAGCGCTGTCGCCGCTGGTTATTTTGATAATCAGCACAGTTTCCATGACTATCACCACAGGTCACATGTGTAATATTACTTTCACAACAGTTTCACGGCTATAACCATAGGAAATAAATAACGACACTATCACAGCGCTCACGACAGATTACATGGCTATTATAGCAGCTCACAGTTATCCCCGAAGCTATATTGCTATCACAACAGTTTTGTTCTTTCACCACCCGTTATATGGTTATCAAGCCAATATCACAGCTAAAATCACACGGTTATTTAGATTTAAACACAGTCTCATACGTGGCTTTCGCCACAGTATAACAACTATCACCACATGTTTATTAGGTTTCAGCACCTTTTTACAGCAGCTGTCACCATGGGGTTATTTAAATTTCATTACACTTGCACCTTTACCATAGGTTGCGTCGCTATAACCACAAATTCGAAGCTATGACCACAGGTCATATGGATTTCAGCAGAGCTTCACAGCTGCCACCAAAGGTTATGTGGCTATCAGCGCAGTTTTACAGCTATCACCACATGTAATTTAGATTTTAGCACAGTTTCACAGCTATCATCACAGTTTCACAATTATCACCGCAAACTATATAGATTTGTTTGTGTTTCTTTCCCTTAGGTGTCTCTAATGGGAGCTGTGTGTTAATTGTATCGATTCCTGGTCAATGCCTTCACTTCTATAAAGTACATTTATATAGATGTCGCAGTCCATAAGTTTATTTGACTATCACCACAGTTTCATAGCTGTCGACGTAGGTTACGTTGGTATCACCACAGTGTTACATCTATCACTACATATTATTTAGATTTCATCATAGTTTGACAGCTGTCACCATTGGTTATGTGATAATCCCTGCAGTTCCACGGTTCATTAAGGTTTTAGCACAGTTCCAAAGCTGACATCACAGGTTACATGGCCATCATCACAGTTTCACAGATATCACCACAGAATTTAAAGATTTCAGCACAGTTTCACAGCTGACACCAAATGCTTTTATAGATTTCAGCACAGTTTCAGAGCTGTTACCAAAGGTAACGCAATAATCAGCACAGAGCAAAGCTTTCCTCACACGTTGTTGAGTTTTTAGCTCAGATTCATAGCTGTCATCACACGTTACGTGGGTGTCATCACCGTTTAACAGCTATGACTACAGATTATATAGGTTTTAGCAGCACAGATTATATAGGTTTTAGCAGCACAATTTCACAGCTGTCACCACCGGTCACACCAATTCCACAGCTTTCCCCACAGATTATATAGATTTCAGCAGTTTCATAGCTGTCACGTGTGCACAGGTAATGTGTATATCGCCAAAGCTTCACAGCTATTACCACGGGTTATTTATAAATTTCAGCGCAGTTCATAGCTGTCACTGCATGTTACGTGGCTATCACCACAGTTTAACAGCTATCACCATAGGTTATCTCGATTTCAGCACAGTTTAACCTCATCATCACAGGTTATTTGGATTTCAGAACAGCTTCACGGTAGTCACCACAGTTACGTGGCTATCGCGGCAGTTTTACAGCTTTCACCACATGTAATTTATATTTCAGCACAGTTTCACAGCTCCCACCACAAATAATATTGATTTCAGCACACTTTCACAGCTGTCACCACTCGCAAAGGTTATTTGTCTATAACAATAGATTCACAGCTGTTGTCGCCATAGATTACATGACTTTTTCGACAGGGTCACAGCTATCACCACAGGTAAATTATATTTCAGCACAGATTCACAGATGAAATCACCTCACAGTTTCACAGCTCCCATCATAGATAATATAGATTTCAGTACACTTTCACAGCTTTCACAACTCTCAAAGTTTATTTGGCTATAACTATAGTTTCACAACTGTTGTCGCCACATATTATATGTTTTTTTTTGCGACAGTGTCACAGCTATCACCACAGTGAAGAGCTTATTAGAGGAGAGCACCAAACCCCTCTATTAAATACATACGGACAGTTGTTTCCGTGGATTTGTATCTGCTTGTTTAAAAGGCAGCCAGTTAACAGTTTCTGCCAAGGGCCATAAGTGTCAGATGCTGAAACCACAAAGTGTTTTATTACCCAGTAATCTGGAGTTTATATCACAGCCAGTGAATCAGACAATGTATTTGAAATGTATTGATGATCAATTTATATAAAAGTGCTTTAGTGTTATGCAATTAATGGTCAGTTCTTCATTTATATATATATGTGTTTTGTTTTGTTTTTCAGGGAATGAATCGTATTTTATTAAATGGACTGGCGGTAAGTTTTTACCTGATGCGACTTCAGTTTGAAGTAAACATTGATATAGATAAGAGGGTATTTGATTATACGATTAAAGGATAATTAATTAAAGGATACTTTTCTCCATACTTGGATATTCATTATAATCGCGAAGGCGATTCTAAAGAGTGCAGGGGAAACAATGACAGTTATCCCTTTCAACAAATACTCAATGGAAAAAGGAAAATGTCCCTTGTAGGGACAATGTTCCAGATAAGGCCGGTTGCTTCAGTTAATTTTCAAAATGTTTTTACTCCTTAAGTTTTTTTTTTGTTGCTGTATTTTTTGGGCCAAGACATTTCAGCTTTTCCTTTAATTTTGACGACATCCTTAGCTATCAACAAGAATAAAGACTGTGTAAATTCAAGAAAGCATAGCCCATCTGCATCTCGGTTTCAAATGATAAAGCTCGTTAACAGAAATATGACTTCTGACATTAAAGTCTCACCACACTGTAATGATAACTAAAGATCATATTTGAACTTTTCTGTTTGAACCTAACCAATCAGATCAGTTTTCCGGAAATGGCAGGCTGAAGAGTTAACAGCTCTAGTATTATGTACCACTTGCCACATGCTATTTAGATTTCTGCATAGTTTCACAGCTGTCACCACAGGCAACATAATAATCACTGCAGTTTCACAGCTGTCACCACAGGTTTAGTTTCAAGCATAGTTCCATAGCTGTCATCACAGGGTACGTGGTCATCACCACATTTTCACAGCTATCACCACATATTTTGGAGATTACAGCACAGTTTCACAACTGTCATCGCAGATTACGTGGCTATCACACCAGCTGCAGAGCTATAACCACAGTTTCCCATTTATCACCACAGGTTATCTAGATTTCAGTACAGTTTCACAGCTCTAACGCCAGGTTATTTAGCACAGATCACAGCTGTCACCACTGATTACGTGACCATCGCCAGTTCCGAAGTTTTTATTACAATATTTCAGAATCCTGATGCGATAATTGGTCGAAACTAGAAAGTTTGGCCAAAACATGTACTTTCCATGCTTTTCAGTTCTGTTGTTTTGTTCTTCCAAATGATAAACCTTTCATAGAACATATTTGATGTGGCTATAGCAGGCGTTAATGGAGTGTGTGGCGGTCGTAAAATGTCCCCCCGCCTTTCGTCATAATGTAGTTTATATTTTCTTTGTCCTTCGGGATCATTGGTTTATAGTGGAATTTTGAAAATATTTCAGGGCCACTAATGAGGCCTTATTGGCCGAAACTACCTGCTCTGGCCAAGTAACCTTTTGCGCTTCATGCTTTTCGGATTTGTTGCTTATTCCTTGCTTTCAAAGGATAACTCTTTTATAGAACATATTTCACAGTAGGTTATTTTGAATTCAACAGTTCCACAGCCGTCACCATAAGCTACGTGACTAGCACCACAGTTTCACAGCTATCACCACAGGTTATTTATAATTCAGCATCGTTTCATAGCTGCCACCATAGGTCAAATTGCCATCACCGATGTTTCACAGATATCACCACAGGTTATTTAGTCTTCAGTATAGTTTTATAGCTGTCACAACAGAAAACTCGCAGTCACAACAGGCAACTCGGCATCACAAGAGTTTCACAGCTTTCACAATAAGTTATTTTAATTTCAGCACAGTTTCACAATAAATAACATAGTTGTCATCACAGTTTCACAGCTGTCACCATAAATTATACAGATTTCAGTAGATTTTCACAGCTGTCACACAGATACTTGGCTCTCACCAAACTTTCGCAGGTATCACCACAGGTTATTCCGATTTCATCACAGTTTCACATCTGTCACCACAGGTTATGTGGTTATCACCACAGTTTCGCAGGTATAACCCAAGGTTATTCAGAATTCAGCACAATTTCACATCTGTTACCACAGGTTATGTGGTCCAGCTGTCACCACATATTACGTGGCTATCGCACCAGCTGTAGAGCTATAACCACAATTACCCATCTATCACCACAGGTTATTTAAATTTCTGTAGAGTTTCACAACCCTTGCGCCAGGTTATTTAGCACAGATCACAGCTGTCACCAGGGGTTACGTGACCATCGCCAGTATCACAGTTGTTATATAATATTTCTGAGTCCTGATATGATAATTGGTCGAAACTAGAAAGTTTAGCCAACACGTGTACACTCCATGCTTTTCAGTTCTAATGTGACTATAGCTGGCGTTAAGGGAATGTGTGGCGGCCGTAAATTGTCTCCCCGCCTTTCGTCATAATGTAGTTTATATTTTCTTGTCCTTCGGGATCATTGGTTTCTTGTGGAATTTTGAAAATAAATTCAGGCCTTATTGACAAAAACTAGCTGCTCTGGCACAGTAAACGTTTGTACTCAAAGCTTTTCGGATCTATTATTAATTCCTTGCTACCAAATGATAACTCTTATAGAACATACTATTTTGAATTCAGCAGTTTCACAGCTGTCAGGGTACGTGACTATCACCACAGTTTCACAGTTATCACCACTGGTAATTTAAAGTTTAGCGCTGTTTCACAGCTGTCACCATAGAGTAAATAGCCATCATCGCTGTTTCATAGATATCACCACAGGTCATTTAGTTTTCAGTATAGTTTTATAGCTGTCACGAAAGACAACTCGGCATCACAACAGGTAACTCGGCATCACCACAGTTTCACAGCTTTCTCAATATGTTATTTTGATTTCAGCACAGTTTCACAGCTTCACAACAAATAACATAGCTGCCACCACAGTTTCACAGCATCGTTTCATAGCTGCCACCATAGGTCAAATTGCCATCACCGATGTTTCACAGATATCACCACAGGTTATTTAGTCTTCAGTATAGTTTTATAGCTGTCACAACAGAAACTCGCAGTCACAACAGGCAACTCGGCATCACAAGAGTTTCACAGCTTTCACAATAAGTTATTTTAATTTCAGCACAGTTTCACAATAAATAACATAGTTGTCATCACAGTTTCACAGCTGTCACCATAAATTATACAGATTTCAGTAGATTTTCACAGCTGTCACACAGATACTTGGCTATCACCAAACTTTCGCAGGTATCGCCACAGGTTATTCCTATTTCATCACAGTTTGGTCTGTCACCACAGGTTATGTGGTTATCACGACAGTTTGCCATCAATTACTACAGGCTTTTAGATTTCAGTGCAGTTTCACAGCTGTCGCCAAGGTTATTTAGATTTTAGCACAGGTCACAGCTGTCACCACTGGTTGCCTGGCCATCGCAACAGTTTCACTGTTTGTTTTACTATATAAGGATCATGATGAGGCTCATTGGACGAACCTAGTTAGTTTTGCCCAAGAAAACTTGTACACTCCATGCTTTCAGCTCTGTTGTATATTCCTTGCTTCCAAATGATAAGCCTTTCACAGAACATATTTGCTGTGACTATAGCTGGCGTTAATGGAGTGTGTGGCGGCCGTAAATTGTCTCCCCGCCTTTCGTCACAATGTAGTTTATATTTTCTTGTCCTTCGGGATCATTGATGGAATTTTGAAAATATTTCAGGGCCACTGATGAGACCTATTTGGCCGAAACTAGCTGCTCTGGCCCAGAAAACTTGTGCACTCCATGCTTTACGGATCTGTTGTTTATTCCTTGCTTCCAAAGGATAACTCTTTTATGGAACATATATCACAGTAAGTTATTTTGAATTCAGCAGTTTCACTGCTGTCACCACAGGCTATGTAACTAACACCACTTTTTCACAGCTATCATCACAGGTTATTTATAATTCAGCATCGCTTCATAGCTGTCACCATAGGTTAAATGGCCATCATCGCTGTTTCACATATATCACACCAGGTCATTTAGTTTTCAGTATAGTTTTATAGCTGTCACAGCAGACAACTCGGCATCACAACAGGTAAATCGGCATCACCACAGTTTCACAGCTTTCTCAATATGTTATTTTGATTTCAACACAGTTTTACAGCTTCACATCAGATAACATAGCTGTCACCACAGTTTCACAGCTGTCTCCACAAAGTATACAGCTTTCAGTACATTTTCACGGCTGTCACACAGATACTTGGCTATCACCAAACTTTGGCAGGTATCACCACAGGTTATTCAGATTTCAGCACAGTTTCACAGCTGTCACCACAGGTTAAGTGGCTATCCCCACAGTGTGCCATCAATCACCACGGACCTGTACATTCCATGCTTTTAGGCTCTGTTGTATATTCCTTGCTTCCAAATGATAAGCCTTTCATAGAGCATATTTGCTGTGACTATAGCTGGCGTTAATGGAGTGTGTGGCGGCCGTACACTTTCTCCCCGCCTTTCGTCAAAATGTAGTTTCTATTTTCTTGTCCTTCGGGATCATTGGTGGAATTTTGAAAATATTTCAGTGCCACTGATAAGACCTATTTGCCCGAAACTAGCTGTTCTGGCTCAAAAAACTTGTGCATTCCATGCTTTACGGATTAGTGTTTATTCCTTGCTTCCAAAGAATAACTCTTTTATGGAACATATTTCACAGTAACTTATTTTGAATTAAGCAGTTTCACTGCTGTCACCACAAGCTACGTGACTAGCACCACTATTTCACAGCTATCATCACAGGTTATTTATAATTCAGCATCGCTTCATAGCTGTCACCATAGGTTAAATGGCCATCATCGCTGTTTCACAGATATCACCACAGGTCATTTAGTTTTCAGTATATTTTTATAGCTGTCACAACAGACAACTTGGCATCACAATAGGTAAATCGGCATCACCACGGTTTCACAGCTTTCTCAATATGTTATTTTGATTTCAACACAGTTTTACAGCTTCACATCAGATAATAGAGCTTCCAACACAGTTTCATAGCTTCACCACAAAATTATACAGATTTCAGTACATTTCCACAGCTGTCACACAGATACTTGGCTATCACCAAACTTTCGCAGGTATCACCACAGGTTATTCCGATTTCGGCACAGTTTCACAGCTGTCACCACAGGTTAAGTGGCTATCACCACAGTTTGCCATCAATCACCACCGACTTGTACATGCCCTGCTTTTAGGCTCTGTTGTATATTCCTTGCTTACAAACGATAAACCTTTCATAGAACATATCTGATGTGAATATAGCTGGCGTTAAGGGAGTCTTTGGCTGCCGTAAAATGTCTCTTCGCCTTTCGTCATTATGTTGTCAATAATTTCTTGTCCTTCGCGATCATTGGTTTATTTTGGAGTTTTCAAAATATTTCAGGGTCAATGATGAGGCTGAATTGGCAAAAACCAGCTGCTCTGGTCCAGAAAACTTGTGCACTCCATGCTTTTCTGATCTGTTGTTTATGCCTTGCTTCCAAAGGATAACTCCTTTATAGAACATATTTCACAGTAGGCTATTTGAATTCAGCAGTTTCACAGCTGTCACCACAAGCTACGTAACAAACACCCACTATCATAGCTATCACCACAGATATTCATAATTCTGCCTCATTTCGCAGCTGCCACCATAGGTTAAATGGCCATCACCGCTTATTCACAGATATCACCACAGTTGATTTAGTTTTGAGTATAGTTTTATAGCTGTCACAACAGACAACTCAGCATCACAACAGGAAACTCGGCATCAGAGCTTTCTCAATGTGTTATTTTGATTTCAGCACAGTTTTACAGCTTCACAACAGATAACATAGCTGTCAACATTGTTTCACAGCTATCACCACAAATTATACAGATTTCAGCACAGTTTTACAGCTTCACAACAGATAACATAGCTGTCAACACAGTTTTACAGCTTCACATCAGATAACATAGCTGTCACCACAGTTTCACAGCTGTCACCACAATTTTATGCAGATTTCAGTACATTTTCACAGCTGTCACACAGATACTTGGCCATCACCAAACTTTGGCAGGTATCACCACAGGTTATTCAGATTTCAGCACAGTTTCACAGTTGTCACCACGGGTTAAGTGGCTATCCCTAAAGTTTGCCATCGATCACCACGGACTTGTACATTCCATGCTTTTAGGCTCTGTTGAATATTCTCTGTCTCTGGTCGGGCTCATCGGAGTCTAACTGTTGGTTTTCTTTTGCTCCAGCATTTCAGTGGTTTCTTGCTGTCGAGTCCTCACCGTTGTCTCACCTCTGTGGTTCTTTGATTTTTGTGTTCACGGAGATGTTGCACTGATGAGTTAGGAGGCCTTCATGCGGACTGAACAAATTATTTGTCTAAATCGCGACGGAAGTAAGGGCGAGGATTGTGGCCACGTAAAATCGATTTAAGCCCCCCCCCCCCAGTGGAAATCTTCCACTGACCGTTCCAAGGCGGCTCTTCTGTGGCGATTTATTTATGTTGTTGTTTGTTACTTACTGTGTGTATCACTTGTGTCTTTTGGTTTCGGATGGCCATATGGCCATTTTGTGGGAAAGTAACTGTCCTTATGGCCTTCCTTTGTTTAGGTTTCCATTATGGTCTGGTCGCTTAATGTTTGTATTTCTTTCCCTTTGGTGTCTTTTATGGGTGGAGTAAGTTAATTGTATCAATTCCTGATCTTTGTTTTACTTCTACTTTCCAAATGATAAGCCTTTCATAGAACGTATTTGCTGTGACTATAGCTGGCGTTAATTGAGTGTGTGGCGGCCGTAAACTGTCTCCCCGCCTTTCGTCTCAATGTAGTTTAAATTTTCTTGTCCTTCGGGATCATTGCTGGAATTTTGATAATATTGCAGGGCCACTGATGAGACCTATTTGACCGAAACTAGCTGCTCTGGCCCAGAAAACTTGTGCACTCCATGCTTTACGGATCTGTTCTTTTTTCCTTGCTTCCAAACGATAACTCTTTCATGGAACATATTTCAAAGTATGTTATTTTGAATCCAGCAGTTTCACTGCTGTCACCACAGGCTACGTGACTAGCACCACTGTTTCAAAGCTATCATCACATATTATTTATAATTCAGCATCAATTCATAGCTGTCACCATAGTTTAAATGGCCATCATCGCTGTTTCACAGATATCACCCCAGGTCATTTAGTTTTCAGTATAGTTTTATAGCTGTCACAACAGACAACTCGGCATCACAACAGGTAAATCGGCATCACCACAGTTTCGCAGCTTTCTCAATATGTTATTTTGATTTCAACAGAGTTTTACAGCTTCACATCAGATAACATAGCTTCCACCACAGTTTCATAGCTGTCACCACAAATTATACAGATTTCAGTACATTTCCAAAGCTGTCACACAGATACTTGGTTATCACCAAACTTTCGCAGGTATCACCACAGGTTATTCCGATTTCAGCACAGTTTCATAGCTGTCACCACAGGTTAAAGTCTTTCGCTGCCGTAAAATGTCTCCCGCCTTTCGTCATAATGATGTCTATAATTTCTTGTCCTTCGGGATCATTGGTTTATTGTGGAATTTTTTAAATATTTCAGGGCCAATGATGAGGCTGAATTGGCCGAAACCAGCTGCTCTGGTCCAGAAAACATGTGCACTCCATGCTTTTCTGATCTGTTGTTTATGCCTTGCTTCCAAAGGATAATTCCTTTATAGAACATATTTCACAGTAGGCTATTTGAATTCAGTAGTTTCACAGCTGTCACCACAAGCTACGTAACTAACACCCACTATCATAGCTATCACCACAGATATTAATAATTCTGCCTCATTTCACAGCTGCCACCATAGGTTAAATGGCCATCACCGCTGTTTCACAGATATCACCACAGGTTATATAGTTTTCAGTATAGTTTTGTAGCTGTCACAACAGACAACTCAGCATCACAACAGGAAACACGGCATCAGAGCTTTCTCAATGTGTTATTTTGATTTCAGCACAGTTTTACAGCTTCACAACAGATAACATAGCTGTCAACATAGTTTCACAGCTATCACCACAAAGTATTCAGATTTCAGCACAGTTTTACAGCTTCACAACAGATAACATAGCTGTCAACACAGTTTTACAGCTTCACATCAGATAACATAGCTGTCACCACAGTTTCACAGCTGTCACCACAAATTATACAGATTTCAGTACATTTTCACAGCTGTCACACAGATACTTGGCCATCACCATACTTTGGCAGGTATCACCACAGGTTATTTAGATTTCAGCACAGTTTCACAGCTGTCACCACAGGTTAAGTGGCTATCCCAACAGTTTGCCATCAATCACCACGGACTTGTACATTCCATACTTTTAGGCTCTGTTGTATATTCCCTGCTTCCAAATGATAAGCCTTTCATAGAACATATTTGCTGTGACTATAGCTGTCGTTAATGGGGTGTGTGGCGGCCGTAAACATGACCACATGCTATTTATAATTTAGCATCGCTTCATAGCTGTCACTATAGGTTAAATGGCCATCATCGCTGTTTCACAGATATCACCACAGGTCATTTAGTTTTCAGTATAGTTTTATAGCTGTCACAACAGACAACTCGGTATCACAACAGGTAAATCGGCATCACCACAGTCTCACATCTTTCTCAATATGTTATTTTGATTTCAACACAGTTTTACAGCTTCACATCAGATAACATAGCTTCCATCACTGTTTCACAGCTGTCACCACAAATTATACAGATTTCAGTACATTTCCACAGCTGCCACACAGATACTTGGTTATCACCAAACTTTCGCAGGTATCACCACAGGTTATTCCGATTCCAGCACAGTTTCACAGCTGTCACCACAGGTTAAGTGGCCATCTCCACAGTTTGCCATCAATCACCACGGACTTGTATATTCCATGCTTTTAGGCTCTGTTGTATATTCCTTGCTTACAAATGATAAACCTTTCATAGAACAAATTTGCTGTGACTATAGCTGGCGTTAAGGGAGTCTTTGGCTGCCGGGAAATGCCTCTCCGCCTTTCGTCATAATGTTGTCTGTAATTTCTTGTCCTTCGGGATCATTGGTTTATTGTGGAATTTTTAAAATATTTCAGGGCCAATGATGAGGCTGAATTGGCCGAAACCAGCTGCTCTGGTCCAGAAAACTTGTGCACTCCATGCTTTTCTGATCTGTTGTTTATGCCTTGCTTCAAAAAGGATAACTCCTTTATAGAATATATTTCACAGTAGGCTATTTGAGTTCAGCAATTTCACAGCTGTCACCACAAGCTACGTAACTAACACCCACTATCATAGCTATCACTACAGGCATTCATAACTCTGCCTCATTTCACAGCTGTCACCATAGGTTGAATGGCCATCACCGCTGTTTCACAGATATCACCACAGGTTATTTAGTTTTCAGTATAGTTTTATAGCTGTCACAACAGGCAACTCAGCATCACAACAGGAAACTCGGTATCACAGCTTTCTCGATGTGTTATTTTGATTTCAGCACAGTTTTACAACAGATAACATAGCTGTCAACATAGTTTCACAGCTGTCACCACAAATTATACAGATTTCAGTACATTGTCACAGCTGTCACACAGATACTTGGCTATCACCAAACTTTGGCAGGTATCTCCACAGGTTATTCAGATTTCAGCACAGTTTCACAGCTGTCACCAGAGGTTAAGTGGCTATCCCCACGGTTTGTCATCAATCACCACGGACTTGTACATTCCATGCTTTTAGGCTATGTTGTATATTCCTTGCTTCCAAATGAAAAGCCTTTCATAGAACATATTTGCTGTGACTATAGTTGGCGTTAATTGTGTGTGTGGCGGCCGTAAACTGTCTCCCCGCCTTTCATCACAATGTAGTTTATATTTTCTTGTCCTTCGGGTTCATTGGTGGAATTTTTAAAATATTTCAGGCCCACTGATGAGACCTATTTGGCCGAAACTAGCTGCTCTGGCCCAGAAAACTTGTGCACTCCATGCTTTACGGATCTGTTGTTTATTCCTTGCTTCCAAATGATAACTCTTTTATGGAACCTATTTCGCAGTAAGTTATTTTGAATTCAGCAGTTTCACTGCTGTCACCACAGGCTACGTGACTAGCACCACTGTTTCACAGCTATCATCACAGGTTATTTATAATTCAGCATCACTTCATAGCTGTCACCATAGGTTAAATGGCCATCATCGCTGTTTCACAGATATCACCACAGGTCATTTAGTTTTCAGTATAGTTTCATAGCTGTCACAACAGACAACTCGGCATCACAACAGGTAAATCGGCACCGCCACAGTTTTGCAGCTTTCTCAATATGTTATTTTGATTTCAACACAGTTTTACAAATTCACATCAGATAACATAGCTTCCGCGGCAGTTTCACAGCTGTCACCACACATTATACAGATTTCAGTACATTTCCACAGCTGTCACACAGATACTTGGTTATCACCAAACTTTCGCAGGTATCACAACAGGTTATTCCGATTTCAGCACAGTTTCACAGCTGTCACCACAGGTTAAGTGGCTATCACCACAGTTTGCCATCAATCACCACGGACTTGTACATTCCATTCTTTTAGGCTCTGTTGTATATTCCTTGCTTACAAACGATAAACCTTTCATAGAATATATTTGATGTGAATATAGCTGGCGTTAAGGGAGTCTTTGGCTGCCATAAAATGTCTCTCCGCCTTTCGTCACAATGTTGTCTATAATTTTTTGTCCTTCGGGATCATTGGTTTATTGTGGAATTTTTAAAATATTTTAGGGCCAATGATGAGGCTGAATTGGCCGAAACCAGCTGCTCTGGTCCAGAAAACCTGTGCCCTCCTTGCTTTTCTGATCTGTTGTTTATGCCTTGCTTCCAAAGGATAACTCCTTTATAGAACATATTTCACAGTAGGCTATTTGAATTCAGCAGTTTCACAGCTGTCACCACAAGCTACGTAACTAACACCCACTATCATAGCTATCACCACAGGTATTCATAATTCTGACTCATTTCTTAGCTGTCACCACAGGTTAAATGGCCATCACCGCTGTTTCACAGATATCAACACAGGTTATTTAGTTTTGAGTATAGTTTTATAGCTGTCACAACAGACAACTCAGCATAACAACAGGAAACTCGGTATCACAGCTTTCTAAATGTGTTATTTTGATTTCAGCACAGTTTTACTGCTTCAAAACAGATAACATAGCTGTCAACATGGTTTCACAGCTATCACCACAAATTATACAGATTTCAGCACAGTTTTACATCTTCCCAATAGATAACATACCTGTCAACACAGTTCTACAGCTTCACATCAGATAACATAGCTGTCACCACAGTTTCACAGCTGTCACCACAAATTATACAGATTTCAGTACATTTTCACAGCTGTCACACAGATACTTGGCTACCACAAAACTTTGGCAGGTATCACCACAGGTTATTTAGATTTCAGCACTGTTTCACAGCTGTCACCACAGGTTAAGTGGCTATCCCCACAGTGTGCCATCAATCACCACGGACTTGTACATTCCATGCTTTTAGGCTCTGTTGTATATTCCCTGCTTCCAAATGATAAGCCTTTCATAGAACATATTTGCTGTGACTATAGCTGGCGTTAATTGAGTGTGTGGCGGCCGTAAACTGTCTCCCCGCCTTTCGTCACAATGTAGTTTATATTTTCTTGTCCTTCGGGATAATTGATGGAATTTTTAAAATATTTCAGGGCCACTGATGAGACCTATTTGGCCGAAACTAGCTGCTCTGGCCCAGAAAACTTGTGCACTCCATGCTTTACGGATCTGCTGTTTATTCCTTGCTTCCAAATGATAACTCTTTTATGGAACATATTTCACAGTTAGTTATTTTGAATTCAGCAGTCTTACTGCTGTCACCACAGGCTACGTGACTAGCACCACTGTTTCACAGCTATCATCACAGGTTATTTATAATTCAGCATCGCTTCATAGCTGTCACCATAGGTTAAATGGCCATCATCGCTGTTTCACAGATATCACCACAGGTCATTTAGTTTTCAGAATAGTTTTATAGCTGTCACAGCAGACAACTCGGCATCACAACAGGTAAATCGGCATCACCACAGTTTCACAGCTTTCTCAATATGTTATTTTGATTTCAACACAGTTTTACAGCTTCACATCAGATAACATAGCTTCCACCACAGTTTCACAGCTGTCACCACAAATTATACAGATTTCAGTACATTTCCACAGCTGTCATACAGGTACTTGGTTATCACCAAACGTTCGCAGGTATCACCAAAGGTTATTCAGATTTCAGCACAGTTTCACAGCTGTCACCACAGGTTAAGTGGCTATCACCACAGTTTGCCATCAATCACCACGGACGTGTACATTCCATGCTTTTAGGCTCTGTTGTATATTCCTTGCTTACAAATGACAAACCTTACATAGAACATATTTGATGTGAATATAGCTGGCGTTAAGGTAGTCTTTGGCTGCCGTAAAATGTCTCTCCGCCTTTCGTCATTATGTTGTCTATAATTTCTTGTCCTTCGGGATCATTGGTTTATTGTGGAATTTTTAAAATATTTCAGGGTCAATGATGAGGCTGAATTGGCCGAAACCAGCTGCTCTGGTCCAGAAAACTTGTGCACTCCATGCTTTTCTGATCTGTTGTTTATGCCTTGCTTCCAAAGAGTCACTCCTTTATAGGACATATTTCACAGTAGGCTATTTGAATTCAGCAGTTTCACAGCTTTCACCACAAGCTACGTAACTAACACCCACTATCATAGCTATCACCACAGGTATTCATAGTTCTGCCTCATTTCACAGCTGTCACCATAGGTTAAATGGCAACCATCGCTGTTTCACAGATATCACCACAGGTTATTTAGTTTTCAGTATAGTTTTATAACTCTCACAACAGAGAACTCAGCATCACAACAGGAAACTCGGTATCACAGCTTTCTCAATGTGTTATTTTGATTTCAGCACAGTTTTACAGCTGCACAACAGATAACATAGCTGTCAACATAGTTTCACAGCTATTACCACAAATTATACAGATTTCAGTACATTTTCACAGCTGTCATACAGATACTTGGCTATCACCAAACTTTCGCAGGTATCACCTCAGGTTATTCAGATTTCATCACAGTTTCACAGCAGTCACCACAGGTTAATATGTGGCTATCACCACAGTTTGCCATCAATCACCACGGGCTATTTAGATTTCAATACAGTTTCACAGCTGTCGCCCTAGATTATTTAGATTTTTGCACAGGTCAAAACTGTCACCACTGGTCGCCTGGCCATCGCAACTGTTTCACATGTTGTTTTTTTTTTTTGTTTGTTTGTTTTTTGTACTATTTCAGGGTCCTGACGAGGGTCATTGGACGAAACAAGTTAGTTTGCCCAAGGAATACATGTATACTTTATGCATTTCATAGAACATATTTGATGTGACTATAGCTGGCATTAAGGGAGTGTGTGGCGGCCGTAAAATGTATCCCCGCCTTTCGTCATAGGTAGTTTATATGTTCTTCTCCTTCAGGATCATTGGTTTATTGTGGAATTTTGAAATTATTTCAGGGCCACTGATGAGGCCTAATTGGCCGAAACTAGCTGTTCTGGGCCAGAAAACTTGTGCACTCTATGCTTTTAGGATCTGTTGTTTATTCCTTGCTTCAAAAGGATAACTCTTTCATAGAACATATTTCCGGTTGGTGTTTTTGAATTCAGCAGTTCCACAGCTGCCACCACATGCTACGTGACTAGCACCACAGTTTCACAGCTTTCACCACAGGTTATTTATAATTCTGCATCGTTTAATAGCTGTCACCATAGATTAAATTGCCATCACCGCTGTTTGACAGATATCACCATAGGTTATTTAGTCTTCAGTATAGTTTTATAACTGTCACAACGGAAAACTCGCAATCACAACAGTTACTCGGCATCACCACAGGTTTACAGCTTTTTTTTATTTCAGCACAGTTTCACCGCTTCACAACAGATAACATAGCTGTCACCACAGTTTCACAGCTGTCACCACAGATTAAAGATTTCAGCACTTTTTCACAGCTGTAACACAGATACTTGGCTCTCACCAAACTTTGGCAGGTATCACCACAGGTTAATCAGATTTCAGCACAATTTCACAGCTGTAACCGAAGATTATGTGGCTATGACCACCGTCTTATAGCTACCACCACAGGTTATTTATAATTCAGCACCGTTTCACAGCTGTCCAAATGTCCATCACCGCTGTTACACAGATTATCACCGCAGGTTATAGTGTCAACTCGGCATCACAACAGGTAACTCAGCATCACCACAGTTTATCAGCTTTTCCATATGTTCTGTTGATTTCAGCACAATTTCACATTTCGTGTTGTGAAGCTCTAGTGATAGCCATTTTTCCTGAGGTGACAGTGTGAAATGGAGGTGATAGCCATATTACATACATTAATGGCTATGGGACTCAGATGATAGCAATACAACCTGAGGTGATATCGTTGTTACCTGTAGGGACAGCTCTGAAACTCGGGTGATAACCATTCTAACTGTTGTGACAATTATTAATCATAGTTGACTGCTGTGACAGGTGACGACTGTCAAACTTAGGTGAAAGCGATCTTACTTTTGTGAAGGAAAGCTGAGAAAGTCAGGTGATAGCCATATTACTTGCTGTGACAGCTGAAAACTAAAATGATAGCCATACTACCTATAGTGACAGCGGTGAAACTGAAATTATTGCTATATAATATGTGTCGACAGCTGTGAAACTAAAGTGATAGCCATATAACCTGTGGTGATGTGATGAAAGCTAAGAAATTGAGGTGATGGCGAAATTACCTTTGGCGATGGCTGTTAAACTCTGGCGATAACCATACTACCTGAGGTTATATCCATATTACCTGTGATGACAGCTGTGAAACTTGAAAAATCACGTGATAGCCATATTACTTGTGGTGATATCTGTGAGACTTATTTGAAAGCCTTACCACCTACGGCGACATTTGTGAAACTGAAACGATAGCCATAATACCGTAGTGGTAACTGCTACTCAGGTAATGACCATATAGCCTCTGGGAATAGCTGTCAAGCTAAGGGGATAGCCAAACAAGCTATGGGAATAGCTGTGAAACAGACTACGGAAGTAAGGGCGAGGATTGTGGCCACGTAAAATCGATTTAAGCCCCCCAGTGGAAATCTTCCACGGACCGTTCCAAGGCGGCTCTTCTGTGGCGATTTATTCATGTTGTTGTTTGTTGCTTGCTGTGTGTGTCGCTTGTGTCTTTTGGTTTTGGATGGCCATATGGCCATTTTGTGGGAAAGTAACTGTCCTTATGACCTTCCTTTGTTTGGGTTTCCATTATGGTCTGGTCGCTTAATGTTTGTATTTCTTTCCCTTTGGTGTCTTTTATGGGTGGAGTGGGTTAATTGTATCAATTCCTGATCTTTGTTTTACTTCTACTTTGACTGCTGTATTACCTGTGGTGGCAGCTGTCCAACTGAGGTGACAGGCATATAACCTGTAATGCTAGCTGTGCAATTCAGATGATAGTCATACTGCTTCTTGTGAAACTCAGGTGATAGCCATATTACCTGAGGTGTAAGATGCGAAACTGAGGTGACAGCCTTATAACCTGTGGTGGTAGCTGCAAAACGGAGGTTAAAGCCATATAAGCGGCGGTGATGCGTCTGACTGGCGATCAGAAGTACGCGGGTTCGATGCTTGCCGGGGTTGGCAGTATTCTTTCGTGGAGATTGATTATGAAATCTTTTCTACGGTCATTCTTTCCAGGAAAATTCTGGATAGATAACCTGACTGGCTCAAAAATGACAAAATAGTGTTGATTTGGCCATTAAACTCCAATACAAACAAAAAACTGTGAACTCCTGTGATAGCATTAATTACTACCTTTTGTGACAGCGGGGAAAATCAGGTGTTAAGGTTCCTCAATACATTTGCACAAGAAAAATATAGGTGTGAGATTTGCATGTTATTTTTTCCCAAAATATGACCCTGATTTCCTTTTAAAGTGCCTGTCCTAGAAGAAAAAGGTCTGGAGATACGAACGAGTATTACAGCAAGTACTTTCTTGCATTAGCTACATCTCTGTGCCTTTGAAAATAAATGCAATTCTGTATTTTCACTTTTACCAGGAAAAAAATGAAACTGCTCTCTAGCCTTTTTACAAGTTACTAAAACAGCTGCAGATCAATAGTTCACATCAAATACTAGTGACTCGGACCAAGCTTTCTATCAAAAAGCCTCCCTAAATTGAAAACCAGAAAAAAAACTTTGACATGTTTTTCTTCATGGGCGCCGCCATCTTCTTTTTTTGTGGTAAATTTGAATGCTCAGAATGCTCATCATTTATGCATTCCACATTTAATTTTGCCCATCATCAATGAATATACCTTGAAAATTCAGCTATATAGCCTTCTCCCTGCATACAGCATTATGACATCGCCTATCTTGGAAGCCTGTCAGCACTGATAAATTATTGTAGCTGTCAAATTGAGGAATTATCAATCTTGCCAACTAAAATTGTATTCATACGCCTTGGAACTAATTTCCCAAAAATAACAATGGTACACCATTGTTTTTAATTTAAAACGTAATATTCAAATTAGAAGCTGTCTTGCAACAAATTTCAGATACTTTCTAACATAATTTGTTTGTTACTTTATGAAAAGTATGCATTCATTTTCCGAACTATTTTTTTGTGTAACATCGTCCTGATTGTGTTGTTCGGTCCAGCTGCAAGTAAACACATTGAAAAAAAAATAAAATTTTCAAGCTTTTTACATCAAAACATATTACCTGCATTGGGCTTCTGTGAGTTTTAACCAGCCTACACATTGGTAAGTAGGTGACACAACAGATCATTTAATAGATTAGATAAATATAACTTTTGTGTTGTCCAGAAGTTCACCTGTCAAAAAATCACTGATTTGTTTATGGTGGCTCTTGTGAACCAGTGTAACGAACCAATGGGTAAAATCATTTCTATACCATTGCAGTTATTGGCAGTTGCACAAAGTTTCTGGTGCTGAACAGGCTGCTTTCAGTCCTTCAGTTCAAATATGGGGATAGACTGTTGGCTTCTCTTAATTTCATTTTTTTGTTTTTGATTTATCAAGTATCAAATCACCCATCCTGAAAACACAATCAGTAACACAGGGAAACTTTGGTGCAGTGATTGCATGAATTGTTATAAATTGCATGACTGAAATATATAAAATGAATAACTGTAAGCACCAAAGAAGGGCAATCATTTTACAAGCTAAATGCAAGAGATTTCAACACCTCAACCCAATCAATGAGATTGTTGCCAAACTGGTAGAACTGATCATTTTTGGCTACCATACACTGAATTTAAAATAGTACCAGGTGAGATAATTACATTTTTAAAATTTTTGGGAATCATTAATTTTCAATACTATTTAGGTATTTTACTTGAAATTCCTCTGTTGCAGTACCTAAAGGCAACCTTGAGCCACATTTCTATGATAGTATTTTACACATTGTGGTTCTGTGGATTGAGATATCATTTTTTTGCAAAACCAAGGAAAAATGCAATAAATTACAAAAATGGGTGACTTTAGAATAAAAATCTTTGGCTTCCATATTCTTACATTTACATGGACTACCATCTGATGAAATTTTTTTTTGGTAATTATTTGCAAATATGATTTTTTAGTACCTCAAATATAGCTAAGTAACTGTATTGAGGAACCTTAACCATCCTAGTTGAAGTGACAGTTGTGAAACAGAGGTGATTGTTGTATCACCTGTTGTGACAGATGTCAACCGAGATGATAGCCGTATTGCCTGTAACGATAGCTCTGAAATTCAGGTGATACTTATTTTTTGTGGGAAGCTCAGATGATAGTCATAGTTCCTGTCGTAAAAGCTGTGAAATGGAGGAAATATCCATATTACCTCTGATGATAGCTGTGAAACTCAGTTGGCAGCAATATAACCTCTGGTTACATCTGTCAAACTGGGGTGACAGCCATGTTACCTGTAGTGATAGCTGTGAAACTCAGGTGATAACCATTCTACCTGTTGTGTCAAGTGTGAAACACAGTGGATTGCTATATTACCTTTGGTGATAGCTATCAGTCTGATGCGATAGCGATACGGCCAGGTGATAACCATACTACCTGCGATAACCACACTACCTGTTCTGAGATTTGTGAAACGGAGGTCATTGCTTAATAATATGTGGTGACAGCCGTAAAACTGAGGTGTTTGTCATACCACCTATGGTGATAGCTGTGAAATTTGGTTTAAAAATAGAGGTGAAGGCAATGATCAGGAACGAATACAATTACCAAAAATCTCCTAACAGAGACACCAATGGGAAAGAAATACGAACATAAAATAGCTAAACCCTAATGAAAACACCACAAGCGGATAGCCAAAATAACAAATAGTTTCACACAAAATGGCCAAACAGCTGTAGAAAATAAAAAGACATAAGCAATACATACATGCGAAGACGCAATATAACAAAAATAAACCACAACAGAAGAACCGCCTTGGAACGGTCAGCAAAAGTCTTCCACTCGGGTGCTTAAATCGATTGTACATGGCTTTGGTGCTTTTATGGTTTAGACAAATAATCGTTTAAGTCCGCATTAGGTCACATCACATGTGATGACAGCTGTGAAACTGGAAACTCAGGTGATGGCCATATTACCTGTGGTGATATCTGTAAGACTAATCTGAAAGCCTTACTACCTGGGGTGACAGCTGTGAAACTGCGGTGATAGCCATATTATATATAGTGGTAACTGTTATTCAGGTGGCGGCCATATATAGCCTGCGGTGATAGAGGTGACTGCTGCACTACCTGTGGTGACAGCTGCCAAACCGAGGTGATATGTATATTACCGTTAATGACAGGTGTAAAATTCAGGTGATAGTCCTACTACTTCTTGTGTAATACAGGTGACAGCCATATTACCCGAGGTGAAAGATATGAAACTGAGATGACAGCCATATTACCCGTGGTGGCAGCTGTTAAAGCCATATTACCTGCTCAGGTCTAATAGCCTTACTACCTGTGGTGACAGCTGGGAAACTCAGGTGATATCCATACTCAATTTAGTGACAGCTATGAACAGATGCGATTGCTATATTACCTTTGTTGACAGTTGTAAAACACAGGCGATAACCGTATTACCCTTCGATGATAGCTGTGAAAATCAGGTGATAGTCATATTTCTTGTTGTGAAGCTCAGGCGATAGCCATATTTCCTGAGATGACAGCTATGAAACGGAGGTGATAGCCATATTACCTATGGTGATAGCTGTGAACTCTGGTGAAAACAATATGAACTGTGGTGACAGCTGTTAAACTTAGGTGATAGCCATGTTACCTGCAGTGATAGCTTTGAAATTCGTCCGATAACCATACTTCCTGTTGTGAATGGTGAAACATAATTGATTGCTATAATTATTACCTATGGTGACAGCTGTAAACTGATGTGATAGCGAAATAACCTTTGGCGATATATATGAATATTCTGGTGATAGCCATACTACCTGCTGTGAAGGAAAGCTGAGAAAGTCAGGTGTTAGTCATATTACTTGTGGTGATAGCTGTGAAACTAAGGTGATAATCATAATACCTCTAGTGACAGCGGTGAAACTGAAGTTATTGCTATAATATACAAGGTGACATTGTTGAACTGAGGTGATAGCCATATTACCTGCCGTGTTGTGGTGATCCCTGAAAAACTCGGGTGATAGCGATATTGACTTTGTTGATAGTTGGGAAACTCTAGGAACCATACTACCCATTGCGACTTTTGTGAGACAGAGGCCATTGATCAATAACATGTGGTGACATTTGTAAAACTGAAGAGTTAGCCATATAACCTGTGGTGATAGCAGTAAAACTTGGGTTCCAGTCATATCACCTGTGGTGATAGCTGTGAAACTCAGTTGATAGCCATATTTCATGCGGTGATATCTGTGAGAATAAGTTCAAAGCCATACAAGCCAAAATATTAATGGTTAAAGCTGTGTACGGCATCAGTTGTGATAGCCATTCTACCTGGCCATTCAACCTGTGGTGACAGCCGTATAACTCAGGGAACAGCCTCATTACCTGTGGTGATAGCTGTGAAACTCACCCGTGTAGACATACATGTATATGACTCAGTTGACAGTCATTCTTGCTGTGATGATAGCTGTGCGCTAAGATCATAGCCATATTAACTGTGGCAATAGCTGAGATTTGTTTGTCTTTGGTTTTTACGTCCAAGGCAACACCATTTAGGAGATTTAGGGGTTGCTTTCTGTTTTGAGGGATTTTTACCTGACACTGAGATAAACTGACATCTAAAGGCCTACCGCCCAAAGAAACCGCAAGGGTTTAAAATACGGTCCGTCTCGCACCACTTTTCCTGGAAAGAACTGAACAAATTATTTGTCTAAATCGCGACGGAAGTAAGGGCGAGGATTGTTGCCACGTAAAATCGATTTAAGCCCCCCCCCCCCCCCCCCCCCCCCGGTGGAAATCTTCCACTGACCGTTCCAAGGCGGCTCTTCTGTGGCGATTTATTTATGTTGTTGTTTGTTGCTTACTGTGTGTATCACTTGTGTCTTTTAATTTTGGATGGCCATATGGCCATTTTGTGGGAAAGTAACTGTCCTTATGGCCTTCCTTTGTTTAGGTTTCCATTATGGTCTGGTCGCTTAATGTTTGTATTTCTTTCCCTTTGGTGTCTTTTTTGGGTGGAGTAAGTTAATTGTATCAATTCCTGATCTTTGTTTTACTTCTACGTTTTAGATCTTCTAAGCGGTAAGCCGTAATTGCATCGATTCCTGATCACTGCCTTCAGTTCGATTCCATTAACGTTTCTAACACGTTTACAGACGTCATTTTATTGTGCGAATATTTCGGCAATGTTTCAAAAACGTCATTTATCAAGGGCGTCTCTTGCCTGATGCCTCCAGTTGACCTGTCTCACGAGCTACGTCGGTCGGTGTGTGCTGGGAGGGGGATGTGCTGTGTTTGCCGGATCTTGTCCATCATCCGTTTCGGTTTCAGAACTTTGGGGTTGAGACACACTGATGAAGATTAAATATCAGAAAGGCCTCTGTGTCACTAAATTAGGTATAATTACGCCTTAATTATCAAACGTTTCTCTGCTTACATTTGCGAATGATTTCATCAATGTTATTATACCCGCTTTTTCAAAGAAAAATCGGGTATATTGTTTTCGTACCAGAGTTGAGTGAGCGTCTGTCCGTCCGTCCGTCACGTTTCTTGTAAATGGATCAGCTCTGCAAACACTGAAGTTACACTTTCGAAACTTTGCATGTGGATAGTTCATGGTATGTAGATGGCAGTGGGTTACTTTTTGTGACCTTGAACCCAACGTGGCCCCAAGGTCAAAAGTCAGAAAGTAGGACATTATCATATCTTCTAAACTGTTGGGATTGCACTTCCGAAACTTGATTATTGGATAGCCCTTGGAATGTAGAACATATTGGAATACTTTTCGTGTGACCTTGACCCCAACATGACCCCTGGGTCAAAGGTCAAAAAGTATGACTTTATCATATCTTCTAACCTGTTGGGATTGCACTGCCGAAAATTGATTATTGGATAGCCCTTGGAAGTAGAACATATTGGAATACTTTTCGTGTGACCTTGACGACAACATGGCCCCAGGGTCAAAGGTAAAAATATGACATTGCCATATCTTTAGTGTTATTCACAGAAAAATCGGGTATTTGCGATGGTATACCATCGACTGCGCCATCTAGTTTTGATGCTTTAATCACAATTTTAATGACATTATAAAACATTGGAAAATGCATTAGCTCTTCAATTCAGTACTTCTGTCAATGGGGCCCATTGTGAAAACACACACATCTTACACTGCTTTCTGTCAATTTTTCTCCATCTATGGAAGTTTGTGACACTTTTCTTAATTCTGGTTAAAATTTAGATAAATGGTGTTCATTAGAATAGACTCTTCGAAGCAGTTAGAAAAAAACGACCAGTGGGTCACGTATACCCCAGGCCAGCGCCACCCTCTAATATAGCTTTTGAGCTGGTATGTGATATGAATGAAGAAGTCAAGAAGCTATAAGAATCTATATATGTGCTTGTAAGAGCTAAACCAAACATAAAAATTCTAAATGGACCACCGAGTGAGGGCATCAAAGGTACTGAAGGGTTGGGGGCATCAATGTTACTGAAGCAGCAGGGTGGGATATGCATCAATAAAATCTTTGGACTGCTAAGCAAACTCGATGCAAGTATAAATTGGATTTGTCTTAGAGTTAAGAACATACAGGCATCTATAAACTTTGTCATAAAACTTTAAACAAATGTAAAATTTCTAAGTCTGTGACCTTGAGATCACCTTGGGTGGGGGAAGGACAAACATAACGAAATCTTTGGACTGGTTTGCAAAATTTATGCAAGTATCAACTGAATTTGTGTTAGAGTTTAGAACATACAGGCATCTATAAGCTTTGTCATAAAACTTTGACCAAATATAATTTTTTAAGTCTTTGACCTTGACCTCAAGGTCACTGTGGGGCTAGGACATGCATCAATGATATCTTTAGACCAGTATTTTGTTTGATTTGAGGTTTAACGTCCCCTCCAACACTATTTAGGTCATTTTGGAGACGTATCTTTAGACCAGTATGTAACTTTAGTGTAAGTATCAACTAAATCTATCAAAGGGTTCAGAAGATACAATCTCTTAGAAACTTTGACGCAAAACTTTAACCACAATGTTAACGGACGGAAGAAGGATGGACGGACATCGGGCGGACAGATGGACGGACGGACGTTCTCACAAATGGATAGTTATGTGGCTATTTTTGGCAGGATCGATACTTAAGTGGCTACTTTTAGCCACAGAAAAGAAGTAATTTCGGTGTCTAACGGAATAAATCCTATTGACTTACATTGATTCTGTCCATTTACATAGCCACCTAACTATCCATTTGTTGGTGCGGACAGACGGAAAGACGGACGGAAGAACGGCAGGACGAAAGCATTATACCCCATAGCATACCTCGTATACCGGGGGTATAATGAGTACATAGTACGTCTATGCTGTGGATAAGATTATGGTAAAAATGTATGCCCTTGCCAACCCTACTTTCATCTATATGAAGTGGGGTCTAAATGGGTATGCATTTCCCGGACTTGTTAGTTTGTTTTAACAGTATAGGCATAATTAATTTCAACAGCAGCTTTGTGACCATAAAGTATCTCAGTGGCTCAGTTGAATGCGCAAGTTGCTAATGATCAGCTCGTGCGATTGATCCTCTCTAGGCTGAGGATGTTTCTTGCAAGTGATCTTGATCACGAACTATGTTCTATAGCATCTCGACCTCTTCTGCTTATCTAAAGACCGTTGTCAGTTTCTAAAAGACGAATGTGCACTATACTTGCACTGGTTATCAGCATATTGATGATCTATTTACATTTTTCTAATGAGTCCTGTGAACTCGCTTTGTCCCAATCTATAAGTTCCACTGCAAAATTATTTGTACAAAACACAGTTTTCCTAAGTATTTCGAAATAATGGTGAGTCTTGGGACTTGCAAAATTTAATTTGTAAGTCCCTCGGAGAAATTATGAGTTGTTTGTTTGATTTGAGGTTTAACGTCCCCGTCAACACTGTAAAGATAATTTTGGAGACGTTGCTTCCAATTTTGTGGGTTTATTTGTCGATTCCTGATCATTGCCTTCACATCTATTTTGTGTGCTGGTGGATGAACAAACAAATGGACAGAAAAATAGGTCCCTAAGTCGTGCCATGTTAAAAGCAGGCATGACCAAAAAAAAAAAAAACTGAAAGTAAGCAAGAAAACAACTGAATTTCGTTGCCAGACAATATTTCATTTATTTCTTAATTATAATTCATTTCAATGCTTCCAGCCTTAAGCGTCTTTTACTGTCCTTCTTCCCCTCGATGTTGATTCTGAAACACAAGGAAAATTCCATCACAATTTAAATATAAAAGACTGACAGATACTAATGGTCATTTTTGAGAGGGATGCGAGTCATGCAAACGTGCACACATGTACACATGCACATATGTATGCATGCACAAACACATGCACACAAACATGCATGCATGCACAAACACATATGCATGCACACACACGCCGGCATGCGCACACACAAATGCATGCATGCACTCTTGCATGCACACATACATACAGCATGTACATGAGTGTGCACACACGCAAGCATGCATACAAGCACACATGCATGCACACATACACTCATGCAAGCATGCATACACACACTCATGCAAGCATGCGCACATACATGCATGTATGCACTCACATATGCAGGCACGCATACATGCACACATGCATGCATGCACACCCACACACAGGTATGCATGTATAAATGCAATATCCCCACCCCTAACAGCTTGGTTGTGCGAGGGAGATGATAACTATTTATGTGTGTTTATGAAGAAAAAAAGAAAAGAAAAGAAAAAAAAAAACAAATTTCCATTCCTCCACCGGCGTTTGAACTCACGACCCTCTGATTCATAATCGACAATCTGATTCGTAGTCCAGCACTCTATCGACTCCACTGGCACACGTTTCTATGCTATGCATCACAAAACATACAATGTACAAATACCCAAAGTGACAAAAGGCCATAACTCATGAATTATTTTTTCGGAATTTAGTCAAAAGTTCATCAGGTCATCTACTCATCACAACCAATCTATTTACCAACTTTCAAGGCTCTAGCTCTTATAGTTTTTGAGATATTTTGCTGACAAGATTTTATAAAAAAAAAAATCAAAGGGCAATAACACTTGAAAATGGCATAATCCGGATAAGGAGAAAAAAACACGTGTCTGCTAATTTTACATGAGAAGATTATATATGAAATTTCAAAACCCTAGCATACACGGTTCTTAAGTTATGCTATGCATCACAAAATATACAGAGGTACAATGTACAAATGTCCAAAGTGACAACGGATCATAACTCATCACCACAAATCTATTCACCAACTTTCAAGGCTCTAGCTTCAATGGATTTTGAGATATTTTGCTGACAAAATTTTATCAAAATAAAAATCAAGGCAATAACTCTTGAAAGGGGCATAATCCGAATGAGAAAAAAAATCGTGTCTACTAATTTTCCATGAGGAATCCATATATTACATTTCAAAGCCCTAGCATACATGGTTCTTAAGTTATGCTATGTATCACAAAGCATACAATGTACAAATACCCAAAGTAACAAAGGGTCTTTACTCATGAAGTATTTTTCGGAATTTAGTCAAAAGTTACTGAAGTCATCTAATCATCACCACCAAATTATTCACAAATTTTCAAGGCTCTAACTCTTCTAGGTTTTGAGATATTCTGCTGAAAAGATGTTATCAAAAAGAAAAATTCAAACTCTTGATAGGGATGAGAAAATAATACGTGTCACCTAATTTTCTATGAGGTATCCATATATGAAATTTCAAAACCTAGCATATAGGTTCTTAGGTTATGTTATGCATAAAAAGCGTAACGGACGGACGGACAGACGGACGAACGAAGCAGAATCAGTATGTCCTTCCAACTTCTTTGAAGTTGGGGGCATAATGAACATGGACAGATCTATACATTTTACAGAAATTTTAAAATTTGTAACATTCATCACAATAGAGCTAAAGTTATACCTATATACTTGCATATTTTTATATTCTAAAAGTGACGAAAAACTACTATGTGTTTATCTATACCTCTCAAACATGCATATTTGGCTTGAAGATTGTTAGATACATGTAGTACACTAGCTGGTCATAATAATGTAGAAGGCGAGGCAATGATCAGGAATCGATACCATTAACCTACAACTCCCATCAGAGACACCAAAGGGAAAGAAACGCAAACATGAAACAACAGACCCTAATGGAAACATCAATAGCGGATAGCCAAAAAGGGCAGTTACTTTCCCACAAAATAGCCAATAGGCTATCCAAAATAAAATGATATAAGCGACACAAACACCCAAAGACAAACCATAACGAAAATAAACCACGACAGAAGAACCGCCTTGAATAAGTAATGTTTACAGATTCATGGCCTTGTTGACAGTTGCATGGGCAATGCTGATATCTGTATGAGCCAAGATGGCAGCTATAAGAGTAGTTATATGATTCATGATGGTAGCGACGGTATATGAATCATGGGGACAGCTGTATGACACACAATTACAGCAGTACGAATCATGGCAATAGCTGTATAACAAATGGTGATAGCTATAAGAGTAATTATAAGAGTAAGACTAAAATATGATTCATGGTGAAAGCTGTATGAGTCATGGTGATGGCTTTTTGAGTTATAGTGAGAGTTTGAAGATTAATCATAACAGCTGCATGAGTATTTGTGGTAACTGCATGAGTCATGTTGACAGTTGTATGAGTCATGGTGATAGCTGTATGTGCAAAGGTAATACAGGCGTAATCGTGATAGCAATATGATTCGTGGGGATAGCTGAATGAGTCACGATGACAGCTAAATGAATCATGATGATAGTTGTATGAGTTATGAAGGCAGCTAAGGGTGACATCTTGATAGCCATTTGATACATGGTAATAACTGTATGATGTTCTATATAATGGGCAATCCTTTGGAAGCAAGGGCTCCAATACGGAACCGAAACCCGTAGTGTACAAGTTTTTTTCTGGGACAGACTAGCTAGTTTCCACAACTAGGCCTAGCCAGTGACCCTCAACTATTCTCAAATTTTCGCAGTGGAATCAATGATCCAAAATGACTTGAAAATATAACCCACGCTATGATCAAGGGCAGGGAGACGTTTGACGGCCGCCACACATTCCCTAAATACAAGCTGTGGTGAAGTCATATATAATAATCCTTTGGAAGCAAGGACTACAACACGGAACAGAAAATCATAGTGTACAGGGTTATCTGGGCTATGTGATTCTTGTGATAGTCATTGTGACAACTGTATTGGTCTTGTGACAGCTTTATACGTCATAGGGACAGCTGTATGAATCATAGTGGCAGCTTTATGAGTCATGGTGATAACTTTAGGAGTCAATGTGCTAGCTGTGTGAGTTGTGGTGATGGCTGTATAAGTCATATTAACACCAGTATGAGAAATGGGAATAGCTATAGGAGTAATGTTGGAAGCTGTTTAAGTCCTGGTAATAGCTACCAGAGCCATGACAATAAATGAATGTGTCCCTGTGGTAGTGATACATACAAGTACCAGTCGTAGTGATTGCTGTAGTCGTCGCGGTGGCAGCGGTTTAAGTCATGGTGACAGCTCTGTGTGTGTGTGTGCGTGCGTGCTGGGGCATGTTTCGTCCCACCGACAGCTAAGATCATATAGAAACGGGACCTCGGTTTAAAGATTTATCCGAAGGTCTGCAGAATAAAAAGCTGAAAGGTTGCCTTTGGAAATAAAGAACACATACAAGAACGAAAATCGGAGACTCGGTTTTATTGAGTCTCTTCATACACAGCAATATAGTTTGCAAGGCTGCATACGCCTCCTACCACCGGCTTAAGCGATATTCGATTTTCAAACGCAATGGTCCCAGAGGCTAAGGAAATATAATCTGCACTATGAAGAAGGACGGGGAGACTTTTTACGGCCGCCACACGGCACTTAACACCAGCTGCAGTGAGGTAAGGGTTGCCTTTGGAAACAAATCAAATAAAAGAACGAAAATCGGAGACTCGGTTTTATTGAGTACCTTCAGAAACAGCAATATAGTTTGCAAGGCGTATGATCCCAAAGGAAAAGGAAATATAATCTGCACTAAGAAAATATGATCTGCCCAAATCGAACCCAAGATACCTGGCTTCTAAGACGAGTAGCTTAACCGCTACACCCGCGGAGGCTTTAATGGTGGTGACAGCTGAATGAGTCATGGTGATAACATTGTAAGTCATGGGGATAGCTGTATTAGTCATGGGGACAGTTGTGTGAGCAATGGTGAGAGCTATGCGAGTCATGCTGATAGCTGTATGCGTCATGATGACAGCTGTATGTGTCATGGCGACCGCTGTGTGAGACATGATGACACCTGAAGTAGTCATGGTGACAGTTGTAGGAGTCGTGAGGACAGCAGCTGTGTGCATCATGTTGATATGGACAGCTGTATGACCAATGGTTACAGCTGCACGAATCATAGTGACAGTACATGAGATAAAATGGCTGATGAAAGTGTTATGGGTCTTGGTGATAGCTGTATTTGAAATTAAGATATCGTTATAGTCATGCTGGTAACTGTATGAATCATGGTGATGGTTGGAGAAGTCGTGGTGGTAGCTGCGTGAGTCACGGTTACAGCTGTATGAGTCATCTTAATAGCAGTATGAGTTATGGTAATAGCTACAAGAATCATGGTGATAGATGTATGCGTGACTGCGATAGCTGTATTAGTCTTTCCTTTGTTGATCTGAATAGAGGTTTACGGGGCTTGCTGTATTAGTCATGGTGATAGCTATATTGATCATGGTGGTCACAAAATGAGTCATTGTGACAGCTGTTTGATTCATGCTGATAGCTGTATGAGGCGTGAAGACAGCTTTAGGCATACTCATGTTATTCAATCATGTTATTCAATGCATCAGGCATAGTGTAAGCTTTATGGCACCTGACGAAATATAAGCGATGCTTATAGCTGTATGAGCACGGAGTGATGGCTGTATGAGTAACGGAGATAGCTGCATGAACCAAGATGACAGTTGTATTCATAATGGTGATAGCTGTAGTGATAACGGTTAGAGCTGCATGAATTATGGTGACAGTTGTAAGCGTCACGGTGAAATCTGTTGTCATGGTGATAGCTGTGTAAGCCATGCTGACAGCCGTATGAGCCATTTTGAAAGGTGTATTAATTATATTGACAGCTGTAGTAGTCATACTGAAGACAGCATTTGCCATGATGACAGATGTGTGAGTCATGGTATGATTGATGTTAACAGCTGAATTGGAAATGGTGACAGCTGTATTGGTCATGGCAATAGCTTTAAAAGTCAAGGTGACATCTAAATGTTTAATAGCGGTATATGTATGTGTCTTAGTGAAAGATTAAAAAGGCGTGCTAATAGATATCAGAGTCATGGTAAAAGCTGTATGAGTTACGGTAATAGCTGTATGTGTCGTGGTGGCAGCTGTATGAGTCATGTTGACAGCTGTATGAGTCATCGTGATGGCTGTATTAGTCATTATATGACTCGTCGTGGCAGCTGTATTAGTTATAGTGATCGCTGTATTAGACACGATAAAAGCTATATTAGTCTTGGTGAGAGGGATGCGAGCAATGGTGATAGCTGTATGAGTCATGGTGACAGCTATAAGTGTCATGGGTACCATTGTAAGAGTCATGGTGACATCTGAAGTAATCATGGTGACAGCTGTAGAAGTCGTAAAGAAAGCCGTGTGAGTCATGTTGACAGGCTTATAAGCGATGTTGATTGCTACATGAACAATGGTTACAGCTGCATAATTTATGCTAATAGCTACAGGAGATATGACTGTTGAAAACGAAATAAGTTTTGATGGCAGCTATATATGAAATTAAGATATCCGAGTCATTTTGGGCGCCGTGTGATTCGTCTAGAAGTCGTGCTGAAAGCTGTATGAGTCATGATAACAGCTGTATGTGTCATGGCGACCGCTGTATGAGACATGATGACATCTGAAGAAGTCATGGTGGCAGCTGTAGGAGTCATGAGGAAAGCTATGTGAGTCATATTGATATGGACAGCTGTATGAGCAATGGTTCATAATGACAATACTGGAGATATGGCTGATGAAAGTGCTATGGGTCGTGGTGACAGTTGTATGTAAATTAAGATATCTGTATGAATCGTGGTGGTAGCTGTATGATTCATGGTGATAGTTATAGATGTCGTGGTGATAGCTGTGTGAGTCCTAGGGACAGCTGTATGAGTCATCTTAATACGAGGGTAGGCTGGGAAGTTCTGAGCCTGACCAAGAAGCAGGCATCGAACAGCCATGAAATTTTGTATTCATTAAATCCAAACCTTTATTTCTTGATTTGACTCAAATGAGTTCAAGTTTACCTGCAATAACGTAGAAATTCTAGACTTTGAAAATTGATACTAACACGTTTTTGAGAAAATGGACAAAATCTGGCATTGTGGTGTCATCAAGTACCTCCATAAAAAGGGGTTAGCTCCTAAGGACATTCATACCAATATGGTTGCTACATTAGGGAATGATGCTCCTTCGTATGCAACCGTAAAAAGGTGGGCAGGAAATTTTAAGATGGGCAAGGACAGCCTTGAAGATGATGACCGGTGTGGACGACCCACGACGGCAACAACTGAGGAAACCATCAGTCAAGAGCACACGGCCGTGATGGATGACAGGCGTTTAACTGTGAATCAGTAAGCTAACACTGTTGGCATCTCCCGTGAACGAGTAGAGAACATTCTACACAGTGAGTTAGGAATGTCAAAGGTTTCCGTCAGATGGGTGCCACGGCTTTTGACGCCTGACCAGACTGAACCTGTCACAAGCCAACTTGGCTATTTTTTGAAGCAGACCAAGATGGTTTTCTTGACCGTTTTGTCACTCAGGATGAGTGTTGGGTTCATCACTTTGAGTCAAAGACCAAAAGACAGTCCATACAATGGAAGCACCCTGGCTCACCCCCTCCAAAGAAGGCAAAGGTCGTCTCCTCTGCAGGGAAGGTGATGACATCAGTGTTCTGGGATGCCAAGCGTATAATATTCATAGATTACATTCAAAAGGGAAGACCAATTAATGGGGAGTATTATGCAGATCTGCTAAAACAAATGCGAAAAGCAATTAAGGCTAAACGACCCGGAAAATTGACAAAAGGGGTCTTGTTCCATCAGGACAATGCGCCTGCTCAGAAATCGGTTGTCGCAATGGCTGCTGTGCATGACTGTGGCTTCACACTTGTCGATCACCCTCCTTATTCACCTGATCTAGCTCCATCAGACTATTTCCTGTTTCCAAACATGAAAACGCACTTGGCTGGGCAGTATTATCGGTCAGACGAGGAGGTGATAGCTACTGTGGAGGAGTTTTTCAGGGACCAAGGTGAGACCTTCTATACCACTGGGATCCAAGGACTCCAGCATCGCTGGAGGAAGTGTGTGGACAGAAAGGGAGACTATGTTGAAAAATAAGGCACTTTCAGCATGGACAAACCATTGGATCTTGGTCAGGCTCAGAACTTTTTAGCCTACCCTCGTAGCTGTATGAGTTACGGTAATAGCTACAACCCTCATGGTGATAGCTGTATGAGTGATTGAGATAGCTGTATTGGTTTTTTGTTTGTTTGTTTGAATAGAGATTTAACGTCCCCGTCAACACTATTTAGGTCATTTTCGAGACGTTGCTTTCAATTTTGTGGGCCTTTACCCGACATTGAGATGAAATGAAATCGCATGCCCTGCCGCCCTATGAAACCAAAAGGTTTATATGCATGAACGGTCCGACACGCACCACTTTGCCTGAACAGGCTTAGACCTATGCTGTATACTAGTACTCGAGTGCGGTCGGTTTCAGCTATGCGTGGAAACACTTTGCATCTTAATTTAATTCTCCAAGTCCCGATGGGCTGGAGCTTGCTGTATTGGTGATGGTGATAGCTATATGGCTCATGGTGGTCACTGAATGAGTGATTGTGACAGCTGTTCCAGTCATCCTGATAGCTGTATGAGGCATGAAGACAGCTTTAGACGTAGTCATCTGGTTCATTGTTACAGCTGTATTAGACATAGTGTTTGCAGTATGAACCCTGTCGACAGCAATATGTGCGAAGCTTTAAGCTGTATGAGCACAGAGTGATGGCTGTATAAGTCACGGAGATAGCTGTACGAGCTGTGGTGACAGCTGTATTCGTCATGGTGATAGCTGTCGGGATCACGATTAGAGCTGCATGAATTTTGGTGACAGTTGTAAGAGTCTCTGTGAAAGCTGTAAGCATTAGCGATAGCTGTATAAGCCATACCGACGGTCGTATAAGCCATTTTTAAAGATGCATTAGTCATATTGATAGCTGTAGTAGTTATAGATTAGATGATAGATTAGTGAGTCATGGTGACAGCTGTATGAGTAGTGTTAACAGCTGTATTGGTCATGGTTACAGTCGCTTAGGTCATGACGATAGCTATAAAAGTCAAGGTAACACCTGAATGAGTAAAGGTGGTAGCTATATGTGTCTTGGTGAAAGCTTTAAAAGTCGTGCTGATAGATATCCGAGTCATGGTAATAGCTGCATGAGTTATGGTAATAGCTGTTTGTGTCGTGTTGACATCTGTATGAGTTATCGTGATGGCTGTATTAGTCATGATATGGATCGTCGTGGCAGCTGTATTAGTTATTGTGATCGCTGTATTAGACATGATGAAAGCTATATAAGTCCTAGTGGAAGGGATGCGAGTCATGGTGGTAGCTCTATGAGTCATGGTGACAAGGTGTCATGGTTATCTTCGTAAGATTCATGCTCACACCTGAAGTAGTGATTGTGAGAGCTATAGAAGTCGTAAAGAAAGCTGTGTGAGTCATGTTGACAGCCTTATAGGTGATGGTGACAGCTGTATGAACAATGGTTAGAGCTGTAAAATCCATGCTGATAGTTATAGGAGATATGACTGTTGAAAAAGGAATAAGTCTTGGTGGCAGCTGTATATGAAATTAAGATATCCAAGACATTGTGGGCGCTGTATGATTCATGGTGATGGCTATAGAAGTCGTGGTGATAACTGTATGAGTTATGGTGACAGTTGTGTGAGTGTCCTAATTGCTGTATGAGTCATTGCAATAGCTACAGAAGACATAGTGTATGAGAGACTTTGTGACAGCTGTATGGGTCATTGTGATAGCTGTATGAGCTTTGGAGACAGCTGTAGGTGTCAAGTGAAGGCTCAATGACCAATGGCGGCAGCTATATGAGTCATGCATATAGCTGTATGAGACATACTTATGGCTGTAAGAGTCACGGAGACAGATGTATGTGCAAGGGTGACAGCTGCTTTCGTCACGGTGATAGCTGTAGGAATCACGCTTAGAGATACATGAATCATGATGACAGTTATATGAGCCATTGTGATAGCTTTGGGATTCATGGTGAATTCGGTAGGAATGAAGGTATTAATTGTGTGAGTCATCTTGATAATTCTATTATTTATAAATGAAATACTGAATGCAATATCAGTGGTATCACACACTGCAAAGCATACATTGCATACACTATATATATGAAATAATAGCATAGTAAACTAGACAAAAGTGCCCAGTGGGGCACGTATACCCCCGGCCAGTGCCGAACTACAAAGGGAAATAACTCTAAAAGGCCTGACCCCTTGGCCCTTATTTTCTTTCCCACAATACAAGTAGTCATACTGATCATGTGTGCAAAATTTCAAGTTTCTATGAGAAGCAGTTCCTGAGATATCTTTGACACAAAATAATTGTTTACGGACAGACAGACGGAAAAGACAAAAACTATATACCCCCATGGCATGCGCCGGGGGTATAATCAGTGACATGTGTATGTGCAACCAATTAGCACAGAAAGACTATTTAAACTACAATGGGCCAAAGTAGCACAAAGTTGTAAATATTATATGTAAATATTACCACAGTTATTTCTAACATTTCAATTAAAATAGTACTGTTGCTCTTCTGGGACATTTATATTTTACAAACATATACTGAGAGGCAAAAGTAAGTATACAGGTTACTGAACGCTGATTTGCGTCCCAATGTCTCCCTCTCTACATACATATGTGGCATCATAAATAAGAACAACCACTTCTGCGTGATTTGCAGCAGTTTCCGTTAAAATTGATTAAAGGATAATGAAATTTCGTCACTTGAAATGGACAGGGGGCTCTCATCCAATATGTTGTCTTGAGTAGTTTCCCTTTAAACATGTGTTTCGAATAAGTGTTATTCTATAAATGATTTTTTTCTGCAACAGATTCAAAGAAGGGGAACTGATTGGCAAGAATATATCCCATATTTAAATTAAACACAAGGTAAAATGCAACATTTTTTGTCAAAGAAAATGTCATTTTCGCCTTTTACGTTCTTCCTTTGATTAAATGCTTTATGTTACTTTGGGATTTGTTTGTACTGGTGATTAACTTTTCTTTGAGTAATTTTCGAGGCATCACTATGGAGTAAGTATAAAAATGCCGAGGAAAACAAAAATTATGTGAAAGTTTCAAATGAATATCTTACACGATTTGAAAAAAAGACTCATTTCATTTCATTCACTATGATTTTAATTGAAAGGGAGATAATCCGGAACAGGCAGAAATTACAATTGAGTTTGAAGCTGTCTGTTTGGGTTTAATGGCAAAGTTATGATGGCGTCTTATCGATGAACGTTCGTACATGACTTGTGCGATGCGCATAAGTTTGAATGTCATGTACAACACGAGATTTTGTTGGAAATATTGATTATCAATTAAGGGCAATAACTCCATCATGGATGACTGCAACAGGAAAAGAATTGGACTTCTACAAACTTAGACGTTTGGGAAAAACGGACATAGGCATATTTTATGACAGAAAGCAATATAAGACCCGGTATTCCAAATCAAAAACTGTTTACTTTTTATTGCCTCTGAGTATATTTAAAATAATACCTATATGAATCCTAGTGATAGATTTATTAGTCATCGTCATACATGTATGAGTCATACTGACAGCTGTTGCAGTCATGGTGACAGTTGTAGTAGTCATGGTGGCAGCTGTAGGAGTCATGATGATAGCTGTGTGAGTCATGATGACAGGTGTAAAAGTGATATTAACAGCTATATTGGTCATGATGACAGCCGTATAGGTCATGGCGGTAGTTATAGGTGTCATGTTAACAGCTGTACAAGTCATGACAGTAGCAATAAGAGCCTTGGTAAAAGCTACAGAAGTCGTGCTGATAGATATAGGCGTCATGGTGACAGCTGTATGGTTATAGCTATGTAGATCATGGTGACAACTGCATGAGTCAGCTGTATGAGCCATCATGATAGCTGTATAAGTAATGTTATGAGTCTTCGTTAGAGCTGTATTAGTCGATGTGATAGCTGTATTAGTCACGGTTATAGCTATATGATAAGTAATTGTGAAAGCTTTATGAGTCATTGTGTCAACTGTATAAGCAATGGTACCAGCTGAATGCATCATCGTGACAGCCGTATGAGCTAAGATGACTGCTGTTTGATTTACGGTGTTGTATAATGGTAGTAGTCATTAGCTTCATGGGTTTTGCTGACAACTGTTTGAGGCGTCGTCACAGCTGTAGGAGTCATGCCGTCTGCAACTCGTGACAACATGATGAGTCATGGTTACAGAAGTACGAGTCATCGTGACAGCTGTATTGGTCAGTGTGACAGTTGTGTGAGTCATAGCATGGGTAAACGAGTCAAAGTGACAGGGAGTGATATGTGATGGAGTCATGATGACAGGTGTATGAGTCATAATGATAGTTGTGTGTGCTAGTGATAGCCGTATGAGTCATCATGACATGTGTATGGGGCGAGGTAATACCTGTATATTTCACGGTGACAGTTAAATCAGTCATGGTGATAGCTGTATGCATCATGGTAGTGGTAGTCATGGTCATGGCTGTATATGAGTCGTGATTTGTGACAGATGTATTAGCCATCATGTCATGCAGCTGTATGAATCATCGCGACAGCTGTTCGAGCCATGATACATGCCGATAGCTGTATGAAGCATGTTGATATCTGTATATGAGTCATGGTTAAAGCTGTACGGATCATGGTGACTGCTGTGTGTGCCATGTTAACTGTTCTATGAGTTATGGTGACAGCTGAAAGGCATCGTGACAGTCATATGAGTCGTCGTGACAGGTATATGAACAATGGTTACAGTCGCATAATTCATGCTGAGAGCTATATGATATACATGTATGACTGTTGCAAACGGAATATATCTTGGTGGCAGTTGTATTTGAAATTAAGATATCCGAGTCATTGTGGGCGCTGTATGATTCCTGGTGATAATTGTGGGCGCTGTATGATTCCTGGTGATAGCTGTAGATGTCGTCCTGATAGCTGAATGAATTATGGTGACAGCTGTGTGAGTGATCAAATTGCTGTATGAGTCAATGCATTAGCTACAGGATACATGGTGGTAGATGTTTGCTGTATTCATGGTGATAGCTGAATAGGACATGGCAATCGCTGTATTAGTAATGGTGGCAGCAATATGAGTCGTGGTGATTGCTGTAAGAACCACAGAGACAGCTGGAAGAGCCATGATAATAGCTATATGAGTTATGCTGGCAGCACTATGATAGTGTTGTCAGCATACGTCATGGCGATAGCTGTTTGAGTGATGATGACGGCTTAATCAGTCACGCTGGCAGCAGTTCGAGTCATGATGATAGTTGTATGAGTCATGGAGACAGTTGTATGAGCCATGGTTACAACTGTATTAGTCATATTTGCAGCTCTATGGGTCATTGCGACAGCTGTATGGACCTTGGAGACAGCTGTAGGTGTCACGGTGAATGCTCAATGACCCATGACGACAGCTATATGTATGAGTCATGCTTATAGCCGTACGAGACATACTGATGGTTGTATGAATCGCGGAGACAGATGTATGTGCCGTGGTGACAGCTGCTTTCCTCAAGGTGATAGTTGTAGGAATCACGCTTAGAGATGCGTGAATCATGATGACAGTTATATGAGCCATTGTGACAGCTGTGAGATTCATTGTTAAAGCTGTAGCAATGGAGGTATTAGCTGTGTGAGTCATGTTGATAGTTTTATCATTTATCAATGAAATACTGATTTACGGTGTCGTATAATTCATCTCTGTAGTTTTTTTATTTGTATGTTCTCGGAGATGTTACACTGATGAGTTAGGAAGCCTTCATGTGGACTAAACAAAATTAGTGTATACCGCGACAGAGGTAAGGGCGAGGATTATGGCCATGTAAAATCGGTTAAAGCCCCCCCCCCCCCCCCCCAGTGGAATTCTTTCCACTGATCGTTCCAAGACAGTTCTTCTGTGGCGGTTTATTTATGTTGTTGTTTGTTACTTACTGTGTGTATCACTTGTGTCTTTTTATTTTAGATGGCCATTTGGCCTTCCTTTGTTTAGGTTTCCACTTTTGTCTGGTCGCTTCATGTTTGTGTTTCTTTCCCTTTGTTGTCTTTGGTGGGTGGAGTAAGTTAATTGTATCGATTCCTGATCTTTGTTTTACTTCTACTTTACAATATCAGTGGTACCATACATTGCAAAGCATATATGACACACACAATATATATGAAAAATAACAGGACTCTTGCATTATCAGGGGTAGTCCTAGGAAGATAAATGAATATGGGGTGCCGAATTACTATTTAATACAATTGGGAGATATCTATAATTTTACTCTTAGGTATCTATATATCAAATTATAATTAACATTATTATCAATATTTTGGTATCATAAAATGTAATCATTGATATGTAATATATATTTCTTGATGTCTATAAATTTGTTTAATGATATCCATTATTCCTTTACATATAACGATATCTAAAATCCAATTATAGATACCATTTAAAGGCTGGATGATATATATCACAGATTTGAATAATGGATATCAAAAAATATATTATGGATATCAATAAATGTAATTATTGATATCCTGATATGTTCATCCATATTTGATATCTATATATTGAAAAAAGATATCTATAACTTGAATTATAGATATCCCTTAACTCATTATGGATAAAATGAAATAAATAATACATATCTAATATTATTTATAGATATATAATAATATTTGTTGATATCCTATATTTTTATTACAGACATCTATATATCAATTTGTAGATATTTATAAATCAAATTATAGATATCTATAAATCAAATTATAGACATTTATAATTAAAATTATTGATATTGGATATTTATTATTTATTTCATGATATCTATAATATGTAAAGGGTTATCAATAAATCCAATTGTAGATATTTTTTACTTGATATATAGATACCAAAGATTGAAGAGCATTTGAGGATAACAATATTTTCATTTATTGATGTCAATAATGTATTTTATGATATCCAATATTGAAAATTGTGATATCCATAATTCAGCCTTTTAAATGATTTCTATAATTTGATTTTAGATATTTATATATGCAAAGAAATAATTGATATCATAAAACAAATATATTAATATCAAGAAATATATATAACATATCTTGGATTTCATTTTATGATATCAAAAAATACAGATAATTATAGATATCAATAATGTTAATTGTACATATCTGTAATTTGTTTTAATGATATTTATAATTTGATTTATAGATATCTGTAATTAAATATAGGATATCAATAATTATTATTAACTATCTATAAATAATATTAGATATCTATTATTTATTTTATGATATTTGAAATATGTTTAAGGATATCTATAATTCAAATTATAGATATCTATTATTCTATATATAGATAGCAAATATAGAAGAACATTTTAGGATGTCATAAATATAATTTATTGATATCCATAAAATATTTTCTGACATTCATATCTAAAAATAATATTAGATATCTATTATATATTTTATGATATCTAAAATATGTTAAGACATATCTATAATTCAGTTATAGATATCTTTTATTCGATATATAGATATCAAATATTGAAGAACATTTTAGGATATCGATAATTACATTTATTGATATCGAAAATATATTTTCTGCTATCAATTACTGAAAATTGTGATATCTATAATTCAGCCTTTGAATTGATAACTATAATTGGATTTTTTTTGGATATCTATATATGCAATGGAATAATTGATATCATAAAATAAATTTATAGATATCAAGAAATATATTTTACATATCATTGTTTACCTTTTTTATGATATCAAAAAATATCGATAATTACAGATATAAAAAATGTTACTCTTAGTTATCTATAATTTGACTAAAAGATATCTTGGTAGGTCAGTCAGATGCAGGTCTGACTGGTGATCAGAAGGACACGTGTTCGATTCCTGTTGGAGTCGGCAACATTCCTTCCTATCTTTTCTATTTTCATTTTCTCCCTTCTGCTGATTCAAGAAGGGCAGTTGTCATTTTCTGTGAAAGAATGTGCACTGTATTAGTTAACCGCTAACGTATAAGCTTGCCCAGGAAAAGTGTGGATAAGTTAACTGACCGATTCAAAAATGTCCTAAATGGGGATGCCTGGGCCTTTAAACTCCAATACAAGCAAATAACTAAATCTTGAAATTCAATTAAATAGTAAAACAGCACCTCATAAATGAAGGTAGGTAAATATTTGTTGAAGGATACTTTGTTTGTCGCAAAGAGCTTATGAATGCAACGTTGCTACACAATGGCAAGCCATTTTACTATTTATTATGGAATGTAGATATCTTATTTATTATATAAGATATCTTATTTATTATATAAGATATCTCATATAGGATATAAGATACCTTATATCCTAAAGTAGATATCTTATATCCTATATGATATATCTTATTTAATTCAGCAATGCAGATATCTGATATGATATATAAGTTATCTTATATCTTAAATAAGATATCTTATATAACATAGATATCTTATATAAATAAGATATCTGATTGTCTTAATTACTAAAACATATAAGATATCTTATATGCTATATAAGATATCTAATATACTAAATAAGATATCTAATATAGCATATAAGATATCTTATATAACATATCATATATCTTATATATTATATAAGATATCTTACTTATATTGGTATATAAGATATCTTAATTGGTATATCAGATATCTTATTCAACATATAAGATATCTTATAAAGCGTATAAGATATCTTATTTAACATATGATATATAAAGCGTATAAGATATCTTATTTAACATATGATATCTTATATACATTTGATAAATAAGATATCTTAATCAACATATAAGACATCTATGTAAATTCGAAAGAAATAACAAATAATAGTCGCTCCCTCTCGTACCTATATGCACAAAAGACTGCTACACAGACAGAGAACTGTAGAAAATTGATTATAAATGCATTCTTGAAGTGTGGGTTTCCCAAACAGGTGCGATACATCTTTTTTTTTTTTTTTAAGGGAGAGAGAGAGAGAGAGAGAGAGAGAGAGAGAGAGGGAGAGAGAGATATATAGATAATAAATCCAGCTTGCCTTTGTTTGTATAATTTAATAATCCTCCCTTACAACAATTCTTCAGATAGTAGAAGTCTTAATTGAACTTCAAACTCTGAGTTATGCCAAGCGCTGCTCGCTGCATGTATTTTGAAGAAAAAAAAAACAAAGCCTCTCACCAGACTGTGCATATATTCAGCATGGTTTCTGCCTCTACTTTTCGCATAATTAGTTCAATATTTCTTTGTCCCTTTTATCCCTTTCATCCTCCTTATATATGGCAGGAGTCCATTTTGAATATTAGGTATGACAGGTTGTGTAATCTGAAAATTGTTGAACGTTTTGCAAATAGTGTAGGCCCTGATCTGATCTGGGCCTGCACTGTTTGCAAGGGATTCTGGCACAAAATGGGTAATGGAATGTTAGGCATAAATGGGGGTAGTCATTTCCAGATATGCTTTTGGCAGTTTGGGGTAGACTTCATTATGTTTTTTGGTAAAATATATTAGATATCTTATTTGTCAAATAAGATATCTTATATATTTAGGTAAATAAGATATCTTATATATTATATAAGATATCTTATATGTTGTATAAGATATCTAATATATCAAATAAGATATCTGATATAGGATTTAAGATATCTTATTCACTGGAATATATAAGATATCTGATATGCTAAATAAGATATCTAATATACCAAATAAGATATCTAATATAACATATAAGATATCTTATATAATATATCAGATATCTTATGTATCATATAAGATATCCTATTTCCATCTTTAAATAATATATCTTGTATAATAAATAAGATCTTATATATTAATAAGATATCTTATACAATATATAAGATATCTGATATGCTACAAAAGATATCTCATCTGCTATATTAGCTATCTTATTTAGTATATAAGCTATCTTATACATTTTGTAAATAAGATATCTTATATCCTTTATTAGATATCTCATATCCTATATAAGATATCTAATATAATAAATAAGATATCTAATAAAGCATACACGATATCTTATATGACATATCAGATATCTTATATATAAAGATATCTTATATATAATATAAGATATCTTATATGCTATACAAGATATCTTATATAATAAATAAGATATAAAGATGTCTCATATATTATATAAGATATCTTATATGCTATATAAGATATCTTATATAATAATTAAGATATCTTATATAATATATATCTTCTATGATAAATTAGATATCTACATTCCATAATGAATAGTAAAAAGGCTTGCCATACTTCCCAGTCACCACGGCAGCCCCCGCCCATACGGGCTTGAAGAAATATATGGGCTGCATGATGCTTCCAGGCAGAGCTGAATCCGGCCCGCACACTAGTACTGGTAAACCGCTTAGAGGATCTAAGCCTGTCCAGGAACCGCAGTGCGAGGCGGACTGTCCATGCTAATAAACCCTATTGGTTTCATTGGGTGACACGACTTGAGATGTCATTTCATCTCAATGTCGACTAAAAGTCCAACAAAATTGAAAGCAACGTCTCCAAAATGACCTTTACAGTGTTGACTGGGACGTTAAACCTCAAATAAAACAAAAACCAGTCACCACGGAGCTTCCCAGTCACATTTGCCGCACTAGTACCATGACGAATTTATGGACAATTTTCTCTCCAGCGGACAATTCAATTGACAGAGGATGTATAAATACAAATTATGGCCCCAATTATACCATATGCAAGAATTAACATATGACACAATCTTATTCTAGTGTGTGAGGATTCTGATAATTAATTATTACCCAAATATTCTCATGTGAACAAATTACTCGGTGTCAATAAAGGCCGTCAGTAAATCGAAAGTAGGAAATCAGGCCGGAAATGCAAAACGTGGAGCCAGCACTCCAGTCGGCGCATGCGTATTGCATGGTGACTTGCATGGTTACTGATTCCAATAACCATCTACGTACATACCTCGCTGATCTGATCAGGGTATAAAATGCGGGACTCAGCAATACATGCAAACTAGATGAGTTGTTATGCTGGTTTCTGACTATATGAATTTAATGCTTTTTAGCCAGTCGGGACAATAGGGGCCTTTACGTTCTCTGATATATGCTTTTCAAATGCGCATGTGCAACCTAGGAACCTTTTTGTGACTCGAAACTGTTGATTGGCCTTACAACCGTGGACACAAAAGCGTTCAAAATTTGATGAGCTTCATTTCATTATGACTTGAAACATCATCCAATATATCATAACATTCTATCAGCCAACTGCCAGACAGAAATAAATTCAAAACACAAGGTCGTGTACATTTCATTGCTGACAACTGCACTGTCCAATCAAAATACATTTCAAATGTCAATCAGAAAGTGTTTGCCAAAAAAACAACAATCAATTGCTTGATTTAGTTTTAGGATTTATTGATGAATGGCATTTGCTTGTCAAACTAACTTGATGCAAAGAGATTCATTTAAAGTTATTTCATAGGAGTTTGAACGGTTTTATTCCACAGTGTAACTGTTCATAAGTCACTAATATTAGAGTTCATGACTTCAACACGGCTATTCTTACACATTTTCTTTACACAAGCAGTTCTTAAAATGCAGCAATTCTTACATGATCTTCTAGCTGTTCAGCAAGAAAAGATTGCACATCACATTTTATTTAACCCTTTCCCACTTGGGGACTTTGTGAATTTTGCTAATTTTTACAGTGTTGCCTAGGACAACAACTTCATATAACCATTATTTCATAATGAATGGTCTGTTTTACATCAAACTCGGCAGGAATGTTCACTTGGCAGTAGTCTGTCAAATGGAACCTCTTTAGGCTTAATCATTGTTGCCATGGAAATAAGGGGACATTTCAAAGTTGTCAAAAAGTGTGATTTCGCATGTCCCCCGCCCATAGGGGCTTGAAGAAATATATGGGCTGCATGATGCTTCCACGCAGAGCTGAATCCGGCCCGCACACTAGTACTGGTAAACCGTTTAGAGGATCTAAGCCTGTCCAGGAACCGCGATGCGAGGCGGACCGTCCATGCTAATAAAACCTATTGGTTTCATTGGGCGACAGGGCTTGAGATGTCATTTAATCTCAATGTCGGGTAAAAGTCCCACAAAATTGGAAGCAACGTCTCCAAAATGACCTTTACAGTGTTGACGGGGACGTTAAACCTCAAATCAAACAAACAAAAGACTGAATCTTAATCTTTACACTGCTTTTCAGGCAACAATTAAGGGGTTTGGCACTGGCCATTTTCACTGTCTGCAGCATGTTTTGCTAGCGTCAATTTCGAGGCGTTTTTTACCCCAGACACCCACAGATTTCATTTCAGCGACCGGCTAGGCGATACCCCCAATTTTTCTTTTGGTGGTGGTGGTGTGTGTGTGTGTGTGTGTGGGGGGGGGGGGCTGCTGCCCCCCTTCAAACCCCCCCCCCCCAAAGGTATATATTAGTGGGGAGCCGCGCGAAAAAACAGGCCATATTTAGGACAAGTCCTGATGCAAACATAGCTGTCGAGGGGTGGTAAATGCAGATTTTAGGTGGTTCTGGGGCTCAAAGGGGATGGGGGGGGGGGATCAGACACGTAAAACACATATCCGAGTGGGAAAGAGTTAACTGGAATCTTGAAAAAATCTAACTACTGATTTCAATATTCATTAGACTTTGGAGTGGACATGATACTCAATAACTGTCAAATCCCAACCAATTTCAAAGCTGTTGCTGCATCCTTTGAACTTAAGATTATGATGTCACAAACTGACAAGTATTGAAAAGTATTTGACCAAATATGACACAAGTGTGCAGGTATCCAATAAGATACAATTTCCACGTTTCAGTAACTATCACCTGTCTAATAAGAGATAGTCTATCACATGTCAGTCATCTGTGAAAAGTCTAGAGTACAAAGAAATTGGTGAAGTTTGATGTACCTTTCTAGTGCACTGACCTCTGAAATTACATCAGAATGTACCCCTTTGATCTGCTAGATTTGACTGAAAGTCAAATGGATATTGAAAGTGGTAGTAATTTTACTCTAAAGTGCATTAATTACGTATAAAATATCATATTTTACAACCAAATGATGAAAAAACTTGATTTTGATCAGTTTCAAACTTATTCATTAACCCTTTCCCACTTGGGGACTTTGTGAATTTTGCTGATTTTTACAGTGTTGCCTAGGACAACAACTTCATATAACCATTATTTCATAATGAATGGTCTGTTTTACATCAAACTCGGCAGGAATATTCACTGGGCAGTAGTCTTTCAAATGGAACCTCTTTAGGCTTAATCATTGTTGCCATGGTAATAAGGGGGCATCTCAAAGTAAACAGACCTGACCACATCGCAAATCCAACGAGAAATAGTGGAAGGCGAAATATCTTTGGAACCCTTTAAGGGCAGAAAAAGTCTCTTTCTACCAGATCTAATTGATTTAAAGTAGAAGTAAAACAAAGATCAGGAATCGAAACAATTACATGTAACTTACTCCACCCATCAAAGACACCAAAGGGAAAGAAACACAAACATGAAGCGACCAGACCATAATGGAAACCTAAACAAAGGATAGCCATAAGGACAGTTACTTTCCCACAAAATGGCCAAATGGCCATCCAAAAAACAAGTGATACACACAGTGAGTAGTAGCAAACAATAACATAAATAAACCGCCACGGAAGAACCACCTTGGAACGGTCAGTGGAAAGAATTCCACTAGGGGGCTTAAATCGATTTTACGGGGCCACAATCCTCGCCCTTACTTCCGTCGCGATTTAGACAAATAATTTGTTCAGTCCGCATGAAGGCCTCCTAACGCATCAGTGCAACATCTCCGTGAACACAACTAATCAAAGAACCACAGAGGTGAGACAACGGTGAGGACTCGACGACAAAAAAAAAAACCAAAAAAAAAAAAAAAAAAAAAAAAAACCACTGAAATGCTGGAGCAAAAGAAAACCAACAGTTAGACTCAGTTTAACCATAGCTAAATAAGCCCTAATAGCTCTAACTGGGCAAAGAAGTCTGTCATCTGAATCAGAACCACAAGACTTAGTTAAACCTGGAATTATAATAGGTTCTGGTAAAGACTCCGGGAGTTGAATTTTCCGCCAAGAATCCAGGTTGAGTGAGGAAGGTTATGGAATCCGAGTCCCGATCATAACGAAAACACCCTTCCTCAACTGACAGAGCATGGATCTCACTTCTTCTTCTAGCAGATGCAAATATGAGGAGGAAGACTGCTTAAGTTACATATTTGAGATCAGCTGACTTCAAGGGCTCATAAGGAGCTTTAGTCAAAGACCAAAGTACACAAGTGAGATTCCATTAGGGCGTAAGGGATCTGGTAACTGGTCTCTTAAGACCAAAACCTTTAACAAGGTCAGAGATAATTGGGTCAGCAGTACAGTCCGCCACATTAGAAAACTTGAGAGTATTTGAAATAGCGGAACGGTAACCCTTGATTGAAGCTACCGACAATTTAAGGGTGTCAAAGAGATAGCAGAAAAAAATCACTAGATCTTTTAAAGAGGGATTGATAGGATTAGTTTCCCTTTGCTGACACCAATCCGAGAAAATCTTCCATCTTGCAGAATAGACTTTAAGAGTGGATTCTCTGCGAGATTGGGAGATATATTGGGAAGCGATCTCAGAAAGTTGTCTACCTCTGATTTGACTCCTGACAACTTCCAGGCGTGAAGATGAAACATTGATCCATTGGGATGAAGCACTTTGCCCTGGTATTGAGATACAAGATCTTGATTGACTGAAATCTCCCTCGGGAAGTACGATATCAGAGTCAGAATGACTGAGAACCATGATCTCTGAGGCCAAAGTGGAGCGATAAGAATGAACCGGCTGTTGGATCCTTTGCTTTTGTTCAGCACCAACGGTACGAGTTTGAATGGAGGGAAGCATAGGCGAATAGATTCTTCTGTGGCGATTTATTTATGTTGTTGTTTGTTACTTACTGTGTGTATCACTTGTGTCTTTTAATTTTGAATGGCCATATGGCCATTTTGTGGGAAAGTAACTGTCCTTATGGCCTTCCTTTGTTTAGGTTTCCATTATGGTCTGGTCGCTTAATGTTTGTATTGCTTTCCCTTTGGTGTCTTTGATGGGTGGAGTAAGTTAATTGTATCGATTCCTGATCTTTTTTTACTTCTACTTTCCAATCCAGAGACATTGCGTCCACTGCACAAGCCCTGTGGTCCGGGACTGGGGTCACAAACAGGGGAAGAATGTGATTCAATCTGGTGGCAAACAGGTCCAACTGTGGATAGCCCCAAAGATTGAAAATGCGATAAGCAATCTGACGATTGAGAGACAATTCTGTGGTGAGAATACGGTCTGGACGCGAAAGATTGTCCGCTAGAACGTTGAGTCTTTCCGGAATATGTCTGACTTGAAGAACAATATTGTGGCGTTGACACCAATAAAGGAGGTGCCATACTAGCATACAAAGAGAGGGAGAGTGAGCCCCCACCCCCTAGGCAACAACTGACGTGTTGTCCGAAGCTACCATTACGCATGAATTCTGAAGCACTGATTGAAACTGATGAAGACCTCTGGACACGGCCAGTAACTCCAAATTGTTAATGTGAAGGTGTTGGGAAGCATGGTCCCATAAACCTTGAACCTCGAGACCAAGGGGTTCCAAGTGTGCCCCCAGCCAGTATGGCTGGCATCTGAGAATAGATGAAAATTTGGGGAAGGCACTACTAATGGAATTCCCCTATTGTAGATGGAAGGGTTCATCCACCAATGATGCCCCGACGACAAGCCTGGGAAATAGGCATTGGAAGTTCCAAACTGCCCCATAAGGTCTCCAGTTCGCCAAAAGATGGAACTGTAAGGGTCTCATGTGAAAGCGCCCCAATAGGACCAGATCTGCAGCAGCGTTGAACGAACTCAACATGGGCGGGCATAAACTGAGTCCCGAGAGCCCGAAAGAGTAAATGCAGAATTTTGTTGATTCGATCGACTGGGACTTTGACAATGCCCAAGTGAGTCAGAAATCTCATGCCCACATAAGTGAAGTCCTGAGATGGAATTAGATCCGATTTTTGAGGATTGGGGATCGGACTTACAACTAACGTCGTCGTTGTGTGACGGCTCCACTATGTTAACACGCTTAAGCAGGAGCTTGGTGGTACTAAGGCCGATGAACTTCAGCCTTTTGCTGAAGAGAGAGTTATAGTAGCTAAACATATTTGTCATTCAGCCACCAAGTTTGCTGTGTGTGTAACCGAATGCCAAGACAAGCTTTCTACGCTATACTGGTCACCAAAACTTCAAAAAGACCTTACAAAGCACGGTTTATTGCAAATTCTAGCTCTTGCACCACCACTGAACTTTCTAAGTGATTAACTTCCTGCCCTACTGGTATTAAAACGCATGTGATTAAATATTGTGATAAAGTCTTTGAAAGATCAGGAAGAAATCTGTTTTGGTCTATAAAAAATTCGAATGATGCTCTGTCTCTGGTCGGGCTCATAGGAGTCTAACTGTTGGTTTTCTTTGACTCCAGCATTTCAGTGGTTTCTTGCTGTCGAGTCCTCACCGTTGTCTCACCTCTGCGGTTCTTTGATTTTTGTGTTCACGGAGATGTTGCACTGATGAGTTAGGAGGCCTTCATGCGGACTGAACAAAGTATTTGTCTAAATCGCGACGGAAGTAAGGGCGAGGATTGTGGCCACGTAAAATAGATTTTAAGACCCCCCCCCCCCCCCCCCACCCCAGTGGAAATCTTCCACTGACCGTTCCAAGGCGGCTCTTCTGTGGCGATTTATTTATGTTGTTGTTGTTACTTACTGTGTGTATCATTTGTGTCTTTGTGTCTTTTAATTTTGGATGGCCATATGGCATGGCCATTTTGTGGGAAAGTAACTGTCCTTATGGCCTTCCTTTGTTTAGGTTTCCATTATGGTCTGGTCGCTTAATGTTTGTATATCTTTCCCTTTGGTGTCTTTTATGGGTGGAGTAAGTTAATTGTATCAATTCCTGATTTTTGTTTTTCTTCTACTTTAAATAAATTGAAATCCAGACATTTTCGTGCTTCAAGTCTGTCTACCTACGATTTTTCCATTCTTTACGCTACACTTCCTCATAATCTTATAAAAGAAAAGCTTAATGATTTAATTGAATGGGCTTTTCACAGAGAAGATTCTCTCTATCTTGCATGTAATGCCAGAAATGCATTTTTCACTTCTAAAGAGCCCAAGAATTATACACTTTGGTCATGTCAGAAAGTGTGTGATGCCCTCATCTTTCTACTTGACAATATTTATATTAGATTCGGTACTAAGTTATTTAGACAAATTGTGGGCATTCCGATGGGTACGAATTGCGCACCTCTTGTGGCTGATCTATTCTTGTATTGCTATGAAAGAGACTTCATGTTGTCGCTTTCCATTGATAACCCATCTGAAATTATTGAAGCTTTTAGCTCCACTTCTAGATATTTAGATGATTTATTAAATATTGATAAAACCTATTTCGGTGGTTTGATCAGTCAGATTTACCCCCCAGAACTTCAGTTAAATAAAGCAAATTCTTCTGATACCGAGGCCCCGTTTTTGGATTTACACCTATCTATTGTAGATGGGTTTGTTTCGTGCAAAATTTATGATAAACGCGATGACTTGATTTTGAGATTGTAAGTTTTCCGTTTTTTGGATTGTGATGTTCCTCGTGTGCCATCCTATGGCGTTCATATTTCGCAATTCATTCGATTTGCTAGAGTGTGTAGTCATGTAACTGACTTCAACACTCGTAATAAATTATTAACAGCTAAACTTCTTAATCAGGGTTATCGGTACCATAAATTACGCAAAGCCTTTTAAAAATTTTATAGACGCCATTCTGATTTAATTTCAAAATTTAATATTGGACTTAAATCTCTTTTGCAACAAGGTCTATCGGAACCCGAATTTTATGGTGACTTATTTATATAAATTCAGAAAAAATATATAACCGCAATGACTTTAGCACCCAATTTCGTAAAATCATTCTTCGATATAAAAAGATTGGGTACAACATGGTTATTATACGACAGACTGCATGCATGGTAGTTAACCCAATCACGGTCCAACTGTGGTTAGCAAAAACTACGCAAAGCTTTTTCAAAATTTTATAGACGCCATTCTGATTTAATTTCAAAATTCAATATTGGACTTAAATCTCTTCTGCAACAAGGTCTATCGGAACCCGAATTTTATGGTGACTTAGTATATAAATTCAGAAAAATATATAACCACAATGACTTCAGCACCCAATTTCGTAAAATCATTCTTCGATATAAAAAGATTGGGTACAACATGGATGTTATACAACAGACTGCATGCATGGTAGTTAACCCAATCACGGTTGGCAACTTTGCTTCCCTCTTTAATTGCACGCCGGTGGGTCAGGCCTCAGAATCTATGACGGCTCCAATGTAAAGGCTTATTGAGAAATAGAGAGATCTAATTCTTGGTAATGTTGGTTGGTGCCTGATGCTCTGTCTCTGGTCGGGCCCATCGGAGTCTAACTGTTGGTTTTCTTTTTCTCCAGCATTTCAGTGGTTTCTTGCTGTCGAGTCCTCACCGTTGTCTCACCTCTGTGGTTCTTTGATTTTTTGTGTTCACGGAGATGTTGCACTGATGAGTTAGGAGGCCTTCATGCGGACTGAACAAATTATTTGTCTAAATCGCGACGGAAGTAAGAGCGAGGATTGTGGCCACGTAAAATCGATTTAAGCCCCCCCCCCACCCCACCCCAGTGGAAATCTTTCCACTGACCGTTCCAAAGCGGTTCTTCTGTGGCGATTTATTTATGTTGTTGTTTGTTACTTACTGTGTGTATTTTGGATGGCTATATGGCCATTTTGTGGGAAAGTAACTGTCCTTATGGCCTTCCTTTGTTTAGGTTTCCATTATGGTCTGGTCGCTTAATGTTTGTGTTTCTTTCCCTTTGGTGTCTTTGATGGGTGGAGTAAGTCAATTGTATCGATTCCTGATCTTTGTTTTACTTCTACTTAGGCTTATGGTGACTCGCCAGGAAAGTTCCAAATCGTATAGGAGGGAGTCCCGAGATGGACGATGGGCTAGCCAATCGTCGAAGTACTGGAGAATGTTTGGCCCAAGGGATCGAATGTGTCCCGCCACAATCTCTATAAGGTTTGTGAAGACAAACGGGGCTGTAGAAATTCCGAATGGAAGAGCCCGAAACCGGTATACAATTCCTTCTAGAGAAAACCTCAGGAATTTGCAAGACGCTTGATGAATAGGTATGTGAAGGTAAGAGTCCTAAAAATCTATGGACACAGCCCAAGCTCCTTGAGGAATTGATCTGCGTATTGAAGCGGCTGTTTCCATATGAAATCGATCTACCTTCATCATTTTGTTTAAGGAAGACAGATCGATTATGAGACGATGTTTCCCGTTCTTCATGGTCACTAGGACAATCCGGCTGTAGAACCCTGGAGAGGAAGTATCCCTCACCATTTTCACAGCCTTCTTTTCCAGCAACATCCGTACCTCTTCCCTTAAAAGATTCAATTGCTGTTGAGCAACAGGAAAATGAATGGGAGAGGGAGACAGAGGTGGCTCCATTGAAAAAGGAATCCTGTAGCCCTTCCTTAAAATAGATAGGGCCCAGAGGTCCTGAGTTATGGCTGACCAAGCCTCCACAAAATAAAGGAGACGAGCTCCATACTGGAAGAAGAGGAAGAGGTACGGAGGGGAGGGCCCCTAAAACGTCATTTACTTTGTTTCTTGGACCCCCCCCCCCCCCCCCCCCCCCCCCCCCCCCGGAAGAGAAAAAAACAATTTTGCGTTTATCCCATCCGCTGGTGTGGTAATGGCGGGAAATTATGTCAACAAAGTAAATTACTCTGCAAATGAAAGAATTAATAATCTACGATAACCAGCAATAATATTTTGCTGGTTTGTTTGTCTAATATGTCTAATATGATGCTCTGTCTCTGGTAGGGGCCATCGGAGTCTAACTGTTGGTGTTCTTTTGCTCCAGCATTTCAGTGGTTTCCTGCTGTCGAGTCCTCACCGTTGTCTCACCTCTGTGGTTTCCATTTTGAGTCTATGGGAGCGAAGGGGCCCAGGGCATGGCCCATTTGAAACCCAGGGGCATGATTGGCAGGAATTATATAGGTGACCACTGGCCATTGCTACATGCTAAATATCTAAGCTCTGGGCCCTGTGACTTCAGAAAAAAAGATTTTTGAAGCTTTTTTTTTCCATTATGAGTCTATGGGAGCTAAGGGGCCCCGGGATGTGGCCAATTTGGACCCCAGGGGCATGATTGGCAGGAATTATGCAGGTGACCACTTTCCGTTGCTACATGCTAAATATCTAAGCTGTGGGCCCTGTTGTTTCAGAGAAGAAGATTTTTGAAGCTTTTTTTCCATTTTGAGTCTATGGGAGCGAAGGGGCCCCAGGGCGGGGCCCATTTGGAACCCAGGGGCATGATTGGCAGGAATTATGTAGGTGACCACTTGCCTTTGCTACATGCCAAATATCTAAGCTCTGGGCCCTGTGGTTTCAGAGAGGAAGATTTTTGAAGCTTTTTTTTTCCATTATATGTCTATAGGAGCTAAGGGGCCCCGGGTTGTGGCCAATTGGGACCCCAGGGGCATGATTGGCAGGATTTATATAGCTTACCACTTAACATTGTTACAAGCTAAATATCTAAGCTCTGGGCCCTGTGGTTTCAGAGAAGAAGATTTTTTTTTATTTTTCCCATTATAAGTCTATGGGAGCTATATGTTGCCATGGCAACCAGAATTCCAATCTGATCAGCCCAAAAATCTTATGCAGCCTTTCCCCCTACCTGATGCTGCTTCACATGAAATTTGATCAAGATTGGCCATGAGGAATTAGAGATATACTTATTTGAAATTGTTTACAGACGCACACACGCACGACGGACGACGGACAAAAAGTGATCACAAAAGCTCACCTTGTCACGTCTTGTCACTACGTGACAGGTGAGCTAAAAAATGTAACAATTTTAAATCTTCAAATTTTCATTTTTTTGGCGACAAAGGTTACAATGTATTAGTATAGGCGTGTTTTCGTAATGTATGAAATTTACACCTCCTCCTCCCATCACAATCCCACCAACCCTTTGGATTCATTTCACCTGCTTCCTGAATCAACAGTAGAATAAGGCAAAAATTAGCATGCATTAGGGCAATACATACATTACTTAACTGGATATTTAAAAGACAAACAAGGAACACAAAATATGGCGTTACGTTTTTATAATCATTCTGTTTCAACAAGTTTTAAACAACTGATATATACATGTAACACCAACTAGCATGTAGCAACTGCCCACACAATCACAACTGTAGTATAACAGACACATCTAGCAGACAATCTGCCATTTTTTTCCAGAAGGGAGACAACTTTTGTGGCCTGTTTGCTCTCCTCTAGAAAAAAGTCCACTCTAGTAAGGAACCAAATTTCTCTTCAGAAGCCTCTTTTAACCCTTATCTTGCTGAATATTTATTTAAGCCACACCCATTTCTGTCTATCAAATTACTTGATGTAATTTATTGCTACAAATACATAAACTACATGCCAAACAGTGTAGATCCTGATCAGATGGCAGAAGCCATCTGATCTGGATGTACACTGTTTGCTAAGATAGGGGTTGTCGTGAACAGCAAGATAAGAGTTAAAATAAAATTCTTGTACCAAGACATGCTTTGGGATTCAAAAGCTCTCTTACCACTTAAACTGCCAAGAAAGACTACATTTCTCATCACGAAAACAAGCCTCTATACATGTAATTTTGACCCCCTTGAACCCCACTTTAATATAGTAAAACTGGGGTTTCCGGGGGTATACCTTATTTTTCTTACTTCTGCTCTAAAATATAGATTGTGGGTACTCGTTAGAACCGCCTCTTCAACGAGTGCCCACAATCTATCTTTGGAGCAGAAATAAGAAAAATATCACAATTTTTCATCATAAAATGTCCATTTTTTTTCGGCGATAAAGGTGGCAATGTATTTGTATAGGTGTGTTTGCGTAATGTCTGCTTTTTTTTGTCTGCTGAATCTTCTTGCAAACTTTTTCCAATGTATTTTTTTGCATACTGGCAAACAGTGTGGACCCAGATCAGACTGCTCATAAGGAGCAGTCTGATCTGGTCCACACTGTTTGCAAAAATGATTGAAAATAACCTGCAGATGACAAATCAGATGACAATTGACGCGATTGACATTTTACGGGTCAAAAGACCACTTTTGAACAGTTCCAACGGCTGTCTCTTACGAAAGGACACATGCCCAGGTATTGAAAAGATAAAAACTGAAAACTTTTAAATATGTTTTTAATACAGTTTTTACAGCAGAATTTAAAGTGGAATTTCATTGAACTTCCTTCAAGAGAAGACCACTATTGGTGGGACAAAATACTTTTGACAGAGTTGCCTCCCCTGGAGGTGTATCCATTCATCTGAATTAAGTTTACATTTGCATATCTAAAATGAGCCAGTGGACCCAAATAAGCCCTACTTTCTTTCATTCCTGTAGTTCATTACCGCTGTGCAATTCATCAAGAAAACACGCCTATATAAATTTTGACCCCCTTGAACCCCACGATGAATTGGTTCTAATGAGTGCCCACAATCTATATTTTGAGCAGAAATAAGAAAAATATCACAATTTTTTCATAATAAAATTTTCATTTTATCGGTGGTAAAGGTGGCAATGTATTTGTATAGGCGTGTTTCCGTAATGAGTATATAGATCCAGATGACACCCCCTACACCCATCGGGGCTTGGAGAAATAAATTGGGCTGCATGGTGCTTCTGTGCAGAGCTGCAAACAACCTAACTTGAGTACTGGTAAACCGCTTAGAATGTATAAGCCTGCCTAGAAAAAGTGGTGCAAGTCAGACTGCTCCTTCAACCCTAGCGGTTTCTTTGGGTGGTAGGGATTGAGATGTCATTTCATCTCAATGTTGGGTAAAAGTCGCACAAAATCAGAAGCAACATCTCCAAAGTGACCTTAATTGTGTTGAAGGGGATGTAAAACTTCCACACAAACATGAAGTCTCACCAGGATCTACAACGTTTGACACTCTGTCAAAGATTTTGACATCAACCTGAACTATGAACTTGTCCGAATTCAAAGATGGCAGAGTCAACTTCAGGTACCCAGGAGTATAAGGTGTAGAAGGTATACATTTTTTTTTTTGTTTGGTTTTGGTTTTACAGCCCTTTCAAGATTATTTCACTCATATCGAGCCGATCGTTAATCAGAGGTGGGCGAAAACCGGAGTACCCGGAGAAAAACCACCTGACCTTCCGTTGCAGAACTTGGCGTCTCACAGAAGATATACATTGAGTACTGGGGACAGTGAGTACCTGGGCAGTGCTTACCCTGATCAGATTCCTCATGAAGTAGTAAGACCATGGCCAGCCCTGCTCAATTACATCATTTCAATGACAATTTCATTTTATGCCATTTACTTACTATGACTATATGTCAAAAAAAAATTCAGGTATAAAACCTTTCCCTCTGAAGTGGACTTCTCCATTTTTGAATTCTTGAAAGTTCATTCTTGAAAATTTACAGTTTTAAGTCCAAAACATGATGGCTAACACGGTAGTTCTTAATGAGACAGCTGCTTACATAGGTAGATGTATCTGTATTGGCCTACAGGGCTGAAAGCAGTAAAAGTACAGCTGTTTATCCTGCTACTGTTTTTATTTGAATTTCTAATGGTCTTAGCTTATTTAGTTGAATATTAAGAGCAACACTAACCCTTATCCTGCTGAACATGACAACCCCTATCTTTGCAACCGGTGTAGATCCAGATCAGATGGCTTCTGAAGAAGCCTTATATTGCTGTTCACGACAACCCCTATCTTTGCAACCGGTCTAGATCCAGATCAGATGGCTTCTGAAGAAGCCTTATCTTGCTGTTCATGACAACCCCTATCTTTGCAACCGATGTAGATCCAGATCAGATGGCTTCTGAAGAAGCCTTATCTTGCTGTTCATGACAACCCCTATCTTTGCAAACAGTGTAGATCCAGATCAGATGGCTTCTGAAGAAGCCTTATCTTGCTGTTCATGACAACCCCTATCTTTGCAACCGGTCTAGATCCAGATCAGATGGCTTCTGAAGAAGCCTTATCTTGCTGTTCATGACAACCCCTATCTTTGCAACCGATGTAGATCCAGATCAGATGGCTTCTAAAGAAGCCTTATCTTGCTGTTCATGACAACCCCTATCTTTGCAAACAGTGTAGATCCAGATCAGATGGCTTCTGAAGAACCCTTATCTTGCTGTTCATGACAACCCCTATCTTTGCAACCGGTCTAGATCCAGATCAGATGGCTTCTAAAGAAGCCTTATCTTGCTGTTCATGACAACCCCTATCTTTGCAACCGATGTAGATCCAGATCAGATGGCTTCTAAAGAAGCCTTATCTTGCTGTTCACGACAACCCCTATCTTTGCAACCGATGTAGATCCAGATCAGATGGCTTCTGAAGAAGCCATCTGATCAGGATCTACACCATTTGTCATTCAGTTTTTGAAAATTTTGAAAATCAAATGAAGAGAATATAACAAATAATTTGATTGGCTGATAGTCAGAAATGTGTGTGGCAAATATTAATTATTCAGCATGATAAGGGCTAACTCCCTTTGAAAAAAGACATTCATCACAGCCTCTTTAAACACTAATATTGCAGTCCAAATCAGAATCTGTTATGCCATTGTTTGTTTGATTTGAGGTTTAACGTCCCTGTCAACACTGTAAAGGTCATTTTGGAGGCGTTGCTTCCAATTTTGTGGGACTTTTACTCGACATTGATATGAAATGACATCTCAAGCCCCGTCTCCCAATGAAACCAATAGGGTTTATTAGCATGGACAGTCCGCCTCGCACCGCGGTTCCTGGACAGGCTTAGATCCCCTAAGCGGTTTACCAGTACTAGTGTGCGGGCCGGATTCAGCTCTGCGTAGAAGCATCATGCAGCCCATATATTTCTTCAAGCCCCTATGGGCGGGGGTTGTTATGCCATTGTGTTATAGCAAAACATGAATGTATAGATAATACAGGAAAATGACCCTGTGTTATCTATACATTTTTAGGATCCATCTTTAAACAGCGTTATATCCAAAACCTTGTTATAATAAATAGTGTTATAAAGAGGCTGTGGTTCATATATGTACCTTTGCCAAGTAAACCCCATATAAAATTTGTACCTACAGACACCTGCCAAGGTGCATGTGTGCCCAAGAATGCAACACTAATTCTGAAAGAAGCAACTCAGTATTTTCTCTGGATGTAGGTTTTCTTATCACGTTAACAAGTTGGTGTGACTTTATATACCGGTAGAGATAACAGGGATATACAGGGATATTCATTATTTTGCTTATTTTTGGCCCTAGACATAGGTTGTGGGTACTCGTTAGAACCGCCTCATTTCCGCACCCACAACCTATGCACGGAGTATAAATAAGAGAAATATCATCAAATTTTCATCAGAAAAGTAGGCATTTTGCAGAATTAAAAGCATGCACTATGTCACATGGGTGTGTTATCACAATGACTTGGCAAAAATCAGACTTTTCTAGAACATATTTCTCATCAAGTAGCTCAATGGGAATTCGGATTAACTTGTGAATCCTAAAACATTTCTTTTCTTTAAATGTCAGAAAATCTGTAACACACGCCTATCCCGAGAATATACACAGCCTCTTTATAACAATATTGTATGGGTCCAAAGCAGAAAATCAGCCATTTTAGAGAAATGACAGAATACTGGCATTTTAATATCGGTGAGTAGGGCAAACACCATTGCCGATCTAAGAAGGAACATTTCCAAACTTGTTTGTACCCATTAAGCAAACACGCCTATACAAATACATTGCCACCTTTATTGCCGAAAAAATGAAAATTTTATGATGAAAAATTATATTTTTCTTATTTTTCCAAATAAAGATTGTGGGCACTCGTTAGAACCACCTCATTTAGGCGGTTCTAACGAGTACCCACGATCTGAGGCGGTTCTAACGAGTACTCTCAATCTATATTTTAGAGCAGAAATAAGAAAAATAAGGTATACCCCCGAATCCCCAGTTTTACTATATAAAAGTGGGGTACAAGGGGGTCAAAATTATATAGGCATGTTTTCGTGATGTTTAATTTTCATTAAGCATTGTTTCAATACTCAGCAAAATATTTTAACTGTGAGACCAGGCTAAAGAAAAAATTGTTTATTCTGTTTATCCTAATTTTTACAAAAAGTTTCACAATTCACCATAAGCAAACATCTATTAACTACTAATGAACTCATATTAACAAGTCTATGAAAATCCCACTTCATTTTTATAGAGAAACTGCAGTTTACACGGGTGTACATAACACAACAACCTCTTTTCAACACTATAAATGGGGTCCAAAGCAGAAACCGTGTTAGTTAAACAACTGTGTTATATCCAAAAAAAATGTATAGATTATATAGAAAAATGACCATTTATGGTCATTTTTCTATATAATCTATACATTTTTTTACTCCATCTTGAAACTGTGTCATATCCGAAACTGTGTTATAACAAAGCGTGTTATGATGAGGTTTTGGTGAATCCTTGTTAGTTCTGGTCGAAATCACAGATTGTTTATACTCATTCAAACGGGGCTTCTAATGAGCACCTACAATCTATGTTTGGAGCAAAACTAAGAAAAATGTTGCAAACTTTTATCAGAAAAGTATGGATCAGTTTTGGAGACACGAAAGAATCCACTGTCACATGGGTGTCTTATCCTGATGTTGTCATGGTTTAAAATGTAGGTACATAATAACAAACTGACTTTGTATTTCTAAACTACTCTGGTATAATGATAACTTCTGAACTCCATATAATATCTTTTTTCTTGAGCATTCAAAACAGACACCATCCTGAGAGAACAGGAGTGAAATAAAGTGGCCGGTGGCAATATACAACCAAATAACCAATCACTAAAATGAGCCTATATCATTTTGACCCCATTTAAACCCCACTTTTATAAAAGAAAAACTGGGGTTTACAAGGGTATAAATTTTTTCTGCTCTAAAACATAGATTGTGGGTACTCGTAAGAACCACCTCACTGTGGCGGCTCTAATAAGTACTCCCAATCTTATGTATTTGAGGAGAATAAAAATAAAATATACCCCTGTAAACTCCAGTTTTACTGTGTACATTACGATAACTAACCCATGCGACATAGTGCATGTTTCACATCTCCAAAATGGCTACTTTTCTGATGAAAATCCATGACATTTTTCTTATTTATACTGCAAACATAGGCTGTGGGTACTCGTTAGAACCGCCTCATTGAGGCAGTTCTAACGAGTACCGACAACCTATGTCTTGGAGTGAAAATCAGAAAAATAATGTTTACCCCCATAAACCCCAGTTTTCTCTATACAAAGTGGGGTGTAAGGGGGTGTTCATTTCACGGACTTGTTCACGTGATGAAAAGTAGGGTTAAGGGGCTCAAAATTATTTAGGCATATTTTTGTGAATGCTTTATGGTGTAGTATACTTATAAACAGCAGCAACACAACCTTTGTACAGCCATGTCAAACAAAAAACATCCTCAGCTTATCAGGCATCACTTAAATGCTAAACAGGCCCCGATAGCTCAGTTGGTAGAGTGTCCGCTCCGGGTAACGGGAGGTCACGGGTTCGATCCCGGGCCGCGACATACCAAAGTCGTTAAAAATGGTACTAGCTGCTCCTCGCTTGGCACTCAGATTTACGTGGTAGAACTAGGACTGGTCGACCCAGTGTCAGGATAATGTGACTGGGTGTGGTATCATGTAATGTGTCTGGGACATGATACTTCAGTGAGGCAGCACTATAAAAGTGAGCATTGAGCTCCATGTCGCAACCAGACACCATCGTGATATGACTGAAAAATTGTTGAAAGCGACGTTAAACCCGAATTCACACACACACACACACACACACACTTTAATGCTAATGCTATTGTGTATGTCGTATGTTACTTGACGTCTGATTGGATGTCAAAAAACTTGTGGCAGTTACAGTAAAATTCCTATATTAAGACCACCTTTGGGACTGTTCAAAAGTGGTCTTAAAGACCACTTTTGAACAGTCCCAAAGGTGGTCCCTGACCTTAGGACAATGTAGGCAGAAAACACAAAGAAAAATAAAGTGTACTCTTCAAAATAAGCTTTTTATAGCAGAATTAGTACTTATTTAACCCTTGTCCTGCTTAACCCGGATATGCCTTTTCTTTGAAACAATGTAGATCCAGATCAGATGGCTTCTGAAGAAGCCATCTGATCAGGATCTACATTGTTTGTCATTCAGGTTGTGAATTTGTAGCAATAATTTGCATCAAGTAATCTGATTGGTTGATAATCAGTAGTGGGTGTGGCAAATATGAATATTCAGCAGGACAAGGGTTAAGGTGGTCTTAATAGCGAAATTACACAGTTTCTATCAGAAAACAGACAGTATTATGTAGCATTGCTTTTCATTGGCTGGCATTCGGATTTGTGCAGCTCACCGTGCTAGCCACTTAGTGCAAATACATGCAGTCCAATTTCAACAAAACAACAAAAAACGTGCATTAGAATGGGGGTAACTATAATTAAAATTGTCAATTAGGGAGGTATATTGTCGGATTTCATAGTCGCAAATTCCATTTTATGGCTCTGCTAATACGAAGCCATAAAACAAAGTTTCCAACCGTAAAACCACCAAATTACCATGCCAAATGACAATTTTGAATACAGATATCCACCAAGACAATCAGTCCAAAACTGATGCTTAACACGAAAACCCAGCCCATTGGGGCTTGCAAAAATAGATTGGGCTGCATAGTGAGCTGAAACTGACTGCACACGAGTATTGGTAAACTGCTTAGAAGGTATAAGCCTGCCCTGGCATTGCAGTGCACGTCAAACCATCCATGCATATAAACCGCTGGTTTCATTGGGTTGCTGGGCATGAGGTGTCATTTCATCTCAATGTCAGGTGAAGGCCCCATAATATTGGGAGCGACATCTCCAAAATGACCTAAATAGTGTTGATGGGACATTCAACCTGAAATCAAACAAAACCGAGAAACAGAGATTTTATTAATTAGGCCCAAATGAGCTGAAGACCTTTTTTATCTGACCCAACTTGTATATTTCATTGTCAGTTAAATGGCATAAACAGTTATATTACATTTTTAACAAGTTCAGTCACACTTCAAAAACAAAACAGTATTAACAAATGAGGCCCCATATTCCAGCGATCTCCTTCATGAATCACTGCAAACGCCTTTTGTCTTTAGACTCACAAAATAGAATGCTAACAAATAGTGCAGACCCAGATCAGATGCCTCGTAGTGCAGCATCTGATCAGGACCTTTTTCTAATTAAAGGATCCCATCATGTGGACAAGTCCGTGAAATGAACCCCCCCTAAGCCCCACTTTTGATAGAGAAAACTGGGGTTTACGGAGGTATCATTATAATTTTTTTTGTTTTTAATTCCGCTCCAAGACATAGATTGTGGGTACTCATTAGAACCGCCTCAATGAGGCGGTTCTAAAGAGCACCCATAACCTATGCTTGCAGTATAAATAAGAAAAATATCACAGATTTTCATCAAAAAAGTAGTCATTTTGGACATGTGAAAAAATGCATCATCACACAGGTGTGTTATCGCAATGTTATCAGAAATAACTCCACACGACACCCCTTAATTTCAAAAATGGCCTCCAGGTGGAACAGTGCATTCAGTTCAAAAGGGGTTTATGTTGGAACATATTATACTCATTTCTTCCTTGTTTCTTGCAAATGATGACCTTGACCTCTCCCTGCATGAAGCCTCAATTGTAACGTTTGTCAATTACCAGAATATACATACAGGTAACATATACAACATTTACAAGGAATATATACATCTCTCTGTGTAGATTCTGTATTAAATACAGTCCTTAGTTTATTTACATTGAATTTTTATCAAATTTTATAAAAAAAAACAAAAAAAAAAAACAATAATAACCGCGGGCTAGTTGTCAGAAGCATTGACAACCCCTAACTTTGGAAACAGTGTAGATCCAGATCAGATGGATCCTGAAGAAGCTTTATCATGCTGTTTATGATGACCCCTGCCTTTGAAAACAGTGTAGATCCATATCAGATGGATCCTGAAGAAGTCTTATCATGCTGTTCATGATGACCCCTGCCTTTGAAAACAGTGTAGATCCAGACCGGATGGCTTCTAAGCCATCTGATCTGGACCTGCACTGTTTGTCATTCAGTTTGCGAATTTGAAACAATGTATCAAGTAATTTGATTGGCTGATAGTCGGAAATGGGTGTGGCTAATTGAACTATTCAGCAGGATAAGGATTAATAAACCTCTTGTTGGCTTGGTATGGTTTTGAGTTTGACAGCTATGAGTTTGACGGCTATGTCAACACTATTTTGGTCATGTCAGAAGACCAAAATAGTGTTGACTGGACCATCAAAGCTCATGTGAAGCCAGTGAGTTTACCTAACAGCATTTTCCCTGGGCAGGTGTATGACATAAGCAAAGGCAACTACCATGCCATGGCTGAACAGTACGAAAACAAAACTATTCAAATATATTGAGAATTTCACCACCAAAAAATGAACTTTTCAGATAAAAAGAATCCTGATATTTTTCATATTTGTATGATTGAAAGCATCATTATCGTAATCAGCTCGTTAGTGGTCAAAATTAAACACTTAAGCATCATGAAAGTATGTTTATATCATTTTGACCCCCTGAAACCCCACTTTTACATAGTAAAACTGGGGTTTACAGGCGTTATTTTTTTGTTGGTAAAATTTTTAATTTATTTGAAAGGGCATGTTTTCATAATGACTGCTATATAATTGCCATATGAAATCACCGCAGTTTTAATGATAATATTACTAACAACATTGTTAGTTTTGAATGCCTGAAACCTGGACTTCACAGCCTGTCTTTAAATTAAAATAGCCACAGCGCTTATTTTTCACTGAGCAACAAGTGTATAGTGTGCGCTGTGCTTGCCAAATTACATGTACTATATGATTCAGTATAAATGAGGTCTGTCTATTTACATAAATGAGATCTTGAGCTTCTGATCTGTCCAAAACTAAGGATATGTTTTTCTTTATTTCTCCATAAACTAGTCATCACGAAAACATACCTATGTAATTCTGACCCCCATGAACCCCACTAATAACGCAAAACTGTGTTTTTCATGGGCAAGTCTTTTTTTTCTTATTTCTGCTTTAAAATATAAGTTGTAGGTACTTGTTAGAAACACCTCATCAAGGCGGTCGCGGTTCTAACATGTACTCACAATTTTGTATTTTGAGTAGAAATAAGAATTTTTCATCTTGAAATTTTCGTTTTTCGGTGGTGAAATTTAAAATGTATTTGTACAGGCCTGTTTTCATAATGTTTGTACGAACAACATACACCTCCCATTCACCCTGCCAACTAATGGGGCTAACTGGATCGTCTTGCAATGAGATTTTTCAACTCAAACATGAAAAACAATTGTGAATCTCCTCAAGAAAGTGGAATGGCTTCTCTGGGTAAGTTAAACCCACATAGTATGTTCTAATTCGACTTCCTTTCAAACGAACATAAATCATTTATATTCTATTGTAATGGGACATCAGTCCATTTTTCCTATACCTCGGCAAATCCAGTTATGATAACACATCCATGCAACATAGTGCATTCTTCCAGACTGCCAATATAAGTTTCTGAAAATGTATGGTATTATTCTTATTTATGTTCAAAACATAGGTTGTGTGTGCTTATCAGAACTGCCTCAATGAGGCGGTTCTAACAAGTACCCACAACCTATGTCATGGAGCAAAAATAATGTTTACCCCTATAAACCTCAGTTTCCTCTGTATAAAGTGGGGTTTAAGGCAGTCTTCATTTCACAGACTAGTTAACAACATAATGTGATCCTCTTGTACTGACATTGACTTAGAAATAAACCTTATTTTGGCCACTCTAAAGCTCTGGATCATGGAATCATATATGGAGGGGATACTGTCCCAGTCATTTGCAATCATGATTGACTCCAAGCCTCAATTCCATATCCTAATGGTTTCCAAATATTCCAGGGCATAAAGAGGTCATCATTATGCTCCAGAGGAACAAACTGCCCTGAGCGGTATACAAAACCTTTAATTTGTACACAGTTTACCGATAATTTTATTGGTGAGTAATAATCATATGAACACAGCAGTGAAGGCTTGCAGCATTGTTGACTTTTTCATTGACAATCAATCTAAAAAATGGAAAACATTGATAGGTGCATAGGGAAAAATATTCTGTCTTCTGGCATTTAAGATCAACAAAGTCTGAAATGGGACAGCCATCATTACAAATGACTGGTACAGAAAAAATTCTGGTTAAATACAGAAGACAAAGTCAAAAAAAAAAAAAGATAAAGAAAATTAAACTGATAAATTAGTGATAAATACGGAAACAAAAATGAAGACAGCCTGACATTTTCAGAAATGTATGCACTAACTAGTGAAGTTCTGGGGCTTTTTTTCAGAACCCAAGAGTTTAAAACAGACTGATTTACTTATTCTACTCAGTGTACCAGAAGCCAGCCTCAGTGGCTCAATTGGATGCGCGTCTGACTGATGATCAGGAGGACGCGGGTTCGACTCCCGCGTGGGTCGGCAACATTCTTTCGTGAAGATTGATCATGAAATCTTTTCTACGGTCATTCTCTCCCTTCCACTGATTCAAGAAGGGCAGTTGTCAGTTTCTGGCGAAAGAATGTGCACTGTACTGGTTAACCGCTTACGTATAAGCCTGCCCAGGAGTGTTGATAGGTAAACTGACCGGCTCAAAAATGACCTAAATAGTGTTGACTGGGCTGTAAAACTCCAATACAAACAAACAGTGTACCAGAACACAGGTAAATCACCAAAGTATTGGTCCATGTTGATTAGGCAAACAGTGTCAGCACACTGATCTGGGCTGACACAGTTTTCCATTCTGCCAAGTTAGTTTTAACCCATATCCTGCTGTTCATGGCAACCCATTCCTTTGCAAACAGTGTAGTGGTCCAGACCAGATGGCTTAAGACAATATCAGATAGGACAATTTGCAGCTTTGTCTTTCTCAAGTTGATTTGCTTATTAATTCTTATCTTGCTGTTCACGACAACCCTGTTCTTTGCAAACAGTGTAGATCCAGATCAGATGGCTTCTGAAGAATCCTTATCTTGCTGTTCATGACAACCCCTATCTTTGCAAACAGTGTAGTTCCAGATCAGATGGCTTCTGAAGAAGTCTTATCTTGCTGTTCACGACAACCCCTATCTTTGCAAACAGTGCAGATCCAGATCAGATGGCTTCTGAAGAAGTCTTATCCTGCTGTTCACGACAACCCCTATCTTTGCAAACAGTGAAGATCCAGATCAGATGGCTTCTGGAGAAGCCATCTGATCAGGATCTGCACTGTTTGGCATTCAGTTTATGAATTTGTAGCAATAAATTACATCAAGTATTTTGATTGGTTGATAGACAGAAATGGGTGTGGCTTAAATGAATATTCAGCAAGATAAGGGTTAATTTCCTGTAATTTGGATTTGTATAACTGTAGTTTGTCATCAGTTCACCACCGTATTTTGTTGCACCCGTTTTGATTCTAAACATTCAATATATCCTAACATCCTGTCATGCAACTGCTAGCCATGTATAAATTCAAAACTCAAAATGGAGTACATTTCATTGTAGACAGCCATCCGATTAAAACGCGTCTCAAGTGTCATTCGAGAATATAAATCAGACCTAAAAATGTTACAGGTACTTTATAAAGGCATTTTGTGTCAACAGATGTATCATTACAATCAAATTCATCAATGAACAGCTGTTTTTATAGGGTAAAACAAGAGACAGCTGACATATTTTCTGTCATATTTCAAGGGAGATAACTTTGGTGAATTTGTGTTTGCAATCTGGAAAATCAAGCCCCTCTGAAAAAGGGGACCAACTCTTAAAGGGAAGTTTTTGGCAGCAAATTCTTTCCTTTAATAGTTGACCCTATATTGATACGGGAGATAAACTTATCTTTTAAATAGTTGCCTCCCCTTAATCTGTACATGTCAACCTCATAAATAATCAAAGCACAGACAGCACTGGTGGGTCGATTGTCTCTGAAAGTAAGCCATCTGATCTGGGTCTTCATTGTATGGAAGATAAGACATATACAGGCTTAGCAGGAATAGGGGTTAACTTTTCCTTTAACCCTAACCTTCCTGCACTGTAAGCAAACAATTAAGCCCTTGATCAGATACTGCATGCTGCGGAGTCTAACCTTTACATTCAAGTATTGTAAGCAATGTAGACCCTGATCAGACGCTGCATTCCGCTTAGGCAGACAGTGCAGATCCTGATCAGATGCCGCACTGTCCAGGGTCTGATCTGGGTCTACACTGTCTGCCTAAGCCCAACACATGATGGCAGTCCAGATTCTTTAGATAACCACATTACACAACACGCCAACCTCAAAGTGATCAAGTTACTCGGCTGTGATTTTCTATAAATAACCGTTACATTGGTTTCCCCAAATCAGTGATAGTCGCATGGACAACAGCACAAATAGAAATTCTGTCCTTATCAACTTTGGGTCGACAGAAAAACAATCGACCCAAAAATATTGTTTTTACAGGAAGTATCTTGAGCCTTTGCCAGCCCACACTCAGTGTATTTTTTTTCCGAGCTGTTTTCCATTTCAGCATAGATTCCGTAACATGTACAGTGTATGCTGTGTTTAAAACTGCCATGCTGTGATGTTAGCTCTCTTATCCAATCAAATTGGCCCTTGCATCAGTCAAACACCTTCAGCAGTTGTAAGATGGGATTTGATTGGTTGAAATTTCTTCTCACGATCTTTCAAGGCCTTACTGTCAAGAGATTGAGTTCTTCTTGGGAACCGCTGTGGAAGAAAACAGATAAGTGTTATTGCAGAAAATTACTGCCATAAACCATTTTACCATTTTACCATGATAAGCAAATACCGTAATCCGTTGTGTATGGCCTGCATTTGCATATAACCCGCACCTTGTTTTTGGGCTAACAAATAGCAGAAAAACGAAATTCTGGTATATTACCTGCAGGGATGATTTGCTGAATCCTTCTGGTTTGTTTCATAAATTTCACTGAAATGTCCACTATGTAACTTCACATGAAAATTTAACCCTTTTGGTACCAAATGGAATCTTCCACCTTATATATAGTTGGAGTCCATTTCAAAATTTTAGGGTGTCTGGTTGTGTTGTCTTCAAAACCTTTTTGGAAATTTGCTGAAAATTTTGCAAATAGTGTAGGCCTTGATCAGACACCGCACTCTGCAGCGTCTGATCTGGGTCTGCACTATATACCAATTGCCCGTTTTGGGGTTTTCGGTACAAAATGAGTTAATGACCACCTAAATAAAATCCTCTTTTACAGTACATAAACACTATATCAATATAATAATCATGCTACACTTAGCTGCGTCATCTATAACAATCTTGACAATCGTTATTTCTTTTCATCAAACATAGGGATTATAAGTGATATGTTTTTACTGCCCAAGTTGGGTACTGTTATCGCCTGTTTAGACAACCAAAGTTAATCAAAGCAAAACTGATTTTGCAGTGAATTAACCGTAAGAGAAGAGTTTTTACTCCATGGTTTTCTTTGTGTTGATATTTTATGTCCCCATCAACACTACCGAAATGTAATGATCCTAAATATTGGGACAGATAGGCCTAAGCAAACAGTGCAGACCGTGATCAGACTGCTCCTTTAGGGTCTGCAATGTTTGCCATCCGGTCTGTCCGTACTGGACTCCTTACCGGATCGTGAAACAAATTTGTTAAAATTTTAGGAGAATTATACCAAGTCCTCAAGGTGACCGAATATTTAGGATTTTTACAGAAGAACATATTGACTGGTAGGAAATATACATGTGAACATTTATTACCCAATGTCAATATTCTTTTCTCTTGGAAGATGGCTTGGATAAGGAAAAGCATAGGCTGGTGTTAAATGATATGAGAGGGATTTGGTGTGGCAAATTGATAATAGTAATTATGCAGGTGAGCTGAAGTACATGTATTCCCTACTTTATACTGTAATTATGGAAAGGAAATATAAACTGTTATATACAGGGAGCTCTCTTTATAACCAAAAAATTTGTTCAGTTTGCTGTAATGATTGCTTGAGGTTTAATGTTCCCGTCAACACTATTTACGTCATTTTGGAGATGCTGCTCCCAATTTTTGGGGACTTTTACCTGACACTGAGATGAAATGATATCTCAAGTCCAGCCGCCCAATGAAACTAAAAGGCTTATATGCATTGGACAGGCTGACTCGCACCACTTTGCCTGGGCAGCCCAATGAAACTAAAAGGCTTATATGCATTGGACAGGCTGACTCATACCGCTTTGCCTGGGCAGGCTGAGTCCTTCTACGCGGTTTATTTGCTGTAATGAAGAATTTGCCACCACAAAGAATCTTATTACAAAAATATGCCTATAAAAATACGTTGTAAATTTTATCGCCGTAAAAAAATGAAGATTTTAAGATGAAAAATTGTGATATTTTTCTTATTTCGGCTCAAAATATAGATTGTTGGTACATGTTAGAGCCATCTAATTGAGGCAGTTCTAACAAGTTGCCACAATCTATATCTTAGAGCAGAAATAAGAAAAATAAGGTTTACTCCTTTAAACCCTAGTTTCACTATATAAAAGTGGAGTTCAAGGGGTCAAAATTATATGTGTTTTCGTGATATGTTTCTTGGAATATTCAATAAAATATTCATGATTATCTCCCTTAATTAGTCTCATCTTGAAATTGTCTTTAGTACATGTTTTGTCCTATATAAATATCGGTATAAAGAGGGTTGACTGTTGTAAGTAAACTGAGCAGACAAATAAGAAAATAGAAGCCTCCGTGGTGTAGTGGTCACGCTACTCGCCTTGTAAACCAGGGGTTGCAGGATGGATCCCGGGCTTCTCCAGACTTTCTGATGAGTCTTTAAACCGAGGTCCCATCTCTGTATGACCTTAGCTGTTGGTGGGACGTAAAACTCAAACACTCACTCACCCACAAATAAGAAAATGGCTGTCTGTATTGTCAGATATGTTGTATAACATGCACGTGTGCAGCTGTATGAGGGGAATGGGAACACCTGGCAGATTTTTACACCATTTTTCAAAGAGAGACAACTTTTGGAACTTCCTGTTCAGGTTTCTATAAACTCTGTTCCATGGAAAAGGGGTCAACTCATAAAGGAAAGAATTTGCTCCTCAGGAGCAAATTCTTTCCTTTAAGAGTTGACCCCTATTGACATGGGAGACAATAATACTTTTTGGAGGGGTTGCCTCCCCTGAAGTTGTATCCATTCCTTTTAACAGAGCTTGCTTGTGCCAAATGATACATGATCTGCAAATAAGGTTGAGTTGAAATCAGTTGTACTTTTGTCCAGGCAAACTTTGATTAAACAATTCATTTTGGTTTGAATTCCACACTGCCTGGATCCCGTGTGAAACACTGCCTGGATCCCGTGTAAAACACTGCCTGGATCCAGTGTTAAACTGTGTTAAATCCCAAACTGTCATTAAGATAAACTATCAGTGTGACTTGGCGCATTATTTCTTTAGCTCCAAAATGGCCTTTTTTTATGAAAAGTTGTGATTTTTTTTCTTATTTAAACTGTAAACATAGGTTGTGGGTGTTCATTAGAACTGCCTTGTGGAGGCGGTTCTAATGAGTACCCACAATCCATGTCTTGGAGAAGAATAAGCAAAATATTGTATAACCTATATTTTACATACCGTTACACCTACTATGTCTTTAACGATGTCATGCTTACTAATGGGAGAATATTGACATTTTTGTTAAATAATCACAAATAAATAAGTTAAATGTCACATGATAAATAAAATTTTGCATTCATGCTTATGCATTGTTGAATTTATTAAACTTGTTGAAGAAAAGGTATAAAATGCTCTGTGAAGCCTCACATGTTATCCCTTTTCCTCAACTCGTACAATAAATTCAATATTCTAATGCACTTTGATTCTAATGCACACAACGTCTGATTGGATGACGTCAAAAATTTGCGACAGTATATTCTGCGATATACTGTCGGAAACCCCCCCGACGTCATCGCGTAACTATGCTTTTCATTGGCTGGCATTTGGTTTTACGCAGCTCACAGCGCTAGCCCTTTTATGCAAAATAGTACAGTTTTAAACAAAACAACCGTATAAGTACATTAGAATGGGGATAACTGTATTGCAAAATAGTGATCTGGGGAGGTAAATTGTCTGTTTTACGGTCGCAAGTTACGTTTGACGGCTCTGCCGTGAAACAAAATTTCCGGCGGTAAAACCTCCAATTTACCTCCCCAAATCACAATTTTGAATACTGTTATCCCCTAAATACATGAACATGAACATTCATGGAAGATCTTCTATTTGTTTCTAGTGAGTTCTGAACCAGGTATATTTATGAGGAGGTGAGTATTTTCCTTTAGAATGGACCGGTTTTATTAACAAACTGTGCATGTGGGTAAGTAATGAATTCTCTGAAAGCAAGAGAGGGTGTTAATAATGAAATATTTTCATTCTCAGTGCATTTAAGGGGAATGGATACACCTTCAGGGGAGGCAACTCCTGCAAAAGTAATTTTGTCTCCCATGTCAATAGGGGTCAACTCTTAAAGGAAAGAATTTGCTCCTGAGGAGCAAATTCTTTCCTTTAAGAGTAGACCCCTCTTTCAGAGGGACAGGGCTTATAGAAAAGTGAACAGGATGTCCCAAAACTTGTCTCCCTTTGAAAAATGGCAGGAAAATCTGCCAGGTGTTCCCATTCCCCTTAAAGAATAAAATCTTATATTCTGGGGCCTAATGTTGTTTGCACTTCAATAAATACATTGATTCATGTGGAGTCGTTGACATCAAAATAAACGGTCCGCGCCCATAGGGGCTTGGAGAAATATATGGGCTGCATGATGCTTCCACGTAGAGCTGAATCCAGCCCGCACACTAGTACTGGTAAACCGCTTAGAGGATCTAAGCCTGTCCAGGAACCGCGGTGCAAGGCAGACCGTCCATGCTAATAAACCCTATTGGTTTCATTGGGCGACAGGGCTTGAGATGTCATTTCATCTCAATGTCGGGTAAAAGTCCCACAAAATTGGAAGCAAAGTCTCCAAAATGACCTTTACAGTGTTGACGGGGACATTAAACCTCAAATCAAACAAACAATATACACTAGGCCAGCAAGGCCCATTCAGTAATAGAGATAACTTATATTCATTTAAGTATGAACAACATTGGGTCACGAGCATACTTTAAGTGAACCCCAAGGGTAAATATTTTAGTATTAAACATGTCCAATTTAGAATACTGGTGTCCTAATATGTGAACAATGTATTTTTATTGAATAAATAGAATAAATTTTCATCCAAATAGTGCATGTATATAGGATAACTTCAACTCTACAAACCTCGTCAAACTTTTGTTTCTTTAGACATCTCTGGAATTAACAATGACTCAAAACCTCAGATCACTATTTACCCTTCAAGCACTAATAAAGATTAGCGGAAGATACTTTCAAAATAATCCCTGCCCCCCCCCCCCCCCCCCCTCCCCTATTTTCGGGGAAATTGATTGTGTTTGGGCTTAAGGGCACTTCAACCCTTGTGGGTCATTTTGTGTCATCCCCATAGAAATGGAGAAAAGGGATAGAAGAGGTAATAGAGGAAATGAAAGTGAGGGAAAGGGGAAAAAGAGGAAAATACATGTAAATAGAAGTGTAGAAACAGAAGAAATAACAACATTCCCCCTCTACTCATACCTGCTACAAGAACAACAGGCCTTGCCCATCTGTAAGCATATATCAGTTGGACACCAAAGAAGCGTAAGAGACACAACAGCTTCACCTGACCAAACCAACCCATTTTCAGAGAAAATTAGGCTTGGCATTATACATGAATAATATATAGGGCAGACAATTCTCATGAAATGTCATGCCTTTTCTCTCTAAATTATAATATAATAATATTATTTTGTCATCTGCTCTACAAGCGGTCTGCCCATAATGCTTAAAGGGTTGAAAGTGACCTTGCACCAGAAACAATTTCAGCATTATTATGAAGGACACCTTTGGACTTTCATGTAACTGTGAGCACGCCATTACGAAAACACATCCATGTGACATTGTGCATTTTTCACACCTCCAAATTGGCTACTTTTCTGATGAAAATCCATGATATTTTTATTTATACTGCAAACATAGGCTGTGAGTGCTCGTTAGAACTGCTTCATCAGTGAGTCGGTTCTAACGAGTACCCGCAACCTATGTCTTGGAAAAGGAAAGTTACTCCCTTAAACCCCAGTTTTCTCTATATAAAGTGGGGTTAAGGGGGTGTATTCATTTCATGGACTTTACTGCTCAAATACATAAATTGCAGGAGCAGAAACAAGCCGTGACATTACCCTTTCATAGTAAATACTGTAAAACACTTAATTTTTGCAGCAGTAACTTTTAGTGGTTTTTAAGAGTAGCCTTTTTGGCGGATTTATATTTTGGCAGATTTTCTATGTCCAAAAAAAAAAAAACAAACGAGATCTCCGATGTATCCCTGTGTCTCTTATGCAACCGAGTCATATATGGTGATTTGCAAGTTATATAGTGATTTTCAACTGTTTTCCACATTGCATTGTATTTGGTGTGTGAGTGAATAAAAATCGGTTGTCGCAAATAGAACTCATTCTGAGTTATAATAGAGTTGTAATTTTCTTTCTTGCATTCACGCTGTCGATACTCAAAATGTCTGGCTAGTTTACTCACAGGGAAAGCCTTCAATCAGTTGCCGTTTCTACATGCAATTTTTGATTATATTTGCTTTTATTCAGCTGTATTGACAGAAAGAAGTGAGGGCAATGATCAGGAATCGATACAATTAATCCACACCTCCCATCAGAGACAGCAAAGGAAAAGAAATATGAAATAAGTAGATCCTAATGGAAAAATCAATGGCGGAAAGCAAAAAGGACAGTTACTTTTCCAAAACAAAAGACATAAGCAATACACATGCTAAATGGCTTCATAGTTGAGAAGTTAAGCAAAGAGAAAGACTTGATAAAATATCCTTTATTCTGGCTGGATCGAATTTACTGAGCTGCCCTCCATAACACTATGTTTGACTTCTAAAGAAGTAAATACACTTTTTCTTTTGTCACAGATAATGCCCATCACTGACTGACATTCATCATGAAAACACACCTTTTTAATTTTGACCCCCTTGAACCTCACTTTTAAATAGTAAAACTGGGGTTATCAGGGGTAAACCTTATTTTTCTTATTTCGGCTCTAAAATATAGATTGTGGGTACTCATCAGGATTGCCTCGATGAGGTGGTTCTAAAGTGTACCTACAATCTATATTTCGAGCAGAAATAAGAAAAATTTCACATCATAAAATCTTCACTTTTTCGGCGAAAAAATTACTATGTATTTGTATAGGCGTGTTTTCGTGATGGTATTGCCCAATATCACACATGCTATGTGTATTGTTGGGAAAAAATTATTGCCAGATTTTTTCCTACCTGGTGCCCTATGATCTTTATTTTGGCAGTTTGACCCCCTATAGCACAAAAAATGACCGCCAAATATAAGTGTTTTACAATAAGTCTGACATTACATGCAGACAATACACATGTAATGCCACGCCTTATTTTCACTGAAAACTTAAGTAAAATACCATTACGCAAACATGCCTATACAATTACATTGCCACCTTAATCGCCAAAAAATGAAAATTTTAAGATGAAAAATTGTGATATTTTTCTTATTTCTGCTCAAAATATAGATTGTGGGCACTCGTTAGAACCGCCTCATCGAGGCGGTTCTAACGAGTACCCACAATCTATATTTTAGAGCAGAAATAAGAAAAACAAGGTACACCCCGGAAACCCCAGTTTTACTATATAAAAGTGGGGTTCAAGGGGGTCAAAATTATATAGATGTTTTTTCGTGATGACTTTGAAAATGTCATCTGCTAGTTCTGATTAACAGTTGAAGGGTTAACATATCCTTATTCCTTTGCATGTTTCTGTATCCAGACTATCAGATTCTACATAAAACCACAAAATATTGTTCGCAAATGATGTAGGCCCTGAAAATATGCCACACTGACCCCAGCGTCTGATCTGGGCTTCCCTGTTTTCCAGTGCCCCTTTTGCGGGGATTTTCTGTCTCAACTGGGTTAATCCGTTTCTGTGAACAGGCCAAAAAGATGAAGCATTGACCAAACATATAAAGCAAGAGGGGATTCCCAAAGCAAGGTTAGATGATAGAGGGTGATCATGGTACTGGCCTTCTGACCGCAACATACCTCAGGCCGTGGTGGTCTCCTGTAAGCATATCTCTTTCCTACGTGGCAAATAAGATTTGCAAATAAATTTTGCTGACATTTAGTTTTCGAGATTCTGGTATTTCCTAGTATTGGAAGACTCGGGGTGGTGAATGAGTGCCATACAGTTTCATTTGGTTTTTTAAGCTCATATCAAGCGTGTCAGTTCACAAAGTCATACTTTTCCGGTGCCGGGTTATACATCCAGCGCCCATTCTTTTGCCAGAAACTGACAACTGCCCTTCTTGAATCAGCAGAGAGAATGACTGTTTAAAAGATTTCATCACCAATCTCCAGAGAATGTTGCTGACAATTATCCCACAGAGGCATTGGGCCCAACCATTGTTCAAATTTGACCTTTGCGCAATCTTCTTAACGAAACAGATCAGTCCATGAAGTGATTTACTGAGTAATAAATCACAATTTTAAGGCCAGCTGTAAAGCCAATCAAATCATGAGTGGGTAATGCCAGTGATTTGTCTACTTACAACTGACCGACAAACTGTGATTTATTCCACAACAATTCACAGCTAGAGTTTGGGCCAGTTGTTCAAAGCATCGTTATCTTAACGAGCTCGTTAGTGGTCATACTGTTAACTCTTCTAGCAAGTATAATATCGAAAATTTTGGTATTTTTGCTAAAAAAATGTGAGCAGCTTTTACATCCGCAAAAGCTGCTCACATTTTTTCAGCAAAAATTACAGCATATTTGCCATATTTAATGATCAAAGTTTTAACGATACGTTAACTAACGACGTCGTTAGTTTTGAACAACTGGCCCCTGGTATCTAACGTCATTTTTTTTCTCCTATTACTGGTCTATTTCGATTCAAACAAACTACAAATCATCAATAATCTTGTAGTTTCCTTCAAAGTCTCTCAACTTTTCACCATTGTTAGAAGAAATGCCACAAACACTCCTGACTGTATGTGTAATACAAGTTGTGTTTGGGTTTAACATAACATCAACCCTTGTGGGTCATTTCATGCCACACTCTTCCACCCAGCAATTTAGAGGAGCAGTCTGATCTGGGTCCAAACTGTTTGCATCAATGACTTTCAAACGAAACCAGCAGCCAAAAAAGCAGACGACAATTATTGTGATTGACATCTTACTAGTAGCCCAAGCCCATCGGGGCTTGAGGCAATAGATTGGTCTGCACGATGCTTCCATGCAGAGCTGAAACTGACCACACATGGGTACTGGTAAACAGCTAAGAGGCTCGAAGCCTGACCAGGAAAACTAGTGTGAGTCAGACCGTTCATGCTTATAAACCCTATTGGTTTCATTGGGCGGCAGGGCTTGAGATGTCATTTCATCTCAATGTCAGGTAAAAGTCGCACAAAATGGGAAGCAACAACTCCAAAATGACCTATACAGTGTTAAAAGGGACGTTAAACAACCTCGAATCAAATCAAACATCTTATAAGAAAAGGTAGCTCTGTACTGATTGGATACATGTTCCAGCTAACTAATAAACAATACCATACCTGTCCCCATGGGTTTGAGAACAAGGTGATGGAGAATGTCGGAAAGGGAGACAATTCCGGACACTTGATCATTCTCATCTACGATAACTAGCCGATGCACCTGCAAAATATTAAACGAACATATTACACATAAACTTAAGTCTTGTCCTGATGAGACCGGATATGTCTTATCTTTCAAAGAATGAAGATCCAGATCAGATGGCTTCAAGAAGCCATCTGATCTGGATCTACATTGTTTGTCATTCAGTTTATGAATTTGTTGCAATAATTTGCATCAAGTAATTTGATTGGTTGATAATAAGTAGTGGGTGTGGCATATTAAAATATTCAGCAGGTCAAGGGTTAACAAGTTCATTAGTGGTAAAAATGTCAATTGTTCAAGCATGTAGAATATCTTGTACACTGGTACATTTGCTAAAACAAGAGCTGTTATTAGATAGTGTAGCTTGCCTGGAAAAGTACCCTTGCAGTCATGGGCATACATGATGAATCACCATACCAATTACGAACCAAAGCCATCGAATGTGAGCTCTTGAAAAAATTTAACCTAAAATTTCCAAGCCTGTGATCCTGACCTTGAACTTGAGGTCATAGGCATAAGGGTCATAGGCACGGGCAAGTTATTGCTGACCATACCAATATGGATGAAATCCATCATATGGTTTGAAGATACTGGCTCTTAAAAAACTTTTGTCATAAAGTTGTAAGTCTATGGCACTACTGAATAAAACATTGGGTCTATATCTATCATCATACCACATTATGAACTAAATCCATCGTATGGTTTGGAAAATATCAGCTCTTTAATAACAAGAATTCCGCCGAAGGCTATGTCGCGCCTGTGGGGGCGCATAGTCATCGAAGCATGACATGTAGGTCAAGGTCAACCATAGATGCTTGCACAAAAGATTCCATTCTCAAATGCAAGCTTGTACTAAGTATCATTAATGAAGCTCTAATAATTCTTGAGAAATGAACTTAACCATTAGGGGGGACGCTAGGGTGGTCGCAATATTTTACAAAGTCAGTGAACCATGAAATTTAGGTCAAGGTCAAATATGGATGCTTGCATTTAAGTTGCCATCCCCAGATTCAAGTTTGCACCAAATATCATTAATGAAGCTCTTATAGTTCTTGAGAAATAAACTTGACCATTAGGGTGAACGCTAGGGTGGTCGCAATATTTTACAAAGTCAGTGAACCTTGAAATATAGGTCAAGGTCAAATATGGATGCTTGCATTTAAGTTACCATCCCCAAATACAAGTTTGTACCAAGTATCATTAATAAAGCTCTTACAGTTCTTGAGAAATAAACTTGACCATTAGGGTGAACGCTAGGGTGGTCGCAATATTTTACAAAGTTAGTGAACCATGAAAAGTAGGTAAAGGTCAAATATGGATGCTTGCATTAAAGTTGCCATCCACAGATACAAGTTTGTACCACATATCATTAATGAAGCTCTCAAAGCTCTTGAGAAATAAACTTGACCATTAGGGTGAACGCTAGGGTGGTCGCAATATTTTACAAAGTCAGTGAACCATGAAATGTAGGTCAAGGTAAAATATGGATGCTTGCATGTAAGTTGTCATCCCCAGATACAAGTTTGTACCAAGTATCATTAATGAAGCTCTTATAGTTCTTGAGAAATAAACTTGACCATTAGGGTGAACGCTAGGGTGGTCGCAAATGTTGACGCCTTGACAAACGGACGAACGAACGGACGGAAAACTGGGCGCCTATATCGCGCCATGCTAATAGCAGGCACGACAAAAACACTTCAACATAAAGATTCTAAGTCTGTGACCTTGAAGTCATGGGTATGGGCAGGGGTATTGCTGAATAAAACTTTGTATCTATATCTATTATTATATCAAATATAATTATTATTATTATTTATTATTACTATTATTATTATTATTACTGTTGTCGGAAGATAAGTTGGCAGTGACGTAACAGAGTGAACCACTACAGGTAGGTTTGACAGGTTGGACCGTTATCATTATCGTACCCGTCATTGGTTGACAAGACAGATTGTACCGATATAATTATCATTACCGAAGCGTCTTGCCCTTTTGGCAACATGGACAGTTCTTAATAACACAAACATTTGCTGACGTCACTTTCAACTTATCCTCCGACAACAGTATTTTATTATTATTATTATTTTATTATTATTATTATTATTATTATCATTATTATTAACCAAATCCATAATACAGTTTGGAAATTATGAGCTCCTAAAAAACTTTTCACATAAACGTGGAAGCCGACGCTGATTCCAATGTAAACGCTGGCCCCAACGCAAGGGTAGTGCAACAGCTCCTCCTGCACTTTGTCCAGGCAACTCATTACGATAACACATCCGTGTGATATAGTGGATTTTTTTCATACCTACAAAGAGGTATTTTTTCTGATGAAAATTTGTGATATTTTTCTTATTTATACTCAGAACATAGGTTTTGGGTGCTCGTTAGAACCGCCTCATTGAGGCGGTTCTAACGAGTACCCACAATCTATGTCTTGAAGCAGAAATAAGGAAAACTAGAACTGTCAAAGGATCTGACTATAGCCCCGCTATAGCCCTGTCAGAGGAGAAAGACTCATGAATTAAAGGTAAAGACTTGTGAGAGGTTAAATCCCTAACAAGGTACCTACGCCTTGTTTAAGTTAAAAAATAAGTTTTGGATAATGAAAAAAGCACATGCACATCTTCAGACCTATATGAAAACACCTGTTAAGTTTCAAAAGGATTGACCTAGAACTGTAAGTGGAGTTGCGATCACAAGGTAGCTACTCCCTATACATTTTAACATTAGTAGATCTCAAAAATTGTCTAAGTTAAAAAAGGTGAAATAAGTGAAAAAAATTATTTAAGGATAATGAAAAAAGAATATGCACATCTTCAGACCTATATGAAAACACCTATAAAGTTTCAAAAGGATTGACCTAGAACTGTAAGAGGAGTTGCGGTAACAAGGTAGCTACTCCCTATACATTTTAACATTAGTAGATCTCAAAAATTGTCTAAGTTAAAAAAGGTGAAATAAGTGAAAAAAATTATTTAAGGATAATGAAAAAAGAATATGCACATCTTCAGACCTATATGAAAACACCTATAAAGTTTCAAAAGGATTGACCTAGAACTATAAGAGGAGTTGCGGTAACAAGGTAGCTACTCCCTATACATTTTAACATTAGTAGATCTCAAAAACTGTCTAAGTTAAAAATGGTGAAATAAGTGAAAAAAATCATTTAAGGATAATGAAAAAAGAATATGCACATCTTCAGACCTATATGAAAACACCTATAAAGTTTCAAAAGGATTGACCTAGAACTATAAGAGGAGTTGCGGTAACAAGGTAGCTACTCCCTATACATTTTAACATTAGTAGATCTCAAAAACTGTCTAAGTTAAAAATGGTGAAATAAGTGAAAAAAATCATTTAAGGATAATGAAAAAAGAATATGCACATCTTCAGACCTATATGAAAACACCTGAAAAGTTTCAAAAGGATTGACTTAGAACTGTAAGAGGAGTTGCGGTAACAAGGTAGCTACTCCCTATACATTTTAACATTAGTAGATCTCAAAAATTGTCTAAGTTAAAAAAGGTGAAATAAGTGAAAAAAATCATTTAAGGATAATGAAAAAAGAATATGCACATCTTCAGACCTATATGAAAACACCTGTAAAGTTTCAAAAGGATTGACCTAGAACTGTAAGAGGAGTTGCGGTAACAAGGTACCCACTATCAAATATTACAGACGGAATTCCGGACAAGATTACAGACAGACAGACAGACGGAATTCCGGACAAGCCAAATCCAATATAGCCCCCACTTTTTCAAAGCGGGGCTATAATAATGTTTACCCCCCGTCGTAAACCCCAGTTTTCTCTATATACAGTGGGGTTTGGGGGGTGGGTCTTTATTTCACGGACTTGTTCACGTGATGAAAAAATGTGAGTATCTTTTGTATTTGCAACCACTACACACATTATTCCACAAAAATATTTTGGTTTTGGTTTTACAGCCCTTTCAAGATTATTTCACTCATATCGAGCCGATCGTTAATCAGGTGGGCGAAAACCGGAGTGTCCGGAGAAAAACCACCTGACCTTCCGTTGCAGAACTTGGCGTCTCACACGTGGCCCGAGCGAGGCTCAAACCTACGGCGGTGAGAGACCTAATGACTAAGAGTCAGCGCTCTTATCCACTAGGCCACGGAGGCCCGTAACAGTGTATTTGAAAACAGTTAATAAGTAATGAGATCATGAAGCTAACAATGTTTTCAACAAGTTAGCCCTAGTCTTTTTTAAGGTGGGTATTTTGCGGCATCTGATCTGGGCCTGTACTGTTTTGCCAGTATCCGATTTTGAGATTTCCAGTACAAAATAGATTAATTCCATGTTTTTCTACTTTAAATTGACTTGTGATATCAAAGTTTTCCAGCAGATTCTCAAATTTAGTTAGACAATCTTCAACTAAACAGACTTGAGACAAGTAAAGTTGATAGGCAAGCCTTTTCTTTTTCATTATACAGCTCGTTCTTCTACTTATCTTTCCAACTAATTAAATTTCAATTCTGATTTTTTCCTTGAAATTAAATTCTGGTATTAAATTTGTCTGCAAATTTTCAAGCTTTCAATACACCTTTTTAAATGATTGCTGAGTGACATCAACAACAATGCCAATGCCAACCACGACAACTGTCGTCTGCTTTGCAGTCTGCCGGTTACCTTAAGAGTCATTTTTTTGCAAAAGTGTGGACCCAGATCAAACTGCTCCCTTATGCAAAAATATTTTTAAAAAGTTTGAAAAAAAAAAAACCTCAGCAGACGACATAAGCAGACGACATTTTCAGATGAAAATGTAATCCTAAAGCTATCTTACATAGGGTGAACACATACCTCTGCTTTTACAATTTTATCTATCACCACTTTAATGGAATCTGTTACTGTACATTTCACAACCCCTTCAAACCAATTTGCCTGAAATCAGAAATATAATGAACAATCATAGCACTGAAAACACTGGTGGGTTCAAAATTCCTGTCTTTTAAGCAAATAGGGGAGGGTGGGGGTGGGGAGGCAGAGGGGAGGGGGTGGTGGTGCTGCAAAACAACATTCTGTTTAAAGAGTCTAATAATTTCTTCTTGTGGAATATGTAATGGAAAGCACGATTACCTCACTTCCCAAATAATGTGACAGAAAACAAAATCTTGTATCTCTTATTAACAAGACGGCCATGATGGCCCGGGATCGCTCACCTGAGCCATAGAGTAACAAGTGGGCCCCGGGGAGGGCCATTATTGACCCCAAGGTTATAATGTGCATAATGTTGAGGAAGGTCTAAATGGTGAAGCTTCATACCAAATATCAACAAAGGCTATAATTTGAACAATCTTGGCAAAGGTCTACTAGATGAAGCTACACACCAAAAATCAAAGACCTGGGCCTTGCGGTTTTAGAGAAGAAGATATTCCCTACATAAGCCTATGTAAAACCAAATGGCCCCAGGGCGGGGGCATTTTTGGCCTCAGGGCTATAATTTAAAAATCTTGATAGAGGTCCACTAGATGAAGCTTCACACCAAATATCAAAGATCTGGGCCTTGCTGTTTCAGAAAAGAAGATTTTCAAAGATTATCTCTATATAAGTCTATGTAAAACCAAAGGGCCCCGGGCGGGGGAATTTGTGGCCCCAAGGGCTATAATTTGTAGAGGTCCACTAGATGAAGCTCCATACCAAATGTCAAAGACCATGGCCTTGCAGTTTCAGAGAAGAAGATTTTTAAAGATTTCCCTATATAAGTCTATGTAAAAATCAAAGGGTCTTGGGTGGGGGCATTTTCGGCCCGTGCACTATAATTTGAACAATCTTGATAGAGGTCCACTAGATGAAATTTCGCACCAAATATCAAAGACCTAGGCCTTGTGGTTTCAGAGAAGAAGATTTTAAAGATTTTCCCTATATATGCCTATGTAAAACCAAAGGGCCCCGGGGCAGGGGGTTTTTGCCCCCAGCACTATAATTTGAACAATCTTGATAGAGGTCCACTAGATGAAATTTCACACCAAATATCAAAGACCTAGGCCTTCTGGTTTCAGAGAAGAAGATTTTAAAGATTTTCCCTATATATGCCTACGGGCATTTTTGGTCTCAGGGCTATAATTTGAACAATCTTGGTAGAGGTCCACTAGCTGAAGCTTCATAACAAATATCAAAGATCTAAGCCTTTCGGTTTCAGAGAAGAAGATTTTTCAAGATTTTCGCTATATTTGTCTAAGTAAAACAAAAGGGACCTGGAGCTGGGGCATTTTTGGCCCCAGGGCTATAATTTGAACAATCTTGGTAGTGGTCCACTAGCTGAAGCTTCATAACAAATATCAAAGACCTAAGCCTTGTGGTTTCAGAGAAGAAGATTTTTCAAGATTTTCCCTATATAGGTCTATGTAAAACCAAAGGGTCCCAGAGTGGGGACATTTTTGGCCCCAGGGCTATAATTTGAACAATCTTGGTATAGGTCCACAAGATGAAGCTTCATACCAAATATCAAAGACCTGGGCCTTGTAGTTTCAGGCAGAAGATTTATAAAGATTTTCCCTATATAAGCCTATGTAAAACCAAAGGGCCAGGGGCGGGGGCATTTTTGGCCACAGCACTATAATTTGAACAATCTTGGTAGGAGTCCACTAGACCTGGAGCTCGGGCATTTTAGGCCCCAGGGCTATAATTTGAACAATCTTGGTAGAGGTCCACTAGATGAAGCTTCATACCAAATATCAAAGACCTAAGCCTTGTGGTTTCAGAGAAGAAAATTTTTAAAGATTTTCAATATATAAGTCTATGTATAATCAAAGGGCCACATGGTGTGGGCATTTTTGGTCTCAGGGCTATAATTTGAACAATCTTGGTAGGGGTCCACTAGATGAAGCTTCATATGAAATAGCAAAGACCTGGGCCTTGCAGTTTCAGAGAAGAAGATTTTTAAAGATTTTCCCTATATAAGCCCATGTGAAACAAAAGGGCCCCAGGGCGGGGGCATTTTTGGCCCCAGAACTATTATTTGAACAACCTTGGAAGTAGTCCACTAGATGAAGCTTCATACCAAATATCAAAGACCTGGGCCTTGCGGTTTCAGAGAAGAAGATTTTTAAAGATTTTCCCTATATAAGCCCATGTAAAATCAAAGGGCCCTGGGGCGGGGGCATTTTTGGCCCCAGCACCATAATTTGTACAATCTTGGTAGGGGTCCACTAGATGAAGCTTCATACCAAATATCAAAGTCCTGGGCCTTGCGGTTTCAGAGAAGAAGATTTTTAAAAGATTTCCCTATATAAGCCCATGTAAAACCAAAGGGCCCCGGTGCGGGGCATTTTTGGCCCCAGCACTATAATTTGAACAATCTTGGTAGGGGTCCACTAGATGAAGGTTCATACGAATTATCAAAGTCCTGGGCCTTGCGGTTTCAGAGGAGAAGATTTTTTAAGTTTTCGGTGAAAAAAATCTATTTTTGGCTCCTGTGACCTATATGTGCAACTGACCGGAACCATTTGAACAACTTTGAAAGGGGACCACCTAAGGATCATTCCTGTGCAGTTTGGTCAAAATCCGATCAGTGGTTTAGGAGGAGATGTCGTTTGAAGAAATTGTTTACGCACGGACGTACACACGACAGACGAAAAGTGATCCCAAAAGCTCACCTCGTCACTACATGACAGGTGAGCTAAAAATGGGTTTCTTATAAAAGCATTTCTGCAAAATGGAATTTGATGGTTCTCAAGGTCTCAAGGAATTTGCTTTCAGCAGCATTTATATCTCACAGGTGTTTAAGATACACTAATGAATTACGCTAATGAATTACACAAAATCATGAAATAACCTCAAAGACAAATACAGAATAGATTTTTGAGGGGTGGGAGGTGTGTGTGTGTACGATTTAGGGCCCTTTTAAGCTTGTTTCACTTATACTTAGCCAATAACCAAAGTACAGCGACAAAAAAACCCTATTTTTGGCAGATTTTGTTTGGTTTGTAATTTGACGATCCAGCCGGCACCAGCATTTAGGCCATCTCTTGACTGTCAGTTTACCTAACAACAATAAAAACTTTTCCTGGCCCGGGGTTATAAAACTTTTTGTCATGCTCAACTCACTTGAGCATGAAATTTGTCCTGCTCAAAAATTTTAAAATGCCAACAATTGTTGGCAAATTTGTGATCAGGACAACAAACATTCTCTGCTATCTGAGAAAGAAAAATCACTCAACTTCTTAGTATTTTAATTTTTATGAGTGCCACAAGTTTCATGCTCAGCTGAGTTGAGTATGAAAAAAGTTTTATAACCTCTGGGCCTCGGCAGGCTTATAATGTAAGTGGTTAACTAGTACAAGACACAACTGACAACTGCCTTCTTGAATCAGCAGAACAGAGAATAACAGGAAGAAAAGATTGTGAGATCCATCTACATGGAAGAATATTGCTGACCCAGCAGGTATGGAACCAGCAACCCTTTGACCACTAGTCAGAAGTGCATCTGTCTGAGTGATAGAGGCTGGCTTCTTTTACAGAGACGGGAGCAAGGCGTGTAACAACAGTAGACCTACTGTTGAAAGACATTCCTAATCACCAAGTCTTAGAGGCCGATTAAACCGCCCTCACCAATCGGCGCTTGGAGAAATTGATTGGGCTGCAAGATGCTTCCACGCGGAGATGATACCCACTGCGAGTGGGCCCGTCCACGCTTATAAACCCTATTGGTTTCATTTGGCGGCAGGGATTGAGATGTCATTTCATCTCAATGTAGGGTACAAGTCCCACAAAATTGGAAGCAATGTTTCAAAAATGACCTAAATAGTGTTGACCGGGATGCTAAACCTGAAATCAAACCGGCCAACTTAGAGGCCTATTAAATCTGTTTACACCAAATCAACTAAAATCTGATAATAATTAGACATACCTCACATCTGTGCCGTAATGCTGCTTCTATAGTTATGTCAAGATTGTTGTACGTCTTCTCTGCTGCTAAGTTCTGTAAATACACACATATCATTCATTCAAATGAAATTATTTTATACCCAGAAAATGTACCGTTTACTTTGTACGTAAGTTACCGGTCAATATATTTCCATAGTGACCATAGTCAAGTGCATATTGCCCATAGATAAGCAGTCTCGTTCACAATAGTACTTTCAAATTTGTTCAATTCGCGATGAAAAATCGGCAGCCATCTTGTTGTACATACATACAGACTGAAAGAATGTACAACAAAATGTATTTAGGCTGTGACAAAGTGCATTAAGCACATTTTATGCTGTCAACTACGACCGACCTGCAATCTGAGGTTTTGAATAATTTCTTTTAGGAAATCATGAGTTTTTTGAAAGAAACAAAAAGGCCAATCCTGTGTTGGTAAACTTTGATCTTTTTCATGACGTCACATTCATCAATGTGAACGTCATTTTCACTTTGGCACCATTGTGCCTGGTTTTTCCACATGTAGAAAGACACTTGTTCAAATCACTTCAAAATATACGATTATATAATCTGATTTTATGTCCAGATTTCTAAGCCAGACAAGGCTGATTTTTGGAAGACAGTTAAAACTTTTAGTATATAATAAAATTGTTTTATACTGAACCCAGGCATTCTAGTAACCTAATAAAGGGGGTCGAATAACTGCACGCTATAATCAGTAGTGTCCTATAATACCTTCTACTGACCTATAATACGTCTAGTGACCGTTTATAGACAGGACCTACTTTTCAGGTCCCTTATTTACAAGTGTAAACAATGACATGCAACCTTTAATACATGGGAAAACAACGAAACAGCAAGTTAAAATCTTTGCAATATTTATTGAACAGATTTTCAGAAATTTCAGCTAAATTCTTACCTTCTCGGCCTTTTCTGGTTTGTATGGTCCGTTGGAATAACTGCGCACTGCTACTGCAGTTGCGTCTCAACCTCGAAAATAATTTTTAAAGCTAAAATAAACTATTTATTAGCAGATTTTCACACAGAGAGTAAAGCGCTGAGAAACTTTTACTCAAGCGTCCATGTTGTTTTCAATGTCATTGTGCCGCTGTGACGTCAGAAACTTTGCAATCGTTGAGGTCACGTTATACTACGTGTGCACACCATGGCACTGAATGTCTTTTAACATCCCTCTCTTTCTGCTGTCTTTTTTGCTTAAATTTGCTATATTACAGCAAAACTCCTTGCTTATTTTGAATTGCGGTATACACTATATACATGATTAGTGCCTTTAATAATAAAATATAATTGGTTCGCCCCTACAATTTTATAGGGGCTCACTAAAGCTCGCCCCTATAAAATTGTCTAAGGCTCACCGATTACATTTTATTATTTAAGACAATCATGCCGAGTATTTCACAATATGAAGTCAATAACCTATAGTATTTTATACCGCAATCAGGCATTCTAGTAACCTAATAAAGGGGGGCGAATAACTGCACGCTATTATCGGTAGTGACCTATAATACCTTCTACTGACCTACAATACGTCTAGTCACCGTTAATAGACCGGACCTACTTCTCAGGTCACTAATTTACAAGTGTAAACAACAACATGCAACCTTTTATACATGGGAAAACAACGAAACTGCAAGTTGAAATCTTTACAATATTTATTTGAACAGATTTTCAGAAATTTCAGCTAAATGCTTACCTTCTCGGCCTTTCATGGTTTGAATGGCCCATTGGAATAACTGCGCACAGCTACTGCAGTTGTGTCTCAACCTCGAAAATAATTTCTAAAGCTATTTGAAGATTTTCTTACAGAATGTAAAGGGGTGAGAAACTTTTATTTGAGCGTCCATGTTGTTTCCTACGTCTTTGTGTCGCGGTGACGTCAGAAACTTTGCACTCGTTGACATCACGTTATACTACATGTGCGAGCCATGGCACTGAATTTCGTTTAATATGCCATACTGTCTGCTGTATTTTTTTTTGCTTAGATTTGCTAAATTATCGCAAAATCCCTTGATTTTTTAATTGCTGTATAAACTAAATACATGATTAGTGTCTTTAATAATAAAGTATAATCGGTTCGCCATGACAATTTTATAAGGGCTCGCTAAGGCTCACTGATTATATTTTATTATTAAAGACACTAACCATGTATTTACTATATACAATGTCGTGTCTGAGAATGTAATAACGCCATGTAATAAATTCCATAATCCACTAGTGGATTAAATATGCAAATTAGTTAGAAGCGCTCCTTAACATTACATGCATGTTGTCATTAACAATGGTCTGTTTACTAATGATGGAATATTGACATTTTTGTCAACAAATTGTGAATAAAATGCATGTTTAATGTCATATGATACATAGAATCTTGCAATCGTACTCATGCGTTATTGATTTTATTAAACTCGCCTCGCATTTTATCCCTTTTCCTCAACTCGTTGAATAAACACTCATGTATAGAACATTATGCTTCCTGACATGATGCTATAAAAAAACCCTCAGTGTTTTTAACTGCCCTTGACTCAAACAAATTTTCACAACCCAAAGGTGTTTCAAGCAATTGAATTTTCACTATATATCTTTTAATGTGACAGACTTGTTAATCTGATGAAAGCAACTAACAAATACTCACAATGACATCAAATTTGGCGTAGATGTCAACAACTTTTCCCTGATCATTAATAACAGGAAGCGCTGATATTCTGTGCTGAACAAACAAATTCAATGCCTCATAAATGGTTGTGGTTGGCTTTGCCTGGAAATAAAATAGAAGATAATAAGACACGAATTCCAACATATGCAATGTCACACCTGCGATTGTAGTTCTTCAGAAATGGACTTGACATTTTGATTGACACTAGGGCTGACCCACAAACCAATTTTATCAGGGAAAACGTAAAATGGGTCATCGACAAACAGTGAAGGTCCAGATCAGATGCCGCAGCATGCGGCATCTGATCTTGGCCTTCACTGTTTGGAGAAAGTTAAACCCTATTCTAAATAAATTTCAAACAATCACTGAACCCCCGACACCCCCAAATTTTCAAATGGACTCCTGTTATATGTATTGTAAGGTGGAAGATTCCATTCCATATAAAATGGGTGAAAGAAGGTGCAACAAACATGATAGGGGGGCTAAAAGAAAATCTGTGTTTGACATCCTCTGATCTGTGAGGGTAGTACTCAGTGCTTTTGACTGTTCATTTCTATGGCTGATGTCAATGGTAATGTGGGGCCAGCAAAAGCATATCCATGCAGTCTGATGAATTCTTTAGATACCAAGCAAAACTGCTTCTGAAAATGTCATCCGTTTACGTCGTCTGCTGCATCTTGCAATCTTTTTAAAAATATTATAGCATACAGGCAAACAGTGTGGACCTGTTCAAACTGCTCCCAGAGGAGCAGCCTGATTGGGGTCCACACTCCAACAATATCTCAAAGTTTCCAGCAGACAATAAAGCAGACGACAATTGTAATGACTGACATCTTAACGAGTCAAAGTCTTTGATGGCTAAAAGCACATTTTCTAATAATGATGCTCATTTAACAGTTCATTTGAGAATTATTCACTGTGAACCATAAATGGATATTTAATGAGTCAATTTCCATTTAAATTTCCTTACTAATACCAATTTGTTTTTTCTTCTTGTAAACACAAACACTTTTATACAGAATAAAGTAAACATTCACAAGATCTTTTTTTAATTTCTTTCATTCTTTCTTCTTCCCTTCACCTTAAACTCGGAATGGGACACAGTGTACATTATATACACTCAATATTTGCAGGATGAAACTCGCACATTACTCATGTAATTATGGAAGAGGTCTTCAACCTCCACAAGGGATGGCCCTCTCTAGGTACAGGGGGCCTCCAGTTAGGTCCCTATCTGTAGGCTGGAGCACTTGGCGATATTCATCCCAGCAAAGGATGCCAAATGGAGCATGTTTTCGCGCCAAAATTTTACCACCGCTGCCAGGAACTAACCAGGGACTCTAGCATCAGAAGCAAGTGCACTGACCACTCAACAATCTGTCAATGGATTGGATAGCTTGTCTGTTGGCACCTTACATTTCAGATGTTAACAAATGTTAATAGCTTCATAGTTTTGTTCGAGTTCTACATCCCAGTCGTATGGAGAATGGAGACAAAGCCTTGGTTAAAGCCTCGTCCAAATGTCTGGAGAAGCCCAGACAAGTCAGTAATCTGTCCGTCAGCAATCTGTCCTATTAATGCATTATATTGCTTTATCAGTGTAAAAATTTATATGTTAAATTGATTTTTTAGCAGTAGAAACATAGTCTTGAAAAAAATATTGATGTGCACTTGCAACAGTAAGTACAATAATCATAGCAAATGCATTACATGGTTTTCAAATCCTCATCACATGAACAAGTCTGTGAAATGAAGACCCCCTATATCCCACTTCATATAGAGACTAGAAATGCGTCCATAGGACAAGAATACCCCCGCCTGAAAATATGTCTATGTTCGTATTCATCCATAGAAAGTTACTGACCATGTTTAAGTTTTGGACCCTTTTTTCACATTTGACCTCTAAGTATGACCTAGACCTTGGAGGTAAGGACCTTGGTTTTGTGTGAGGCAGATTGTCTCATGATGGCCAACATTTCTGCCAAGTAATTTCAAAATCCAGCCAGAGATAAGAAAGTTATTGACTGCGTTTAAGTTTCGGACCATTTTGTTTTACCTTTGACCTCTAAGTATGACCTTGACCTTGGAGGTACGGTCTGGGTTTGCACGCGACATCGTCTCGTGATGATTAACATTTCTTCAAAGTTATTTAAAAATCCATCCAGAAATAAGTAAGTTATTGACTGCATTTAAGTTTCGGACCCTTTTTTTGACATTTGACCTCTAAGTATGACTTTGACCTTGGACGTACCGACCTGGGTTTTGCACGTGACACATCGTCTCATGATGGTTAACATTTCTACAAAGTAATTTCAAAAACCATCCACAAATAAGAAAGTTATTGACTGCGTTTAGTTTCGGACCCTTTTTTTGACCTTTGACCTTTAAGTATGACCTTGACCTTGGAGCTGGGTTTTGCATGTGACACGTCGTCTCATGATGGTTAACATTTCTGCAGAGTAATTTTAAAATCCATCAAGAAATAAGGACGTTATTGACTGCGTTTAAGTTTCGGACGCACCGACGGACGGACAGGGGCAACGCTATATGCCCTTTCCACCATTCTTCGAATGGCGGGGGCATAAAAACTGGGGTTTATGGGGGTATTCATTATTTTTCTTATTTTTGCTCCTTATGTTTTATAGGTTGTGGGTACTCGTTAGAACCGCCTCAATGAGGCGGTTCTAACGAGCACCCGCAACCTATGTTTACAGTATTTATAAGAAAAATATCACGGATTTTCATCAGAAAAATAGCCATTTTGGAGATGTGAAAAATGCACTTTATTGCACGGATGTGTAATCGTAATGTGCAAAATTAAAAAATTTTATCAAACGTTAACTACATACCGTGACAACACTTTCGTAAGTTCCTATGCTCATTTCTTTCAGTGTTTTATTCAGAAACTCTGGCTGAGGTAACTCATTCATCTGAAATTAGAAAACAATTTTGGTTTATTGGAGTGATTTTAGACTGACCATGGTTTTTGTTTGTTTGATTTGAGGTTTAACGTCTCTGTCAACACTGTATATGTCATTTTGGGGACATTCCTTCCATTTTTGTGGGACTTTTACTCCAAATTGAGATGAAATGACATCTCAAGCCCTGTCACCCAATGAAACCAATAGGGTTTATAAGCATGGACAATCCGACTCACACCGTTTTGTCTAGGTAGGCTTGGGTCCTCTGAGAGGTTTACCAGTACTTTTGTGCTGTCATCTGCGTCAAAGCATCACACAGCCCATCTATTTCTTCAAGCCCTGATGGGCAAGTGCATTTGGCTTATCAATGCGATTTTGGATTGACCATAGGCACCTTAGTAGCACAATTAAACAGATAGTATTATGTGCTCAGTGTAAGCAGGAAAAATGCAGTAGTTAGGGGCTGACCATGGACACGATAGAACAGCAATGGAGGTTCCATGGTCAATCCAAATCACTGTAGCTCATTTAACACGTAAGATGACAATCTGAACAATTGTCCTCTGTAGCAGTCTGTTCAGAGTCCACACCATTACCCTATATAGTTCGAACAAATTGACCTGAGACTGGTGAACTCTATTAACATAATTTCACACCCGACTGAACGTATATATATATCTTCATCGTTTTCCGAAGATGGCAATATTGTTATAAATACATAGAGGTAAATGGGTCGCTATGCACGGGATGCCGTAAATTTACGAGAAGTTTACAAAAGCCTACATATTACGCGATAGTATTGACTAATTTAGTCCTTGCATAAAGGTCAGTCTCATGTCAAATTGTTTGAAGTATAATATGAAAAATAGGTTTGAAAAGTTTGCAAAAAGGTGCAGCAGATAAAATAAACAGATGCAGTTTGTTTTTTTCAGGTTTGGTTTTACGGCCCTTTCAAGATTATTTCACTTACTTTGAGCCAATAGTTAGTTTGGTGAAAACTGTTGTAACTGAGAAAAATCACATCACCTTCCGTTTCAGAACTTGGCTTCTCGCATGTGGCCCTAACGAGGGGTGAACCACATCAGTGAGAGACCTAATGATTAAGAGTCAGCACTCTTACCAGTTAGGCCATGGAGGCCCATTTCCAATGCAGTTTTTTTTATGGCATCATAAGGGTAAATTACTTTTAAACATCCACAAACTTTAACCACAACATTGATACAGTAAAAAAAAAATCATTTTTAGGCTTAAGCTGTTTAACATTGCCACAATAATTGCTATTGGTTTTGTTGTGATTTTACATTGTGGTTTAGACAACCTGGCAGACCAAGAACAATGCCTGCCCTCACAGACAACATTTTAAAGCATTTTTTTTTTAAAAAAACCAGTCCAAAAGCTGTTAATGTGATGGCAAGGGGTTTCCTTTCTTTGTATGGTACTTACATATAGATACAAAAACCTCAGTATCCGTTTATGGGTAAGAATATAGATGGCGTTGCCAGTTAGTTTATCAATCACTGGTAATCTGTGCACATGACTCTGGATTAAGGTGCGTATCGCCTCGAACAAACTGGCGTCAGGCTCTATACAAACAAATGGCCGTTGTCTATCTCTGAGCACCTCTGTAGAAAGAAAAAACATGCATGTATACATTAACCTCTTTATAGCACTAATCATTATAGCATGGTTTTGGATACACTTTGAAGATGAACACCAAACTTGGCTCGAACCCCGATGGCTCGTTTACCATTGATGAGTCGAACCCGTTCTTGAGTCCGAAGGGAATTCCTCCAAATACCATATAGGGATAATGTAGGGAGACTTTCCATCTTTTATCTTGCAAATATATGTTGTTTGTATTCATTAGAATCGCCTTGATGAGGCGATTCTAATGAGTACACACAACATATATGATTAATGTAGAACACCGAAAAGATATCCCACAATTATCTTGATTATGAGTACTGGTATGGCACTAATAGTTACCCTCATGGCTCGAACTATCGCTGTCTCGAACCATTTTTCATGGTCCCAATGGGGTTCGAACCATCGAAGTTCGACTGTATTATGTAGAACAAGAATTCTGCGGATAGGCATGTTGCGCCTTTTGGGGGTAAAATCTTTCCCAACTCTGTGAACCATGAAATGTAGGTCAAGGTCAAATATGGATGCTTGCAATAAAGTTGCCATTCCTTGATGCTTGTTTGTACCAAGTGTTATTAATGAAGCTCTCATAATTCTTGAGAAGTTAACACTTATATTAGGGTGAAATTTATGGTGGTTGCAATAATTCACAAAGTCAGTGAACCATGAAATTTAGGTCAAGGTCAAAAACAGATTCTTCAATTAAAGTTGCCATCCATAGATTTGTTTGTTTGATTTGAGGTTTAACATCCCCGTCAACACTGTAAAGGTCATTTTGGAGATGTTGCATCCAATTTTGTGGGACTTTTACCCGACATTGAGATGAAATGACATCAAGCCCTGTTGCCTCGCACCGCGGTTCCCGGACAGGCTTAGATCCTCTAAGCGGTTTACCAGTACTAGTGTGCGGGCCGGATTCAGCTCTGCGTGGAAGCATCATGCAGCCCAGATATTTCTTCAAGCCCCTATGGGCGGGGGCTATGCCTTCCACTGATACAAGTTTGCACCAAATATTAATGAAGCTCTGATAGTCCTTAAGAAATTAAGTCTTACATTAGGGTGAAAGTTAGGGTGGTTACAAATGTTGACGGCTTTACCAACAAACAGGCAAACGAACAACAGATGTAAAATCAAGACTCCTATATTGCTGCATGCTTAAAGCAGGTGCGACAAAAATGACTATAAATTGTGAATTGAATGAACAGATTATATCAAGTACTTTGATTGGATGACAGTAAATCTGGGGCCCGTTGTTCAAAACTAACGAAGTCGTTAGTTAACGTATTGTTAAAACTTTGATCATTTATTATGACAAATATACTAATATTTTTGCTGAAAAAATGTGAGCAGCTTTTGCATTTGCAAAAGATGCTCACATTTTTTCAGCAAAAATACCAAAATTTTGAATATTAAACTTGATACAACAGTTAACAATATGACCACTAAAGAGCTTGTTAACCTAACAATGCTTTGAACAACTGGCCCCAGAGTTCTGCATGGTATGGAATTCTTTGAACAACTTAGAGAGAGGACCCCCCAAAGATCCTTTCTGTCAAGTTTGGTCATAATCTGTTCAGTGGCATATGAGGAGCTGTCGTTTGAAGCAGTTGTGGAAGGATGTATGGACGGATGGATGGACAGACGAAGACAATGGATGGTGAGCGATCACAATAGCCCCCCCACCCCACCCCAGGAGCCTTTGGCTCAGGTGAGCTAAAAATGGGTGTAGCTAAATTCATTCATTCAGCAGGATATGGGTTAAAGGTAAGAGAACAGTGCAGTTTGTGAATTGAATGAAAACATTATATCAAGTAATATGACTGGATGATAGTCAGAAATAAGCGTGATAATTAATTTATTCAGCATGGTTAATCCTTGGAGAACCAAACACAAGTAGAGGGGAGCATTTGACTTTTTTTTTATCAGACCATTAATATGCAAGTTGAATCCCATTTTTCTGCAAAATGTCATCTCCCACTGTTTTGTCTGGTACTTTGAGGTTAATGCATATATGGGTATAGCAGGCGAAACTAAGACTAACATGGCGGGACAGTTCAGGTGTTGTCAATAAATGTCAATTTCGTGGAGTTGATGAGAAGATTAGGTAGACCATCTTTCTCATGCTTTTTGCAAGTCGACTAAATGGCCATAATCAACATACCGTTGTTTGTGTTACAGTTTAAGTGACTATATTTACCCTTCCATTAATAGAATATTCAAATGGCAGGTGCAAATGATAGCTCATCTTAACCCTTGTCCTGCTGAATATTTTAATCTGCCACACCCACTACTGATTATCAGCCAATCAGATTACTTGATGCACATTATTGCTACAAATTCAAAATCTGAATGGGAAACAATGAAGATCCTGATCAGATGGCTTCGTCAGAAGCCATCTGATCTGGATCTTCATTGTTTGGAAAATAAAGCATATCCGGGCTTAGCAGGACAAGGGTTAAAAGAAACCACTATACCTGTTATAATCACCTCGTTGAGAAAATTCGAGCAATAAACCACATATTAGAAAAATTATTCACTCATTATCCACAATTTCCCTATATTAACTGCAGCAACTCCACTAATCGTTGCTCAAGTAACGGGCACTTCATGACTGTTTCAGAACTATTCAAAGATTGACTGTCTGTGTTGGGACGTAATGACACATCAACCATTGTGGGTCATTTTGTATTGTCTCCTATAGAAACGTAGAAAAGAGACAGAAGAGACAGTGGAGAAGATGAAAGAGAGGGATAGGAATAGGAAAATTGAAAGAAAGAAAGAAGGAACAGAAACAAGAGGGCCATGATGGCCCTGAATCGCTCACCTGATCCATGAGTAACAAGTGGGCCCCGGGGAGGGCCATTATTGACCCCAGGGCTATAATGTGCATAATGTTGAGGGAGGTCTAAAAAGGTGAGGCTTCATACCAAATATCAACAAAGGCTATAATTTGAACAATCTTGGCAAAGGTCCACTAGATGAAGCTACACACCATATATTAAAGACCTGGGCCTTGCGGTTCCAGGAAAGAAGATGTTTTTAAAGATATCGCCTACATAAGCCTATGTAAAACCAAATGGCTCCGGGGTGGGGGCATTTTTGGCCTCAGGGCTATAATTTAAACAATCTTGATAGAGATCCACTAGATGAAATTTCACAACAAATATCAAAGACCTAAGCCTTGTGGTTTCACAGAAGATGATTTTTAAAGATTTTCCCAATATAAGTCTATGTAAAACCAAAGGGCCCCGAGCGGGGGCATTTTTGGCCCCAGGGCTATGATTTGAACAACCTTGGTAGAGGTTCACAAGCTCAAATATCAAAGACTTGGGCCTTTCAGTTTCAGAGAAGAAGTTTCTGGGAAAAGATTTTCCATATATAAGCCTGAGTAAAACCAAAGGGCCCCGGGGCGGGGGGCTTTTTTGGCCCAACACTATAATTCGAACAATCTTGGAAGGGGTCCACTAGATGAAGCTTCATACCGGCCTTGCGGTTTCAGAGATGAAGATTTTGAAAGATTTTCCTTATATAAGCCGATGTAAAACCAAAGGGCCTGGGGTGGGGGCATTTTTAGCCCAATCACTATAATTTGAACAATCTTGGTAGGGGTCTACTAGATGTAGCTTCATACCAAATATCAAAGACCTGGGCCATGCGGTTTCAGAGAAGAAGATTTTTAAAGATTTTCCCTATACAAGCCCATGTAAAACCAAAGGGCCCCGGGGAGGAGGCATCTTTGGCCCCAGTACTATAATTTGAACAATCTTGGTTGAGATCCACTAGATGAAGCTTCATACCAAATATCAAAGACCTGGGCCTTGCGGTTTCAGAGAAGAAGTTTTTAAAGATTTTCGCTATATAGGCCTAAAACCAAAGGGCTTGGGGCGGGGGCATTTTTGGCCCCAGCACTATAATTTGAACAATCTTGGTAGGGGTCCACTTGATGAAGCTTCATACCAAATAGCAAAGACCTGGGCCTTGCGGTTTCAGAGAAGAAGAATTTTAAAGGTTTTCCCTATATAAGCCCATGTAAAACCAAAGGGCCTGGGGTGGGGACATTTTTGGTCCCAGCACTATAATTTGAACAATCTCGGTAGGGGTCCACTAGATCAAGCTTCATACAAAATATCAAAGACCTGGGCCTTGCGGTTTCAGAGAAGAAGATTTTTAAAGATTTTCACTATATAAGCCCATGTAAAACCAAAGGGCCCCAGGGCGGGGGCATCTTTGGCCCCAGTACTTTAATTTGAACAATCTTGGTAGAGGTCCACAAGATGAAGCTTCATAACAAATATCAAAGACCTGAGCCTTGCGGTTTTAGAGAAGAACATTTTTAAAGATTTTCCCTATATAAGCCTATGTAAAACCAAAGGGCACCCGGTGCGGGGGCATTTTTGGCCCCAGCACTATAATTTGAACAATCTTGGTAGGGGTCCACCAGATGACGCTTCATACCAAATATCAAAGTCCTGGGCCAAATGGCTCTGGGGCGGAGGCGTTTTTGGCCTCAGGGCTATAATTTAAACCATCTTGATAGAGGTCCACTAGAGGAAGCTTCAAACCAAATATCAAAGACCATGGCCTTGCTGTTTCAGAAGAAGATTTTTAAGGACTATCTCTATATAAGTCTATGTAAAACCAAAGGGCCCCAGGTCGGGGGCAGTTTTGGCCCTAGCACTATAATTTGAACAATCTTGGTAGGGGTCCACTAGATGAAGCTTCATACCAAATAGCAAAGACCTGGCCCTTGGGGTTTCCGAGAAGAAGATTTTTAAAGATTTTCCCCATATAAGCCCATGTAAAACCATAGGGCCCCGGGGCGGTGGCATTTTTAGCCCAAGCACTATAATTTGAACAATCTTGGTAGGAGTCCACTAGATGAAGCTTCATACCAAATAGCAAAGACCTGGGCCTTGCGGTTTCAGAGAAGAAGATTTTTAAAGATTTTCCCTATATAAGCCCATTTAAAACCAAAGGGCCCCGGAGTGGGGGGGGAGGGGGGGAGGGGGGGGGAGAAGGACCATGGCCTTGTGGGATGAAGCTACATACCAAATATCAAAGACATGGGCCTTACGGTTTCAGAGAAGAAATTTTTTTAAAGATTTTCCCTATATAAGCCCATGTAAAACCAAAGGGCCCCTGAGCGGGGGCATATTTGACCCCAGCACTATAATTTGAACAATCTTGGTAGGGGTCCCCTAGATGAAGCTCCATACCAAATATCAAAGACCTGGGCCTTACGGTTTCAGAGAAGAAGATTTTTAAAGCTCTTCACTATATAAGCCCATGTAAAACCAAAGGGCCCTGGAGCGGGGGCATTTTTGGCCCCAGCACTATAAATTGAACAATCTTGGTAGGGGTCCACTAGATGAAGCTTCATACCAAATATCAAAGACCTGGTCCTTGCGGTTTCAGAGAAGAAGATTTTTAAAGATTTTCCCAATATAAGCCCATGTAAAACCAAAGGGCCCCGGAGCGGGGGCATTTTTGGCCCCAGCACTATAATTTGAACAATCTTGGTAGGGGTCCACTAGATGAAGCTTCATACCAAATATCAAAGACCTGGGCCTTACGGTTTCAGAGAAGAAGATTTTTCAAGTTTTTGTTGAAAAAATTCTATTTTTGGCTCCTGTGACCTATATGTGCAATGGACCGGAACCATTTGAACAACTTTGAAAGGGGACCACCTAAGGATCATACCTATGAAGTTTGGTCAAAATCCGATCAGTGGTTTAGGAGGAGATGTCGTTTGAAGAAATTGTTTACGCACGGATGACAGACAAAAAGTGATCCTAATATAAAACACAAGAGGGCCATGATGGCCCTGGATCGCTCACCTGATCCATAGTGTAACAAGTGGGCCCCAGAGAGGGCCATTATTGGCCCCAGGGCTTTAATGTGCATAATGTTGAGGGAGGTCTTAAAGGTGAAGCTTCATACCAAACATCAACAAAGGCTATAATTTGAACAATCTTGGCAAAGGTCCACAAGATGAAGCTACACATCAAATATCAAAGACCTGGGCCTAGCGGTTTCAGAGAATTGAAAAATTAAACGAGACTTACCCAGTAAGTTGAAGTTTGATTGAGATTTCATATACCATAAATGCCCTTAGGGTTCACATAGAGTGTGAGAATCACGTGACACTGAAAACTCATGTTTTAGAGATAAAGTAATTTAATGTTGAGACAGCAAACCCAGTTATGGGCGGGCAAATTGGGCGGGTATGTGAACCCTAAGGGCATTTATGGTATATGAAATCTCAATCAAACTTCAACTTACTGGGTAAGTCTCGTTTAATTTTTCAATTTCATTCCCCATAAATGCCCTTATGGGTCCCCATAGAGATTTTAGAGTTGCTGTATCAACAATTTAAATTACTTCTCCAAAGTATACATACATGTACATGTATGAAATGCACTGCCAAAATCAAACTTACATGATCAAAAGATGCCACATCTTCTCATCTCACAGATGATCATTTAGATACCTGGTCTGTCAACTTCCAGTGTATATTCAAGACATTGTCCATGCTGTATATGTACAGGTAGTGAAATATACACCTCCAAAGTACTGGCATTATGAATATCCATCACATAAGAAAAATGTACTAAATATGGTACAAATTTACAAAAATTAAAACACAACCTCCACCTTACTTTTGTAATACTGCAGACTGGAAACTGGAACTATTGTGCACAGGTTTGTCATAAAAGCGTCGGAATGTACTGCTTTGCGACCAGCCTGCAGCTTTCATAATACTTAAAAGAGGCACGCCCTTCTTCCTCGCATCTGATGTTGCAGCTGCTCGAGTACTGTGTGGTTTGAACTGCTTTACATCAATTCCTGACTTATGCAAAACTGTCTTCACCCACCTTGAAAGTGTTGCTCGAGCAATTGCCTTAAATGGCGGTTGAGTTGTAATAAACAATTTTGTCTCATTTCCCCGCAAAACCTCTGTTCTCTTTATATACAAATGTAATAAAGAAACTATACACAAAGCTTTATTGTCTGGAAACGCTTGTAAAACAATGTTTTCCTGATGCATCCCAGGTCTTGTATGTTTCAAAACACTTGAAAAACATATTTCCAAACTAGATGACTTAAGCGATATATCTGCAAGTTTCAATAAATGGATAGTCTGGCCTCTCTGACCCGTCAAGAGAAGCAATAAAGTACATACTTTTTGTGATAGCTGGATCAAAGTTATTTCAGAATCTAAACTAGCTAAATAAGACAAAACAGAATCAGGATTCCAAGTTGACCGGTATTTTGGAAGAGCCGGTCTTTTATTAAATACTCCCCTCATGAACTTTTTTACTAACACACTGTTCCCTATGTCAACTTTGCCGGCTGAACAAATGCTTAAAAATCCACTTAAAGCTGATCTTGCTGTACCAATTGCACTATACTGTGTCCCTGATACATATAAACTGTATAAAAAATCAATCACTACATTGATAGTGGGGTTAATTGGATCACTCTGTCTAGAATCTGAAAACTTGAACCACTTTGTGAGATAGCATTCATACTGTTTGGTAGTGGATTGTCTCCATGAGTGAAGGATGAGACTGGCAGACTCTCCCTGTATTCCTCTGCTTTGTAGAGTTTCCCTGATAACCGAAAAGCACCGAGAGTTAGTTTCCTCAATGGATGTACCCTTGTTGGGTCGTTTGGTTGATGCAATATTTTCTGTGCTGGGGGCAGTCGTACAGGACAATCCACTATCAGATGTGCTAGTTGTGGCCACCAACTTTGAGTATTCCATAATGGGGCTACCACCAATGCTTCTGTTTTGTCCTCCACTATCTTTCTTAAAACCATATTCAGAGTGCTGAAAGGTGCAAAAATATACACATAAAAGTCTGACCAAGAAATAGAAAAAGCATCTACTGCAAATGCATGTGGGTCTGGTGTGTATGAGACATATTTGTCCAGTTTGTGATTTAATCGGGAAGCAAATAAGTCAATGTCTGGTTGACCAAACCTATCCACGATACTCTGGAAAATGTTATTGTCTAATGCCCACTCAAGATCATCATTGATTTTCCTAGACAGCTTATCGGCCTCTGAATTCAAGACCCCACTCACAAAACCTATACTCAAATGAATATTTCTGTTGATACACCATGACCAAATGTCGGTCGCTAAATTATTCAAAGCTCTCTTCTTTCCCCCATAATTAGCTAAGTAAGCACAACTGGTGGTATTATCCATGAAAAGTTTGAGGTGAATATCCACCTCATCACTGCATAGGGCCTTTAGTCCCAAAAAAGCTGCCTGCAATTCCAAAAAATTTATGTGATACTCGCTTTCCTCCGCTGACCAGTGTCCTCCAGTCTTAACGTTAAGGGTTTCATCAAATGCCCCCCAACCGGTTTTTGAACTATCCGTATAAATTGTATGTGACGGTTTGCCATGTGAAATAACCCGAAAACTTGAGGAAAGATTATGTATCCACCACAAAATGTATGTACGACACAATGGTGTTATGAACATTATGGCATCATAGTTTCCTCTGTTTTTCTTAAGTTGTTTGTCCTTGATTTTTTCCAATGGCTTATATCGTAACTGAGCATATTCTACGCCTGGCTCAGTAGCAACCAGTTTACCAATCAACCGTGCAAATTCTCTAATGATAATGTGGGATTTCTGAATAGTGTCTGAACACAAATTGATTATCTTTTCTTTCTTCTCATCAGTAAGGCGTACAGTCATTGACTCAGAGTCCAGTATAAATCCTACAAAAACAATTTGTTTTGTTGGGATAAAAACTGATTTTTTATCATGGACCGTAAATCCTAGACTGTCTAGCAATTGCACTGTGTCCAATACATTCTGTGAACACTGATATTCTGTGCGACCCTGTAAGCAAGAATCGTCAATGTACGCAGTACTAATATGACCTTTCCTCCTTAGTGTAGCGAACACGGGTTTTAATACTTTCGTAAAGACCCTCGGCGAGGTACTGAGCCCCATGATTAAGGATGTAAACTGAAACTTTTTGCCCTGCCAATAAAACCGGAAAAATCGACGTTCCTTGGAATGGATTCTTAAGCTATAATATGCGTCTTTTAAGTCGACGGAGGCAAAATAACAGTTGGGAGTCATTGCATTTACAGCCGATTTTAAACTTTCCATCTTGAAATGTATTTTCTCAACAAAATGTTTGTTAAAGGGTTTTAAGTTGAGAATAACTCGAATGCCCCCATCAGTTTTTGGCCTAACAAAAATGTTTGAAATGAATTCATCAGCACTGGTTGTATGCACTGGTTCTATAATCCCCTTCTCAAGAAAGTCAGACAATTCCTGATCTATGGCAGCCCTTTCTACAGCTGAGAATTTTATTGTGTTAGGGACAAACTGCTGACTAGGTTTTTTGACTAATTCAACCTTATAACCACATACAGTATCTAGAATCCATTTATCTGAAGTAATTCTGCGCCACTGCTCAATGTATCTGGCTGTTTTACCTGCCATAAAGTTCTCAGGTGAATTTGCCAGGTTAAATGATAAATATTTTTCATAATTTTTACTTACAGATAGTTTTGTTACTGGCGCTTCTGCGACCATTTCCCTTTCTGGTCTTTTTTCTGACCTGATTGTTGCCCTGTCTTTTTCCAGTGATTGGGCCGGTGGTTTCTGCCATATCCCCGACGAAAATCCTCATGATATTTCGATTTTTGTCTCCGATCTGGTTTGTAGGAGAAAGTATGGCTCCGTTTTGACAAGTGAAACTTTTTTGTGTCATCCAGTTCTTTAAGTTCTGAGCTTAATTTCTCTCCAAATAACTGCTGTTCAGAGACAGGGTGACTGGGCTCACAAAGGGAGTGAAATTTACTGTCTAGTTCAGCTTTAATGGCATCTTTCCTCAATTGATTAGATGAGGCCATTGCATGTGATAATGAAGACACAGCATCTGTTGTTAATTTTCTCATTTCAGTCAACAAAGGATTTTTCTTTACCTCTTTTTTGTTTTTGGTTATGAGATTAAACTGTTGGATCACCGCCGTGATGCCGGGAATAAATTTGGCCACAGTCTTTTGAACACCCGCATCAACTGCCTTTCCTTTATCTGTTAGATTTCTCCATATGATTGGAGCAACACGTGGGACTTGCAAATTTCCCACATTAGAGGGCCTCCTATATTTTTCCTTTAATTTTTTCACTTCCTCAGTCTGTCCAAGTGATCTAAGTCCATTGTTTATAATTTTCCCAAGGTCACTATCAATCTCGGGTCCCGTTTCTTCATTATCTTTGAAAAAAGATTTCAAGTCCTTGAAAAATTCGTCCTCCGAATCTTCCTTGTCACTGGACAGTTCGCCATCGGATAGAAGCGTATTTAGTGCATTCACTGTTGAACATCCCGGTTCAGGAGCTATTTCCTCCTCCGAAACCAAAATATCACTCGCACTGTCACTTTCCGATGAGGACATCTTTTGTTTTTTACGCTTCTTCCGCTCAACTATCGGCGATGCCGATCTTTTACGTTCCAACCTATCGATGCGGTGGCTCAACCCTTTCAAATCCCGTTGAATATTCTGTAAAATAGGCCCTTGTTTGAGAAATTCTGATAAATGTTTGTCCAGATTTGCCAGTGTACTGGGCGCGGCCATGTTTGTTGTTGATTTTGAACTATGGGCCGGCTGTTGATTTTTACTTCCGGCTGTTACAATTTCCTCCTGCCGCATTACGGGAGAACTGTTTTCCCAGCCATGCTCACCGACAGTCGGCGATTTACTAGCCGAATCACGACCAAAATCGTCTGATAAACTGTAATTCTTCGCCATAATCAGAATATGGCCACAAATTTCACGTAATGCTCCTGCAATTAGTCTCAAAGTCAACGAAGGGTCCTTCCCATTCGTCCAGGACGAAGTGCCCTCTGGCACCAACGATAGAAAACTCGTCCAAATCAACGGTTCCGCGACCGGAAACCCCTTCGAAAACGTAGTCAAGTCCCTATGCGGCCATACTGCCAAAGGGATTACGTCACTTATGTGACAAATGAAGATTTTTTCCTCGTCAAATTTTCTCCAAAACTTTCAGTTGCTTTCAGCATCCACGCGAACCTCGTTATGAGTTTTCAGTGTCACGTGATTCTCACACTCTATGGGGACCCATAAGGGCATTTATGGGGAATGAAAGAAGATTTTTGAAAGATTTTGCCTATATAAACCTATGTAAAACCAAAGGGCCCCGGGACAGGGGCATTTTTTGCCCCAGCACTATAATTTGAACAATCTTGGTAGGGGTCCACTAGATGAAGCTTCATACCAAATATCAAAGTCCTTGGCCTTGTGGTTTCAGAGAAGAAGATTTTTAAAGATTTTCCCTATATAAGCCTATGTAAAACCAAAGAGCCCCAGGGCGGGGGCATTTTTGGCCCCAGCACTATAATTTGAACAATCTTGGTAGGGGTCCACTAGATGAATCTTCATACCAAATATCAAAGACCTGGGCCTTGTGGTTTCAGAGAAGAAGATTTTTAAAGATTTTCCCAATATAAGCCTATGTAAAACCAATGGGCCCCGGGGAAGGGGCATTTTTGGCCCCAGCACTATAATTTGAACAATCTTGGTAGGGGTCCACTAGATGAAGCTTCATACCAAATATCAAAGTCCTGGGCCTTGTGGTTTCAGAGAAGAAGATTTTTAAAGATTTTCCCTATAAAAGCCTATGTAAAACCAAAGGGCCCTGGGGCGGGGGCATTTTTGGCCCCAGCACTATAATTTGAACAATCTTGGTAGGGGTCCACTAGATGAAGCTTCATACCAAATATCAAAGACCTCGGCCTTGTGGTTTCAGAGAAGAAGATTTTTAAAGATTTTCCCTATATAAGCCTATGTAAAACCAATGGGCCCCGGGGAAGGGGCATTTTTGGCCCCAGCACTATAATTTGAACAATCTTGGTAGGGGTCCACTAGATGAAGCTTCATACCAAATATCAAAGTCCTGGGCCTTGTGGTTTCAGAGAAGAAGATTTTTTAAAGATTTTCCTTATATAAGCCTATGTAAAACCAAAGGGCCCCCGGGCGGGGGCATTTTTGGCCCCAGCACTATAATTTGAACAATCTTGGTAGGGGTCCACTAGATGAATCTTCATACCAAATATCAAAGACCTGGGCCTTGTGGTTTCAGAGAAGAAGATTTTTAAAGATTTTCCCTATATAAGCCAATGTAAAACCAAAGGGCCCCGTGGCGGGGGCATTTTTTGTCCCAGCACTATAATTTGAACAATCTTGGTATGGGTCCACTAGATGAAGCTTCATACCAAATATCAAAGTCCTGGGCCTTGTGGTTTATGAGAAGAAGATTTTCCCTATATAAGCCTATGTAAAACCAAAGGGCCCCGGGGCAGGGGCATTTTTGGCCCCAGCACTATCATTTGAACAATCTTGGTAAGGGTCCACTAGATGAAGCTTCATACCAAATATCAAAGACCTGAGCCTTGTGGTTTCAGAGAAGAAGATTTTTAAATATTTTCCCTATATAAGCCAATGTAAAACCAAAGGGCCCCGTGGCGGGGGCATTTTTTGTCCCAGCACTATAATTTGAACAATCTTGGTAGGGGTCCACTAGATGAAGCTTCATACCAAATATCAAAGTCCTGGGCCCTGTGGTTTCAGAGAAGAAAATTTTTAAAGATTTTCCCTATATAAGCCTATGTAAAACCAAAGGGCCCCGGGGAAGGGGCATTTTTGGCCCCAGCACTATAATTTAAACAATCTTGGTAGGGGTCCACTAGATGAAGCTTCATACCAAATATCAAAGACATGGGCCTTGTGGTTTCAGAGAAGAAGATTTTTAAAGATTTTCCCTATATAAGCCAATGTAAAACCAAAGGGCCCCGTGGCGGGGGCATTTTTTGTCCCAGCACTATAATTTGAACAATCTTGGTAGGGGTCCACTAGATGAAGCTTCATACCAAGTATCAAAGTCCTGGGCATTGTGGTTTTAGAGAAGAAGATTTTTAAAGATTTTCCCTATATAAGCCTATGTAAAACCAAAGGGCCCCGGGGCGGGGGCATTTTGGGCCCCAGCACTATAATTTGAACAATCTTGGTAGGGGTCCACTAGATGAATCTTCATACCAAATATCAAAGACCTGGGCCTTGTGGTTTCAGAGAAGAAGATTTTTAAAGATTTTCCCTATATAAGCCTATGTAAAACCAAAGGGCCCCAGGGCGGGGGCATTTTTGGCCCCAGCACTATAATTTGAACAATCTTGGTAGGGGTCCACTAGATGAAGCTTCATACCAAATATCAAAGACCTGGGCCTTGTGGTTTCAGAGAAGAAGATTTTTTAAGTTTTTGGTGAAAAAAATCTGTTTTTGGCTCCTGTGACCTAGATGTGCAACGGACCGGAACCATTTGAACAACTTTGAAAGGGGACCACCTAAGGATCATTCCTGTGAAGTTTGGTCAAAATCCGATCAGTGGTTTAGGAGGAGATGTCGTTTAAAGAAATTGTTTACGCACGCACGGACGCACGCACGCACGGACGCACGGACGGACGCACGACGGACGACGGACAAAAAGTGATCCCAAAAGCTCACCTCGTCACTACGTGACGGTGAGCTAACAAGAGGGCCATGATGGCCCTGGATCGCTCATCTGATCCATAGAGTAACAAGTGGGACCCGGGGAGGGCCATTATTAACCCCAGGGCTATAATGTGCATAATGTTCAGAGATGTCTAAAAAGGTGAAGCTTCATACCAAATATCAACAAAGGCTATAATTTGAACAATCTTGGCAAAGGTCCACTAGATATGCTACATATCAAATATCAAAGACCTGGGCCTAACGGTTTCAGAGAAGAAGATTTTTATTAAAGATATTCCCTACATAAGCCTATGAAAAACCAAATGGCTCTGGGGCGGAGGCGTTTTTGGCCTCAGGGCTATAATTTAAACCATCTTGATAGAGGTCCACTAGAGGAAGCTTCAAACCAAATATCAAAGACCATGGCCTTGCTGTTTCAGAAGAAGATTTTTAAGGACTATCTCTATATAAGTCTATGTAAAACCAAAGGGCCCCAGGTCGGGGGCAGTTTTGGCCCTAGCACTATAATTTGAACAATCTTGGTAGGGGTCCACTAGATGAAGCTTCATACCAAATAGCAAAGACCTGGCCCTTGGGGTTTCCGAGAAGAAGATTTTTAAAGATTTTCCCCATATAAGCCCATGTAAAACCATAGGGCCCCGGGGCGGTGGCATTTTTAGCCCAAGCACTATAATTTGAACAATCTTGGTAGGAGTCCACTAGATGAAGCTTCATACCAAATAGCAAAGACCTGGGCCTTGCGGTTTCAGAGAAGAAGATTTTTAAAGATTTTCCCTATATAAGCCCATTTAAAACCAAAGGGCCCCGGAGTGGGGGGGGAGGGGGGGAGGGGGGGGGAGAAGGACCATGGCCTTGTGGGATGAAGCTACATACCAAATATCAAAGACATGGGCCTTACGGTTTCAGAGAAGAAATTTTTTTAAAGATTTTCCCTATATAAGCCCATGTAAAACCAAAGGGCCCCTGAGCGGGGGCATATTTGACCCCAGCACTATAATTTGAACAATCTTGGTAGGGGTCCCCTAGATGAAGCTCCATACCAAATATCAAAGACCTGGGCCTTACGGTTTCAGAGAAGAAGATTTTTAAAGCTCTTCACTATATAAGCCCATGTAAAACCAAAGGGCCCTGGAGCGGGGGCATTTTTGGCCCCAGCACTATAAATTGAACAATCTTGGTAGGGGTCCACTAGATGAAGCTTCATACCAAATATCAAAGACCTGGTCCTTGCGGTTTCAGAGAAGAAGCTTTTTAAAGATTTTCCCTATATAAGCCCATGTAAAACCAAAGGGCCCCGGAGGGGGGGGGGGCATTTTTGGCCCCAGCACTATAATTTGAACAATCTTGGTAGGGGTCCACTAGATGAAGCTTCATACCAAATATCAAAGACCTGGGCCTTACGGTTTCAGAGAAGAAGATTTTTAAAGATTTTCCCTATATAAGCTCATGTAAAACCAAAGGGCCCCAGGGCGGGGGCATTTTTGGCCCAGCACTATAATTTGAACAATCTTGGTAGGGGTCCACTAGATGAAGCTTCATACCAAATATCAAAGACCTGGGCCTTACGGTTTCAGAGAAGAAGATTTTTAAAGATTTTCCCTATATAAGCCCATGTAAAACCACAGGGCCCCGGAGCGGGGGCATTTTTGGCCCCAGCACTATAATTTGAACAATCTTGGTAGGGGTCCACTAGATGAAGTTTCAGACCAAATATCAAAGACATGGGCCTTACGGTTTCAGAGAAGAAGATTTTTAAAGATTTTCCCTATATACGCCCATGTAAATCCAAAGGGCCCCGGAGCGGGGGCATTTTTGGCCCCAGCACTATAATTTGAACAATCTTGGTAGGGGTCCACTAGATGAAGCTTCAGACCAAATATCAAAGACCTGGGCCTTGTGGTTTCAGAGAAGAAGATTTTTTAAGTTTTTGGTGAAAAAAATCTATTTTTGGCCCCAAAAACCTAGATGTGCAACGGACCTGAACCATTTGAACAACTTAGAAAGGGGACCACCTAAGGATCATTCCTGTGAAGTTTGGTCAAAATCCGATCAGTGGTTTAGGAGGAGATGTCGTTTAAAGAAATTGTTTACGGATGCACGGACGGATGCACGGACGTACGACGGACGAAAAGTGATCCCAAAAGCTCACCTCGTCACTACGTGACGGTGAGCTAACAAGAGGGCCCAGAGGGCCCTGGTTCGCTCACCTGATCCAATGTATAACAAGTGGGCCCCGGGCAGGGTCAATTTTGGCCCCAGGGCTATAATTTGTACAATCTTGGTAGAGGTCCACAAGTTGAAGCTTCATATCAAATATGAAAGACCTGGGCTTTGTCGTTTCAGAGAAGAAGATTTTAAAGGTTTACCCTGCATATAGAAGTCTATGTAAAACAAGATTTGCCCTATATAAGTCTATGTAAAACCAAAGGGCCCCGGAGCGGGGACATTTTTGGCCCCAGCGCTATAATTTGAACAATCTTGGTAGTGGTCTACTAGCTGAAGCTTCATAACAAATATCAAAGACCTACACCTTGTGGTTTCAGAGAAGAAGATTTTTCAAGATTTTCCCTATATAAGTCTATGTAAAACCAAAGGGCCACATGGCGGGGGCATTTTTGGTCTAAGGGCTATAATTTGAACAATCTTGTTAGAGGTCCACTAGCTGAAGCTTCATAACAAATATCAAAGACCTACACCTTGTGGTTTCAGAGGAGAAGATTTTTAAAGACTTTCCCTATATAAGCCTATGTAAACCAAAGGGCCCTGGGGCGGGGGCATTTTTGGCCCCAGCACTATAATTTGAACAATCTTGGTACGGGTCCACTAGATGAAGTTTCATACCAAATAGCAAAGACCTGGGCCTTGCGGTTTCAGAGAAGAAGATTTTTAAAGATTTTCCCTATATAAGCCCATGTAAAACAAAAGGGCCCTGGGGCGGGGGCATTTTTGGCCCCAGCACTATAATTTGAACAATCTTGGTAGAGGTCCACTAGATGAAGCTTCATACCAAATATCAAAGACCTGGGCCTTGCGGTTTCATAGAAAAAGATTTTTAAAGATTTTCCCTATATAAGCCCATGTAAAACCAAAGGGCCCGGGTGCGGGGGCATTTTTAGCTCCAGCACAGTAATTTGAACAATCTTGGTAGGGGTCCACTAGATAAAGTTTCATACCAAATATCAAAGACCTGGGCCTTGCGGTTTCAGAGAAGAAGATTTTTAAAGATTCTCCCTATATAAGCCCATGTAAAACCAAAGGGCCCCGGTGCGGGGGCATTTTTGGCCCCAGCACTATAATTTGAACAATCTTGGTAGAGGTCCACTAGATGAAGCTTCATACCAAATATCAAAGACCTGGGCCTTGCGGTTTCAGAGAAGAAGATTTTTAAAGATTCTCCCTATATAAGCCCATGTAAAACCAAAGGGCCCCGGGTGCGGGGGCATTTTTGGCCCCAGCACTATAATTTGAACAATCTTGGTAGGGGTCCACTAGATGAAGCTTCATACCAAATATCAATGTCCTGGGCCTTGCGGTTTCAGAGAAGAAGATTTTTTAAGTTTTCGGTGAAAAAAATCTATTTTTGGCTCCTGTGACCTATATGTGCAACGGACCGGAACCATTTGAACAACTTTGAAAGGGGACCACCTAAGGATCATTCCTGTGAAGTTTGGTCAAAATCCGATCAGTGGTTTAGGAGGAGATGTCGTTTGAAGAAAAAGTTTACGGACGCAGGGACGCACGACGGACAAAAAGTGATCCCAAAAGCTCACCTTGTCACTACGTGACAGGTGAGCTAACAAGAGGGCCATGATGGCCCTGGATCGCTCTCCTGATCCATAGAGTAACAAGTGGGACCCGGGGAGGGCCATTATTAACCCCAGGGCTATAATGTGCATAATGTTCAGAGACGTCTAAAAAGGTGAAGCTTCATACCAAATATCAACAAAGGCTATAATTTGAACAATCTTGGCAAAGGTCCACTAGATATGCTACATACCAAATATCAAAGACCTGGGCCTTGCAGTTTCAGAGAAGAAGATTTTTATTAAAGATATTCCCTACATAAGCCTATATAAAACCAAATGGCTCCAGGGCGGGGGCATTTTTGGCCTCAGGGCTATAATTTAATTCATCTTGATAGAGGTCCACTAGAGGAAGCTTCACACCAAATATCAAAGACCATGGCCTTGCTGTTTCAAAAGAAGATTTTTAAAGAATATCTCTATATAAGTCTATGTAAAACCAAAGGGCCCCAGGTCGGGGGCAGTTTTGGCCCTAGCGCTATAATTTGAACAATCTTGGTAGGGGTCCACTAGATGAAGCTTCATACCAAATGGCAAAGACCTGGCCCTTGGGGTTTCCGAGAAGAAGATTTTTAAAGATTTTCCCACTATAAGCCCATGTAAAACCATAGGGCCCCCGGGCGGTGGCATTTTTAGCAAATAGCAAAGACCTGGGCATTGTGGTTTCAGAACAGAAGATTTTTAAAGATTTTCCCTATATAAGCCAATTTAAAACCAAAGGGCCCCGGAGTGGGGGGGGGGGAGGGGGGAAGAAGGACCATGGATGTGTGGGATGAAGCTTCATACCAAATATCAAAGACATGGGCCTTACGGTTTCAGAGAAGAAAATTTTTAAAGATTTTCCCTATATAAGCCCATGTAAAACCAAAGGGCCTCTGTGCGGGGGCATTTTTAGCTCCAGCACTATAATTTGAACAATCTTGGTAGGGGTCCACTAGATGAAGCTTCATACCAAATATCAAAGACATGGGCCTTACGGTTTCAGAGAAGAAAATTTTTAAAGGTTTTCCCTATATAAGCCCATGTAAAACCATAGGGCCCCGGAGCGGGGGCACATTTGACCCCAGCACTATAATTTGAACAATCTTGGTAGGGGTCCCCTAGATGAAGCTTCATACCAAATATCAAAGACCTGGGCCTTACGGTTTCAGAGAAGAAGATTTTTAAAGCTCTTCCCTATATAAGCCCATGTAAAACCAAAGGGCCCTGGAGCGGGTGCATTTTTGGCCCCAGCACTATAATTTGAACAATCTTGGTAGGGGTCCACTAGATGAAGCTTCATACCAAATATCAAAGACCTGGGCCTTGCGGTTTCAGAGAAGAAGATTTTTAAAGATTTTCCCTATATAAGCCCATGTAAAACCAAAGGGTCCCGGAGCGGGGGCATTTTTGGCTCCAGCACTATAATTTGAACAATCTTGGTAAAGGTCCACTAGATGAAGCTTCATACCAAATATCAAAGACCTGGGCCTTACGGTTTCAGAGAAGAAGATTTTTAAAGATTTTCCCTATATAAGCCCATGTAAAACCAAAGGGCCCCGGAGCGGGGGCATTTTTGGCCCCAGCACTATAATTTGAACAATCTTGGTAGGGGTCCACCAGATGAAGCTTCATACCAAATATCAAAGACCTGGGCCTTGTGGTTTCAGAGAAGAAGATTTTTTAAGTTTTTGGTGAAAAAAATCTGTTTTTGGCTCCTATGACCTAGATGTGCAACGGACCGGAACCATTTGAACAACTTTGAAAGGGGACCGCCTAAGGATCATTCCTGTGAAGTTTGGTCAAAATCCGATCAGTGGTTTAGGAGGAGATGTCGTTTAAAGAATTGCTTACGGACGCACGGACGGACGGACGGACCCACATTTTGGGTTTGTGTGGCTGCACCTGTCCATATTTTATGGGGCTAAAATTTTTATGTGGCTAACGGTTTATGTGGCTATAAGACACACAAATCTGTACATCTAATGTGGCTAGCCACACAAACTTTGGACATCAGCCACATAAAGGCTGTCTGTACGAAACCGTCTTTGTCTAAACTTATGTGGCTACCAGAGGTTGTGATATCTAGCCCTCTAAAGGTAGAACAGAACTTTCTTTATAGTGCACTGATACATCTTATGGGTCTAGCTCCTCACATAGAGGGACTTTTTCCTACTGCAGCATTCAGCCCCAGGACAGCCAGTTAAATTTATGTGGCTCAGCCCCATAATCTCAAAGTTTAGCCTCATAATCCTGGACATCCATGTCCAAGGATGTCCAAGGTGATGGACATAAATTTATGTGTCTTTTTTTTATTTGATTTTTCTAGTCCCCCTGAACCCCTCTGTACTAACAGAAAAATGGGTTTGTGAGGCTAGCCACACAAACCCATTTTGCCACACAAAACCCTTCTGTACCTAAAAGAAGCCACAAAACCCATTTTGTAAGAACGGACGCACGGACGGACGGACGCACGACGGACGACGGACGAAAAGTGATCCAAAAAACTCACCTCGTCACTACGTGACGGTGAGCTAACAAGAGGGCCATGATGGCCCTGGATCGCTCACCTGATCCATAGAGTAACAAAGGGGCCCCCGGGGAGGGCCATTATTGACCCAGGGCTATAATGTGCATAATGTTGAGGTAGGTCTAAATAGGTGAAGCTTCATACCAAATATCAACAAAGGCTATAATTTGAACCATCTTGATTAGGGTCCACTAGATGAAACTAAACAACAAATATCAAAGACCTGGGCCTTGTGGTTTCCAGGAAGATTTTTTTTAAGATATTCCCTATATAAGGCTATGTAAAACCAAATGGCCCTGGGGCTTGGGTGTTTTTTTGGCCTCAGGGCTATAATTTAAACAATCTTTGTAGAGGTCCACTAGATGAAGCTTCACACCAAATATCAAAGACCTGGGCCTTGCTGTTTTAGAGAAAAAGATTATCAAAGATTATCTCTATATAAGACTATGTAAAACCAAAGGGCGCCGGGGCGGGGGCATTTGTGGCCCGAGGGCTATAATTTGAACAATCTTTGTAGAGGTCCATTAGATGAAGCGCCATACCAAATACCAAAGACATGGGCCTGACAGTTTCAGAGAAAAAGATTTTTCAAGATTTTCCCTACATAAGTCTATGTAAAACCAAAGGGTCCCGGAGGGGAGGGGGCATTTTTGGCCCCAGGGCTATAATTTGAACAATCTTGGTAGAGGTCCACTAGGTGAAGCTTCACACCAAATATCATAGACCTGGGCCTTGCGGTTTCAGAGAAGAAATTTTTTAAAGATTTTCCCTATCTAAGTTTATGTAAAACCAAAGGCCCCCAGGGCGGGGGCATTTTTGGCCCCAGGGCTATAATTTGAACAATCTTGAAAGAGGTCCATTAGATGAAGCTTCACGCCAAATATCCAAGATCTTGGCCTTGCGGATCCAGAGAAGAAGATTTTTAACGATTTTCCCTATAAATGCCTATGTAAAAGCAAAGGCCCCCGGGGCTGGGGCGTTTTTGACCCCAGGGCAATAATTTGAACAATCTTGAAAGAGGTCCACTAGATGAAGCTTCACGCCAAATATCCAAGATCTGGGCCTTGCAGTTCCAGAGAAGAAGATTTTCAAAGATTTTCCCTATATTAGCCTATGTAAAACCAAAGGCCCTCGTGGCGGGGGCATTTTTGGCCCCAGGGCTATAATTTGAACAATCTTGAAAGAGGTCCATTAGATGAAGCTTCACGCCAAATATCCAAGATCTTGGCCTTGCAGATCCAGAGAAGAAGATTTTTAAGGATTTTCCCTATAAATGCCTATGTAAAACCAAAGGCCCCCGAGGCGGGGGCGTTTTTGACCCCAGGGCTATAATTTGAACAATCTTGAAAGAGGTCCACTAGATGAAGCTTCACGCCAAATATCCAAGATCTGGGCCTTGCAGTTCCAGAGAAGAAGATTTTCAAAGATTTTCCCTATATTAGCCTATGTAAAACCAAAGGCCCTCGGGGCGGGGGCATTTTTGGCCCCAGGGCTATAATTTGAACAATCTTGAAAGAAGTCCATTAGATGAAGCTTCACAACAAATATCCAAGATCTGGGCCTTGCGGTTCCAGAGAAGAAAATTTTTAACTAGAGCTGTCAGAGGATCTGACTATAGCCCCGCTTCAGCGCTGTCAGAGAAGAAAGTTATTTAAGCTGCAGAGAAAACAGTTATGAACAAGAAATAACTGTTGAAAATTTTACATTATCTGGAAAAACTCTAAGAGTTGTGAGCCCTTGTCCCTCATTTCAATGAGCATGATACATTACCAGAATGTCCATGTTTATACTAAATTTCATCTTCCATTTTTCAATGTTCAAAGGGTAATAACTCCTAAAGTAGGCAAATCAGAGTCAGGGTTCCTGCGCTCTGCACATTGTCTCATGGTGCTTTACACTTGTGTGAAGTGTCATGAAAATATCTCAAATGGTTTGTGAGTTATGGAGCCGACACAGTCAAAATTGCCTTTTTAAATGTTCAAAGGGCAATAACTCCTAAAGTAGGCAAACCAGAGTTATGGTTCCTGCACTCTGCACATCATCTCAATGTGCTTTTCATTTATTTGAAGTTTCATGAAAATATCAGAAACGGTTATGGAGCGGACATAGTTAAAATTGCCATTTTTTAATATTCAAAAGCCTATAACTGAAAAAGTAGACAATCCAGAGTTTGGGTTCCTGGGCTCTGCACACGTAATATGGTGCTTTACATTTGTGTGAAGTTTCATAAAATTATCTCAAACGGTTTTTGAGTTATCGAGCAAAGACGGCTAAAATTGATATTTTTCAATATTCAAAGGGAAATAACTCAAAAATTAGGCAATCCAGAGTTATGGTTCCTGCACTCTGCACACCATCTCATGGTGTTTAATGTTTGTGTGAAGTTTCATGAAAATATGTGAATGGGTTTTAAAGTTATGGAGCGGACACGAAAATTGTTAACAGACACAGACAGACACACAGACAGACACACAGAAAATACGAAAACCAGAGTTATGGTTCTTGCGCTCTGCACATTGTCTCATAGTGCTTAACATTTGTGTGAAGTTTCATGAAATTATCTCAAACGGTTTTTGAGTTATGAAGCGGACACTGTTAAAATTGCCATTTTTCCATGTTCAAAGGGCAATAACTCCAAAAATAAGCAATGCAGTGTTATGGTTCCTGCGCTCTGCACATCGTCTCATAGTGCTTAACATTTGTGTGAAATTTCCTAAAAATATCTCAAACGGTTTTCGAGTTATGAAGCGGACACAATTAAAATTGCCATTTTTCAATGTTCAAAGGGCAATAACTCCAAAAGTAGGCAATCCACAGTTATAATTCCTTCGCTCTGCACATTGTCTTATGGTGTTTAACATTTGTGTGAAGTTTCATGAAAATATGTTAAGCAGATACAAAGTTATGGAGCCAACACAAATTAACGGAATCACGGAATTACGGAAAATGTTCAAAGGGCAATAACTCCAAAAGTAGGCAATCCACAGTTATAATTCCTTCGCTGTGCACATTGTCTTATGGTGTTTAACATTTGTGTGAAGTTTCATGAAAATATGTTAAGCAGATACAAAGTTATGGAGCCAACACAAATTAACGGAATCACGGAATTACGGAATGACAGAAGGACATGGCAAATCCAATATAGCCCCACTTTTTCAAAGCGGGGCTATAAAGATTTTCCCTATATTAAGCCTATGTAAAACCAAAGGCCCCCGGGGCGGGGGCATTTTCGGCCCCAGGGCTATAATTTGAACAATCTTGGTAGAGGTCCACTAGGTGAAGCTTCACACCAATTATCAAAGACCTGGGACTTGCGGTTTCAGAGAAGAAGATTTTTAAAGATTTTCCCTATATAAGCCCATGTAAAACCAAAGGACCCCAGGGCGGGGGCGTTTTTTGACCCAGGACTATAATTTGAACAATCTTGGTAGAGGTCCACTAGATGAAGCTTCATACCAAATATCGAAGACCTGGGCCTTGCGGTTTCAGAGAAGAAGATTTTTTTGAAGTTTGGTCTAAATCCATTCAGTGGTTTAGGAGGAGATGTTGTTTGAAGAAAAAGTTTACGCACGCACACACGCACGCACACACGCACGCACGACGGACGACGGACAAAAAGTGATCACAAAAGCTCACCTCGTCACTACGTGACAGGTGAGCTAAAAATAAATCATTGCCCTCTACCCTTACCTGCTGCGAGGACAACAGACCTTACCAGGACAACAGGCCCGAGGGAATAAAACTTTTTTCCGGCTCAACTCACCTGAGCATGAAATTTATCCTGCTCATAAATTTTAAAATGCCAACAAATGTTGGCATTTTAAAATTTATGAGCAGGATAAATGACACTGTGTTGATCTGAGAAGGAAAATTGCCCGATTTGTTCGTATCTTAATAGTTATGAGCACTACAAGTTTCATGCTCAGCTGAGAGGAGAAGGAATAAAGTTTTATAAATTCTGGGCAAGGCCTTGCTCAACTGTAAGCCAATATCAGCTGGACACCCAGGTGACAAAACATACATAACGTTCACTTAGAACTTTTTAAAGAAATTGTAGTCTGATTTTTGTTGCGCCTACTTTAAACATGGTCTGGTTTTCTGTCCGTCCAAATATCAACAATTTGTTGTCTGCTGAATTAGCCTAGAGAGTGGTAAACGCTAATGTCCATGTCCTTTTCTTAAGGACTATAAGAGCTTCATTAGTGATACTTTGTACAAATTTGCATCCATGAAAGGCAACATTAATGCAAGCATCCATATCTGACCTTGACCTTCATTTCATGGTTCACTGGCTTTGAGTCTGACAGGCGAGACATAGCCTTTGGCAGAATTCTTGTTTTCACATATCATAATATTATCCCTTAAGACTCCAAGAAACACTACATCTGAAAATATGTCGTCTGCTTATATGTTGTCTGCTGCATGTTTTTGCAAACTTTTCAAAAATATTTTCACAAACAGGCAAACAGTCTGGACGAAGATCAGACTGCTCCTATGGGAACAGTATGATCTGCATAATGAAATTGCTTTTAAGGAAACCGGCAGACGGCAATTGTCGTGATTGGCATTTTATGGGTTAACCCTTGTCCTGCTGAGCCCGGATATGCCTTATCTTTCAAACAATGTAGATCCAGATCAGATGGCTTCTGAAGAAGCCATCTGGTCAGGATCTACATTGTTTGTCATTCAGATTGTAAATTTGTTGTAATAATTTGCTACAGGTAATCTGATTGGTTGATAATTGGTTGTGGGTGTGGTATATATGAATATTCAGCAGGACAAGGGTTAAGAACTGTTTTATGAAACTGCAGTCCAATTTTTCCAACTACCATAAGGATCCTAAGTATTAGAACAGATAGGCCTACACAAACAGTGAAGACCCAGATTGCAGCAACAGTCTGATCAGTGTCTACACTGTTTGCCAATTGTCTATAACTGTCAAAATGAGATGTTCTATTGATAGATTAGGAACCCAATGAGCTTCTTGTCAGACCAGAGTTTTTTGTCGGTCCTATTTTTCAATTGCTGTAACTTTTATAGAAATTCAAATAGCATAGACGATGTTATGATTTGCAGTGTCTTATCTGTGTCTTTACAACTTGCCACTGTCCTATTTTTGAGTAACCAGACATACATAGCTCCAGGCTTTGAGGCTATTACTAGAGAACAGTTTGCAAGAATCTTTAATAATGGTACGAAGGTGCAGACTGAAAAATTTGTCTGGACGGTAATTGATCACCAAAGATCACAACCTTTTTTGTTGACAGTGATTCCGGGCACACAGCTCAAGATGAGAGGATATGGAGATAGACTTGGTATATGGTTTATCATTTACAATGAATCAGAATACCAGCGGCCAGTTGTTCAAAGCATCATTAGCTTAACAAGCTTGTTAGTGCTCAAATTGTTAACTGTTCTAGCAAGAACAATATCGAAAATTTTGGTATTTTTGCTGAACAAATGTGAGCAGCTTTTGCATCTGCAAAAGCTGCTCACATTTTTTCAGCAACAATTTTAGCAT
>OY757025.1:120543222-120774575 GCA_963580285.1 Lucinisca nassula | reverse complement strand
AAGATTTTAACCCTTATTTTGCTGAATATTCATTTAAGCCACACCCATTTCTGTCTATCAACCAATCAAATTACTTGATGTAATTTATTGCTACAAATTCATAAACTGAATGCCAAACAGTGTAGATCCTGATCAGATGGCTTCTGAAGAAGCCATCTGATCTGGATCTACACTGTTTCCAAAGATACGGGCTGACGTGAACAGCAAGATAAGGGTTAAAAGCAGAATTAGTCTTAGTTTTAGGTGGTCTTAAATAGCAGAATTTCACTGTATATGTTATGGGACCTGCTAAAAATGCCTCATAAAGGCAATTCTAACTAGAGCGCGCAGTCGATGGCAAGCCATCGCAAATCCCCACGTTTTCTCCACAGTATGTCAAAATTTGACCTTTTGACCCCTCCCCAGGGCACCTGGGGGCAGGGACAAAAAAAAGTGTGCTCTTGGGCAAGCCATTCATGTAAGCAACTCGCATACCAAATTTGGTTGAATTCCGGCTAACGGTTTAGGAGGAGATAGTTGGACAGACAGACGGACGGACGTTCTCACGAACGGATACTTAAGTGGCTAGGCGTCGGCATATTGACTACTTAAGCGGCAAATTCTCTTAAGCGGCAAGCCACCTAAGAGCGAATTTTTGCCACTTAAGTACCCAAATAATGGAATAAACCCCATTTGGACTCACGAATATATACTTAAGTGTCAAACTGTCCAAATTTTTTGCCCCCTAAATGTTGTTTCGTTGGTGCAGACAGACAGACGGACAGATGGATGGACGGACAGACGGAGGCTATAACAATATCCCCACTTTTCGTTGAAAAACGTGGGGATAACAAGTACCCACAATATAAATGTTTCTAACAAGACATACAGAAACTAATCCCTTATTTATTGTTTCGTTTTTTTTTTGGGGGGGGGGGAGGGGGGGTTACAGCCCTTTCAAGATTATTTCACTCATACTGAGATGATCATTAATCAGTGGGCAAATACCAGAGTACCGGGAGAAATACACTGGACCTTCTGTTACAGAACTTGGCTTCTCATATATATGTAACCCAAGCCAGGCTCAAACCCACAGCGGTGAGAGACATAGTGAGTCAGCTCTCTTATCCATTATAAGTAATTATTGGCATAACCAAGATTAAGGGATAATTATTCTTATTTCTCACCGCCGCCGCCCATCGGGGCTTGAAGAAATAGATGGGCTGCATGATGATTCCATGCAGAGCTGAAACCGTCCACACACTAGTAAAACCGCTAAGAGAATCGCGGTGCGAGGCGGACCGTCCATGCTTATAAACCCAATTGGTTTCATTGGGCGACAGGGCTTGAGATGTCATTTCATCTCAATGTCGGGTAAAAGTCCCACAAAATTGGAAGCAACGTCTCCAAAATGACCTATACTGTGTTGACGGGGACGTAAAACTTCAAATCAAACAAACAAATTCTTATTTCTCAATAAAAACAGGTTGTGGGTACTTGTTAGAATCACCTCATCAAGGTTATTCAAAACTATCTCTTGAGAGACAAATATCAGTTACCATAATGATCCTAAGTATTGGTACAGACAGAGCTAAGCAAACAGTGCAGACCCAGATCAGACTGCTCCTTCAGGAGCAGTCTGATCTGGGTCTACACTGTTTGCCATTCCATCTGTACACTTTGGATTCCTTGCTGGATCATTATACAAATTTGTATTTTGTTTGATTTGAGGTTTAACGTTCCCGTCAACACTGTAAAGGTCATTTTGGAGACGTTGCTTCCAATTTTGTGGGACTTTTACTCGACATTGAGGTGAAAAGACATCTCAAGCCCTGTCACCCAATGAAACCAATAGGGTTTATTAGCATGGACGGTCCACCTCGCACCGCGGTTCCTGGACAGGCTTAGATCCTCTAAGCGGTTTACCAGTACTAGTGTGGGGGCCGGATTCAGCTCTGCGTGGAAGCATCATGCAGCCCATATATTTCTTCAAGCCCCTATCAGTTACCATAATGATCCTAAGTATTGGTACAGACAGATCTAAGCAAACAGTGCAGACCCAGATCAGACTGCTCCTCTGGGTATGCACTGTTTGCCATTCCATCTGCACACTTTGGATTCCAGGCTGGATCATAATACAAATTTGTTATAATTTTGGGTGAATTACAGCAAGTCCTTTTAAGTTGCCAAAATTTTTAGAATTTTAAGGTAATTCAGGCAGACATAGATAATTACAGTAGCTTTACAAAAAGTCTAAAAAAAATTCTTGGAAAAAAAAAAGACATAAAGAAGAAAATTAGTTTTCCTTTGAGAAAAAGTACAAAAAAATTGTCATTTTGCTGACATAATTACCCACAGAAAGACAAATTGAACAACTCTAATCAAAGTACTGACAGCACTCAGGTGGGTTGACTGTTTGATTTCAGTTTAACATCCCCGTCAACACTGTATAGGTCATTTTGGAGACGTTGCTTCCAATTTTGTGAGATTTTTACCTAATATTGAGATGAAAAGACATCTCAAGCCCTGTCCCCCAATGAAACCAATAGGGTTTATAAGCATGGGAGGTTCTAGTTCTGCGTGGAAGCATCATGCAGCCCATCTATTTCTTCAAACCCCGATGAGCGGGGGCTGCAAGTTGGGTTGATTGTGTTTGAGTGTAGGCCAGCAAAATAATCCTGAATCAGTCAACTATATAAACCATGGCCTAGCATAACCTTCAACTGTCAAAATACCAAGGAATCTCCATATATCAGGTCAACTGCTGGAGCCCTGATAACCTTCTCACATATACATAATGTCAACAGTCAACGGGCCTCTGTGGCCTAATGGATAAGAGCGCTGACTCTTAGTCATTAGGTCTCTCACCACTGTAGGTTCGAACCTCGCTCGGGCCACGTGTGAGACGCCAAGTTCTGCAACGGAAGGTCTGGTGGTTTTTCTTCGGGTACTCCGGTTTTCGCCCACCTCTGATTAACAATCGGCTCGATATGAGTGAAATAATCTTGAAAGGGCCGTAAAACCCAAACCCCCCCCCCCCCCCCCAAAAAAAAAAATGTCAACAGTCAAAGCCCTGGCCTAAGAACTGCCACCAATATATCAACTGTTGAAGCTTTGGGCTAGGATGCAATAAAATTCCAATACTAGAATCGCGCAGTCGATGGCAAGCCATCGCATATCCCCACATATCCCCGCAGGCCCCACCCCCTGGGCAATCCTCTAGGGGTGTTTGACCCGAGGGGTAAAATTTTGATTGTGATGTATTCTACTCATCATGCCGTTCGATTTAATATGCTACACGACCATGTTCTGAAAACTTTGATTTTTATCCCCAAGGTGCCCCACCAAAATTCCGAAAGTGTTATGCACTCCCCAGACCAAAGTTTTATCAGTTCCCACAATTTCAAGTTTCTATCTATAACGGTCTAGAAGGAGTTATCCGGTAACAGTAATGCATAGGGGTAAAGGGGTCAAAATCAGTTTTGACCTCTGGTGACCTCAGAATTGACCCCAGGGATCAAATTTTGGTTGTAATGTTTTCTACTCATCATGCCGTTTGCTTTGATATATTACACGACCATGTTCTGGAAATTTTGATTTTTGACCCCCACGGGCCCCACCCCCTGGGCCCACCCGAAGGAGTGTGATCAAAATTCCGAAAGTGTCATGCACTCCCCAGACTAAAGATCTATCAGTTCCCAAAGTTTCAAGTTTCTATCTATAACCATCTAGAAGGAGTTATCCGGTAAAGGGGTCAAAATCAGTTTTTGACCTCTGGTGACCTCAAAATTGACCCTAGGGGTCAAATTTTGGTTGTAATGTTTTCTACGTATCATGCCGTTCGCTTTGATATATTACACGACCATGTTCTGGAAATTTTTATTTTTGATTCCCGCGGGCCCCACCCCCTGGGCCCAGCCTTAGGGATGTGATCAAAATTCCGAAAGTGTCATGCACTCCCCAGACCAAAGATCTATCAGTTCCAAAAGTTTCATGTTTCTATCAATAACCGTCTAGGAGGAGTTATCCGGTAAAGGGTCAAAATCAGTTTTTGACCTCTGGTGACCTCAAAATTGACCCCAGGGGTCAAATTTTGGTTGTAATGTTTTCTACTCATCATTCCGTTCGCAATGATATATTACACGACCATGTTCTGGAAATTTTGATTTTTGACCCCCCCCGGGCCCCACCCCCTGGGCCCACCCGTAGGGGTGTGATCAAAATTCCGAAAGTGTCATGCACTCCCCAGACCAAAGATCTATAAGTTCCCAAAGTTTCAAGTTTCTATCTATAACTGTCTAGGAGGAGTTATCCGGTAAGACGGATGGACGGACGTACGGACGACGAAGACCATTACAATATCCCCACTTTTTCTTCGAAAAGCGTGGGGATAATTAAGACCATATTTGGGACTGTTCAAACGTGGTCTTTAAGACCATTTTTGAACAGTGCCAAAGCTGGTCTCTGACCAGAGGACACAGTATGCAGAAAACACAAAGAAAGAATAACTGCAACTACTAAATAAGCTCTTTTTAAAGCAGAATTAGTCTTAATTTTAGGTGGTCTTAATGGCAGACTTTCACTGTACAATGTCAACAGTCAAAACCCTGGCGTTGGAATCAACACCGTTATAACAGGTCAACCGTCAAAACCCTGTCAAAAATTGCCACACATGTATCAGGTCAACAGTCAAAACCCTTTGCCTACGAATCATCGCCACGCGTCAACTGTTGAAAAACAGAAGTAGAGGCAATGATCAGGAATCGATACAATTAACCCACAAGCTCCCATCAGAGACACCAAAGGGAAAGAAACACAAACATGAAGCAACAGACCCCAATGGAAACACCAACAGTGGAAGCCTTGACCTAGAATAACCTCACATTCAAGTCAAACCCTGGCCTAGGATGTGCCACACATGTATCAGGTCAACTGTCAAAATCCTGGCCTAGGAACCCTTACATATATATCAGTCTAACTGTCAAAAATCCTGGCCTAGGAATCATCACACATATAGCAGGTCACCTGTCAAAAGCCTTGGCCTAGGATAACCTTCTCACACATACAACACCAACAATCAGAACCCTGGCCTAGGATGTGCCACACATGTATCAGGTCAACTGTCAAAATCCTGGCCTAGGAATCATAACACATATATCAGGTCACCTGTCAAAAGCCTTGGCCTAGGATAACCTTCTCACATATACAACACCAACAATCAAAACCCTGGCCTAGGATGTGCCACACATGTATCAGGTCAACTGTCAAAATCCTGGCCTAGGAACCCTTACAGATATATCAGTCTACAGTGACAGTCAAAAATCCTGGCCTAGGAATCATCATACATATATCAGGTCAACTGTCAAAATCCTGGCCTAGGAACCCATACAGATATATCAGTCTACAGTGACTGTCAAAAATCCTGGCCTAGGCATCATCACACATATATCAGGTCAACTGTCGAAAGTCTTGGCCTAGGATAACCTTCTCACACATACAGTAGAACTTCGATAGCTCGAACACCGATAGCTTGTTTACCATGGATGAGTCGAACACATTCTTGAGCCCCTAGCGAAATCCTCTACATAAGAAAAGAGGGGGATAATTAAGGAAATTTTAGTCTTTTATCTTGCAAATGTATGCTGTGTGTACTCATTAGAATCGCCTCGATGAGGCGATTCTAATGAGTACACACAGCATACATATTCATTATAGAACACCGAAAAGATGTCTAAAAGTATCTCGTTAAGCCTCCTGACAGTAACCTCAGTGTCTCGAACAGATTTTCGAGGTCCCAAAGGTGTTCGAGCCATTGAAGTTAGACTGTACAACATCAACAGTCAGAACCCTGGCCTAGGAGTAGCAACACATGTGTCAGGTCAACTGTCAAAATCCTGGCCTAGGAACCCTTACAGATATATCAGTCTAATTGTCAAAAATCCTGGCCTAGGAATCATCATACATATATCAGGTCAACTGTCAAGCCTTGGCCTAGGATAACCTTCTCACATATACAACACCAACAGTCAAAACCCTGGCCTAGGAGTAGCCACACATGTATCAGGTCAACTGTTAAAATCCTGGCCTAGGAAGCCTTACAGATATATCAGTATACAGTAACTGTCAAAAAGCCTGGCCCAGGAATCATCACACATATAACAAGTCAACTGTCAAAAGCCTTGGCCTAGGATAACCTTCTCACATATACAACACCAACAGTCAGAACCCTGACCTAGGAATTGCCACACATGTATGAGGTCAACTGTCAAAATCCTGGCCTAGGAACCCTTACAGATATATCAGTCTAACTGTCAAAAATCCTGGCCTAGGATGTGCCACACATGTATGAGGTCAACTGTCAACAAGATGTGTTTGTGAAACACTGATGCCCCCGGACAGCGCCAATGTTAATGTTTTTAAAAATTTTGAAAAAAATAGGTCAAAGGTCAAGTTCAAGGTCACGAGATCAAAAATTATGGTACCACTGGAAAGGTCTTGTGATAAGGTATACACATGTGAAATATGAATGCTCTATGTATTACCATTCAAAAGTTATGCCCAATGTTAAAGTTTTTGCAGACGGACAAACGGACAAACGGACAAACAGACAAACAGACGGACAGACCAAAAACTGTATGCCCCCGAATCTCTTAGATTCCGGGGGCATAAAAATCCTGGCCTAGGAATCATCACACATATATCAGGTCAACTGTCAAAAGTCTTGGCCTAGGATAACCTTCTCACATATACAACACCAACTGTCAAAAGCCTTGGCCTAGGAGTTGCCACACATATATCAGGTCAACTGTCAAAAGTCTTGGCCTAGGATAACCTTCTCACATATACAACACCAACAGTCAAAACCCTGGCCTAGGAGTTGCCACACATATATCAGGTCAACTGTCAAAAGTCTTGGCCTAGGATAACCTTCTCACATATACAACACCAACTGTCAAAAGCCTTGGCCTAGGATAACCTTCTCACATATACAACACCAACAGTCAAAACTCTGGCCTAGGAGTTGCCACACATATATCAGGTCAACTGTCAAAAGTCTTGGCCTAGGATAACCTTCTCACATATACAACACCAACAGTCAAAACCCTGGCCTAGGAGTTGCCACACATATATCAGGTCAACTGTCAAAAGCCTTGGCCTAGGATAACCTTCTCACATATACAACACCAACAGTCAGAACTCTGACCTAGGAATTGCCACACATATATCAGGTCAACTGTCAAAAGTCTTGGCCTAGGATAACCTTCTCACATATACAACACCAACAGTCAAAACCCTGGCCTAGGAATTGCCACACATATATCAGGTCAACTGTCAAAAGCCTTGGCTTAGGATAACCTTCTCACATATACAACACCAACAGTCAAAACTCTGGCCTAGGAGTTGCCACACATATATCAGGTCAACTGTCAAAAGCCTTGGCTTAGGATAACCTTCTCACATATACAACACCAACAGTCAAAACCCTGGCCTAGGAGTTGCCACACATATATCAGGTCAACTGTCAAAAGCCTTGGCCTAGGATAACCTTCTCACATATACAACACCAACAGTCAAAACCCTGGCCTAGGAGTTGCCACACATATATCAGGTCAACTGTCAAAAGTCTTGGCCTAGGATAACCTTCTCACATATACAACACCAACAGTCAAAACCCTGGCCTAGGAGTTGCCACACATATATCAGGTCAACTGTCAAAAGTCTTGGCCTAGGATAACCTTCTCACATATACAACACCAACAGTCAAAAGCCTTGGCCTAGGATAACCTTCTCACATATACAACACCAACAGTCAAAAGTCTTGGCCTAGGATAACCTTCTCACATATACAACACCAACAGTCAAAACCCTGGCCTAGGAGTTGCCACACATATATCAGGTCAACTGTCAAAAGTCTTGGCCTAGGATAACCTTCTCACATATACAACACCAACAGTCAAAACCCTGGCCTAGGAGTTGCCACACATATATCAGGTCAACTGTCAAAAGTCTTGGCCTAGGATAACCTTCTCACATATACAACACCAACTGTCAAAAGCCTTGGCCTAGGATAACCTTCTCACATATACAACACCAACAGTCAAAACCCTGGCCTAGGAGTTGCCACACATATATCAGGTCAACTGTCAAAAGCCTTGGCCTAGGATAACCTTCTCACATATACAACACCAACAGTCAAAACCCTGGCCTAGGAATCACCACACATATATCAGGTCAACTGTCAAAAGCCTTGGCCTAGGATAACCTTCTCACATATACAACACCAACAGTCAAAACCCTGACCTAGGAGTTGCCACACATATATCAGGTCAACTGTCAAAATCCTGGCTTAGGAATCCCAGCACAGATAAATTGTCAACTGTCAAAATCATGGATAAGCACATCAGATGTACTGTCAAAATCTTGGCCTAAGCCATGGCCTAAGATAATATTTACATACATCAGGTCAGCTGTCAAGAACTTTGGCCTAGTAATCTGCATACATTTAGGGGATAACTGTACTGAAAATTGTCATTTGGGGAGGTAAATCGGAGGTTTTACGGTCGGAAATTTCGTTTTACGGCGACGCGTAAGCGGAGCCGTAAAACGTAATTTGCGACCGTAAAACCGACGATTTACCTCCCCAAATGACAATTTTCAATACAGTTATCCCAATTCTAATGCACTTTTTCGGTTGTTAAGCTAAAATTTGTACTATTTTGCACAAGGCGGCAAGCGCAGTAAGCTGCGTAAAACCAAATGCCAGCCAATGAAAAACGACATTACGTAGTGACGTCGGATTTCCGACAGTATATCGTGGAATATACTGTCGCAAATTTTTGACGTTATCCAATCAGACGTCGCGTTACATACGTAAGTGCATTAGAATTATAATTATATTAGGACAACTGTCAAAACCATTGCCTAGGATAACCTCCACACATATATTATCAGGCGAACTGTTAAGGCCTTGGCCTAGGAAATCCCCCATATCAGATCAACTGTCAGATTACCCATAACAATTATGACAGGTCAACCTGTCAAAATCTTTGCCTAGGAATTCTCACATGTCAGGTCAACTGTCAAAACATTGGCCTAACTATATCCATACAGAACATTAGCTGCTCTTAATATTCCAATTTTACTGCAAATTAAGTCACCTGTCACAACTTGGCCTAGAAATCCCCATACAAATATACAGTATTGTCTACTGCCCAAAAACATTTGCCTAAGAACTCATGCAGATAATTATAAAAATATTCCTATATTATGACACCTTTGGAACTGTTCAAAAGTGGTCTTTAAGAACACTTTTGAACAGTCCCAAACACCACTTTTGAACAGTCCCAAAGGTGGTCCTTTTCTAGAGGACACTGGGTGCACAAAAAATGTTAACCCATTCCCACATGGGGACTTCTTGAATTTTGCTGATTTTTACAGTGTTGCCTTGGACAGCAACATCATATAGCTATTATTTCATAATGAATGGTCCATTTTACATCAAACTTGGCATGCAGTAGCCTTTCAAATGGAACCTTTTAAGGCTGAATCATTGTTGCCATGGTAACAAAGGGGTATCTCAAATCTGTCGAAAAGTTTGATTTCATATATATTTTTGACTTCATGGCTTTTTTACCCCAGACACCCTCAGATTCCATTTCAGTGGCCGGCTGGGTCATACCCCCATTTGTTTTGGCCATGAGGCGGCTTTCGTCCCCCTTCCAACCCCAATAGGTATATATTTAGTGGAGAGCTGCGCTAAAAACAGGTCATTTTTAAGGACAACTTATCCTAACCAAACATAGTTATCCAGGGGTGGGAAATGCAGATTTTGGGTGGTTTTGGAGATAAAAAAATGGGCGGGCGGCTCAGACACGTAAAAAGACAATTCTGAGTGGGAAAGGGTTCAGAAGGAACAGCTGATTGAGATTGAGTGTTTGAGTTTTATGTCTCTCCAACAACCAAGGTCATACGGAGGCAGGACCTTGGTTTAAAGACTCATCCATAAGTCTGGAGAAGCCCGGGATCGATTCTGCGACCCCTGGTTTGCAAGGCGAGTAGCATAACCACTACACCATGGAGGCTTCTAAGTATGCTTTTTAACCTAATTCTAGCTGGTCTTACTGCATATAAGGTCAACTGTCAAAATCTTGGCCTGAGAATCATGGTACATATATCATATCAGCTGTCAAAACCTTGGCCTAGGAACTGGCAAAATGGAAATTAATCTAGCTTCCTGCAAGAAGTAGAGAGCATAATTAACTCATCAAAATGCTAATTACCTGCTAGTTCAATAAAGCTTTGTATTGACAAACGGAATATTCCATCCAAGAGCTTTGGGTAGGTCCATTTGAATTTAAGGGGTGTCTTATTTATTCTGTTTTAACTAACAGTGTAGACAGATCAGATGCCACAAACTGTGGAATCTGATCTCAGGCTACACTGTGTGCCTATTATAATCTTTTTATGGGGCATTTGACATACACTTCATCATCATCGGAGTTTTTTATTAACATACAAGTACAGGGGCAACATCCACATAAATGAGTCCCTTCCAGGTAGCTTATACAAGTTAATCCTAAATTTAATCCAGGAATATTCCGCTGAACATGAAAAACCCCTACTTTTGCAAACAGTGTAGACCCTGATCAGATGGCTTCTGAAGAAGCCATCTGATCAGTATCTATACTGTCAATTAATTCACAAATTTGAATGGAACATTATATAAAGTTTTGATTGGCTGTTAGTCGGAAATGGGTGTGGCTAATTAAATTATTCAGCACAATAAGGGTTAGTCTGGTAGCTATCACAAGACCACTGAATTCAAAATAATTCCGTTCAAGGTTCTTTTGAATCCCAGGCACATGGCACATGACAGGGCTTCACGTTTTATACAAAGGGATGCTACTTTTTTACCCTAAAATACACAATAAGCATGAATATTCTATCTGCAATTGTTGCCTGCAGCATTGCAGAATCAAAGTTGCTACAGGTTCTTGCCCAACTGTAAGCCAGTATCAGTTGGGGGTCTGGTGACCCCTCTGCCTCACCCAACCACCCTCTAAATGTTGTTAGAACAGGTCCTGGTAAATGAGTGTTGTTTGAACATGTCTTGGCATTTCGATAACACACCCGTGCGGCATAGTGCATTTTTCTTACCTCCAAAATGGCTACTTTTCTGGTGAAAATCCGTGATATTTTTTCTATTTATACTGCAAACATAGGTTGTGGGTGCTCGTTAGAACCGCCTCATTGAGGCGGTTCTAACGGGTACCCACAACCCATGTCTTTGAGCAGAAATAAGAAAAATAATTGATACCCCGTAAACCCCAGTTTTCTCTATATAAAGTGGGGTTTAAGGGCTTGTTCATTTCACAGACTTGTTCACGTGATGGTAAACGAATGTTGTTAGAACTGGTCCTTGCAAATGAACATTGCTTGAATGGATCTTAATGTTGAAACAGGTCCTAGTAAATGGATGTTGTTGGAATGGGTACTGGTAAATGAATGTTGTTTGAACAGCTCCTGGTAAATGAATGTTGTTTGAACAGCTCCTGGAAAATGAATATTGTTTGAACAGCACATTGAAAATGAATGTTGTTTGAACAGCACATTGAAAATGAATGTTGTTTGAACAGCACATTGAAAATGAATGTTGTTTGAACAGCTCCTGGAAAATGAATATTGTTTGAACAGCACATTGAAAATGAATGTTGTTTGAACAGCACATTGAAAATGAATGTTGTTTGAACAGCACATTGAAAATGAATGTTGTTTGAACAGCACATTGAAAATGAATGTTGTTTGAACAGCACATTGAAAATGAATGTTGTTTGAACAGCACATTGAAAATGAATGTTGTTTGAACAGCACATTGAAAATGAATGTTGTTTGAACAGCACATTGAAAATGAATGTTGTTTGAACAGCACATTGAAAATGAATGTTATTTGAACAGCTCCTGGAAAATGAATGTTGTTTGAACAGGTCCTGGAAAATGAAAGTTGTTTGAACAGCTCCTGGAAAATGAATGTTGTTTGAACAGCTCCTGGAAAATGAATGTTGTTAGAACAGGTCCTGGAAAATGAATGTTGTTTGAACAGCTCCTGGAAAATGAATGTTGTTTGAACAGCTCCTGGAAAATGAATGTTGTTTGAACAGCTCCTGGAAAATGAATGTTGTTTGAACAGCTCCTGGAAAATGAATGTTGTTTGAACAGCTCCTGGAAAATGAATGTTGTTAGAACAGGTCCTGGAAAATGAATGTTGTTTGAACAGCTCCTGGAAAATGAATGTTGTTAGAACAGGTCCTGGAAAATGAATGTTGTTTGAACAGCTCCTGGAAAATGAATGTTATTTGAACTGGTCCTGGTTAATGAATGTTATTTGAACAGGTCCTGGTTAATGAATGTTGTTTGAACAGCTCCTGGAAAATGAATATTGTTAGAACAGGTCCTGGAAAATGAATGTTGTTTGAACAGTTCCTGGAAAATGAATGTTGTTAGAACAGGTCCTGGAAAATGAAAGTTGTTTGAATAGGTCCTGGAAAATGAATGTTGTTAGAACAGGTCCTGGAAAATGAATGTTGTTTGAACAGTTCCTGGAAAATGAATGTTGTTAGAACAGGTCCTGGAAAATGAAAGTTGTTTGAATAGGTCCTGAAAAATGAATGTTGTTAGAACAGGTCCTGGTAAATGAATGTTGTTTGAAGAGGTCCTGGTAAATGAATGTTGTTTGAACAGCTCCTGGAAAATGAATGTTGTTTGAACAGCTAATGGAAAATGAATGTTGTTTGAGCAGCTCCTGGAACATGAATGTTGTTTGAACAGCTCCTGGAAAATGAATGTTGTTTGAACAGCTCCTGGAAAATGAATGTTGTTTGAACAGCTAATGGAAAATGAATGTTGTTTGAGCAGCTCCTGGAACATGAATGTTGTTTAAACAGCTCCTGGAAAATGAATGTTTTTTGAACATTTCCTGCTAAACGAATGTTGTTTGAATAGGTCCTGGAAAATGAATGTTGTTTGAACAGCTAATGGAAAATGAATGTTGTTTGAACAGCTCCTGGAAAATGAATGTTGTTTAAACAGCTCCTGGAAAATGAATGTTGTTTAAACAGCTCCTGGAAAATGAATGTTGTTAGAACAGGTCCTGGAAAATGAATGTTGTTTGAACTGGTCCTGGAAAATGAATGTTGTTAGAACAGGTCCTGGAAAATGAATGTTGTTAGAACAGGTCCTGGAAAATGAATGTTGTCTGAACAGTTCCTGGAAAATGAATGTTGTTAGAACAGTTCCTGGAAAATGAATGTTGTTTGAACAGGTCCTGGAAAATGAATGTTGTTTGAACAGCTCCTGGTTAATGAATGTTATTTGAACAGCTCCTGGAAAATGAATATTGTTTGAACAGCTCCTGGAAAATGAATGTTGTTAGAACAGGTCCTGGAAAATGAATGTTGTTTGAACTGGTCCTGGAAAATGAATGTTGTTAGAACAGGTCCTGGAAAATGAATGTTGTTTGAACTGGTCCCAGTAAATGAATGTTGTTAGAACAGGTCCTGGAAAATGAATGTTATTTGAACAGCTCCTGGAAAATGAATGTTGTTAGAACAGGTCCTGGAAAATGAATGTTGTTTGAACTGGTCCTGGTTAATGAATGTTGTTTGAACAGCTCCTGGAAAATGAATGTTGTTTGAACAGCTCCTGGAAAATGAATGTTGTTTGAACAGCTCCTGGAAAATGAATATTGTTTGAACAGCTCCTGGAAAATGAATGTTGTTAGAACAGGTCCTGGAAAATGAATGTTGTTAGAACAGCTCCTGGAAAATGAATGTTGTTAGAACAGCTCCTGGAAAATGAATGTTGTTTGAACAGGTCCTGGTTAATGAATGTTACAGTTCCTGGAAAATGAATGTTATTTGAACAGGTCCTGGAAAATGAATGTTGTCTGAACAGTTCCTGGAAAATGAATGTTGTTTGAACAGTTCCTGGAAAATGAATGTTGTTTGAACAGGTCCTGGAAAATGAATGTTGTTTGAACAGCTCCTGGTTAATGAATGTTATTTGAACAGCTCCTGGAAAATGAATGTTATTTGAACAGCTCCTGGAAAATGAATATTGTTTGAACAGCTCCTGGAAAATGAATATTGTTTGAACAGCTCCTGGAAAATGAATGTTGTTTGAACTGGTCCTGGAAAATGAATGTTGTTAGAACAGGTCCTGGAAAATGAATGTTGTTTGAACTGGTCCCAGTAAATGAATGTTGTTAGAACAGGTCCTGGAAAATGAATGTTGTTTGAACTGGTCCCAGTAAATGAATGTTGTTAGAACAGGTCCTGGAAAATGAATGTTATTTGAACAGCTCCTGGAAAATGAATGTTGTTAGAACAGGTCCTGGAAAATGAATGTTGTTTGAACTGGTCCCAGTAAATGAATGTTGTTAGAACAGGTCCTGGAAAATGAATGTTGTTTGAACTGGTCCTGGTAAATGAATGTTGTTAGAACAGGTCCTGGAAAATGAATGTTGTTTGAACTGGTCCCAGTAAATGAATGTTGTTAGAACAGGTCCTGGAAAATGAATGTTGTTAGAACAGGTCCTGGAAAATGAATGTTGTTTGAACTGGTCCTGGTAAATGAATGTTGTTTGAACTGGTCCTGGTAAATGAATATTGTTAGAACAGGTCCTGGAAAATGAATGTTGTTTGAACTGGTCGTGGTAAATGAATATTGTTAGAACAGGTCCTGGAAAATGAATGTTGTTTGAACTGGTCCTGGTAAATGAATATTGTTAAAACAGGTCCTGGAAAATGAATGTATTTTGAACTGGTCCTAGTAAATGAATGTTGTTAGAACAGGTCCTGGTAAATGAATGTTGTTTGAACAGGTCATGGTAAATGAATATTGTTGGAACAGGTCCTGGTAAATGAATATTGTTAGAACAGGTCCTGGTAAATGAATGTTGTTAGAACAGGTCCTGGTAAATGACTATTGTTAGAACAGGTCCTGGTAAATGACTATTGTTAGAACAGGTCCTGGTAAATGATGTTTGAACATGTCTTGGTAAACAAATGTTGTTAGAACTGGTCCTTGCAAATGAACATTGTTTGAATGAAACAGGTCCTAGTAAATGGATGTTGTTGGAATCGGTACTGGTAAATAAATGTTGTTTGAAGCAGTCCTGGTAAATCATTACGAAAACACGCCTATACAAAAACATTGCCACCATTATCGTTGAAAAAGTGAAAATTTTATGATGAAAAATTGTGAAATAAGGTACACCCCTGGAAACCCAAGTTCTACTATAAAACAAGAGGCCCATGGGCCACTACGCTCACCAGAGGTCATGTGGTTTATACCATATACAGGCATGGTGCCCATCTTGGTCATGTGACAATAAAAAGCCACCATGCAATCAGTAAAATCCACGGTCTTGCCTTTTTTCCATACAATTGTCTATGTGACCAAATTTGACTGTGACGTAAAAACAGGTTAAGGTCAACCAAAGGTCATCATTTGAACAAAATTGGTAGGGTCCGAGCCCCCGATGCCGCATACCAAGTTTCAAGGTCATCGGTCATTTGGTTCCTGAGAAGAAGATTTTTTAAGGTTTTTACCATATATGGGCATGGCAGCCATATTGGTCATGTGACCTAGTCCTTACGAACAAACTTTTATTCCCCCTTCCCATAGAAGCTCCACATGTAATTTTGTTTCGATCAACCGAGCAGTTTGAGTAGAGAAGAAGATTAAAATACTGAATCTGAGCCTCCCCGACAAAGGTCCGAAAATGACCTTGGCCTTCGGAACTGACAAAATTCCATTCAGCTGAGTGCAAATATCATTTCTGATGCCACTAGCAACCATGCAATCAGAAAAAATCAACAGTTTTGCCTTTTTTCCAAACAAATGTCTAAGTGAGCATATTTGACCTTGACGTAAAACAGGTCAAGGTCAACCAAAGGTCATCATTTGAACAAACTTGGCAGGGCGCGAGTCCCCAATGCTGCGAACCAAGTTTCCAGAACATCGGCCATTCGGTTCTTGAGAAGAAGATTTTTAAAGGTTTTTACCATATATGGGCATGGCAGCCATATTGGTCATGTGACCCAGTCCTCACAAATAAACTTTCGTTTCCCCTTCCCACAGAGGCTCCACATGTAATTTAGTTTCAATCGTCTCAGCAGTTTAAGTTGTGAAGAAGATAAAAATACTGAATCTGAGCCTTCCTGGACAAAGGTCAGTAAATGACCTTGGCCTTCAGAACTGACAAAATTCCATTCAGCTGCATATAAATATCATCTCTGATGCCACTAGCAACCATGCAATCAGAAAATCCACAGTTTTGCCTTTTTTCTATACAAATGTCTAAGTGACCATATTTGACCTTGACGTAAAATAGGTCAAGGTCAACAAAAGGTCATCATTTGAACAAACTTGGTAGGGCCCGAGTCCCCGATGCTGCATACCAAGTTTCAAGAACATCGGCCATTCGGTTCTTGAGAAGAAGATTTTTAAAGGTTTTTACCATATATGGGCATGGCGGCCATATTGGTCATGTGACCCAGTCCTCACGAACAAACTTTCGTTCCCCCTTCCCACAGAGGCTCCACATGTAATTTGGTTCCAATTGGCCAAGTAGTTTCAGAGGAGATGTTGTTAGAAAATGTTGACGACGCAGACGACGCAGACGACACAGACGACGCAGACGACGACGACGACGGACGACGGACCATTGCCTATACTATAAGCTCCCCCGGAGCCTTCGGCTCTGGTGAGCTAAAAATGGATTTCAAGGGGGTCAAAATTATATAGGCGTGTTTTCGTGATGGATTTCTGTTTGAACAGGTCCTGGAAAATGAATGTTGTTTTAACAGTTCCTGGAAAATGAATGTTGTTTGAACAGGTCCTGGAAAATGAATGTTGTTTGAACAGGTCCTGGTTAATGAATGTTGTTTGAACAGCTCCTGGAAAATGAATATTGTTTGAACAGCTCCTGGAAAATGAATGTTGTTTTAACAGTTCCTGGAAAATGAATATTGTTTGAACAGGTCCTGGAAAATGAATGTTGTTTGAACAGGTCCTGGTTAATGAATGTTGTTTGAACAGCTCCTGGAAAATGAATGTTGTTTGAACAGGTCCTGGAAAATGAATGTTGTTTGAACAGTTCCTGGAAAATGAAAGTTGTTTGAACAGCTCCTGGAAAATGAATGTTGTTAGAACAGCTCCTGGAAAATGAATGTTGTTTGAACAGCTCCTGGAAAATGAATGTTGTTTGAACAGCTCCTGGAAAATGAATGTTGTTTGAACAGGTCCTGGAAAATGAATGTTGTTTGAACAGGTCCTGGAAAATGAATGTTGTTTGAACAGCTCCTGGAAAATGAATATTGTTTGAACAGCTCCTGGAAAATGAATGTTGTTAGAACAGCTCCTGGAAAATGAATGTTGTTTGAACTGGTCCTGGAAAATGAATGTTGTTAGAACAGGTCCTGGAAAATGAATGTTGTTAGAACAGGTCCTGGAAAATGAATGTTGTTAGAACAGGTCCTGGAAAATGAATGTTGTTAGAACAGGTCCTGGAAAATGAATGTTGTTTGAACAGCTCCTGGAAAATGAATGTTGTTTGAACAGGTCCTGGAAAATGAATGTTGTTTGAACAGGTCCTGGAAAATGAATGTTATTTGAACTGGTCCTGGTTAATGAATGTTATTTGAACAGCTCCTGGAAAATGAATATTGTTTGAACAGTTCCTGGAAAATGAATGTTGTTTGAACAGTTCCTGGAAAATGAATGTTGTTAGAACAGCTCCTGGAAAATGAATGTTGTTTGAACAGGTCCTGGAAAATGAATGTTGTTTAAACAGCTCCTGGAAAATGAATGTTGTTTGAACAGCTCCTGGAAAATGAATGTTATTTGAACAGCTCCTGGAAAATGAATATTGTTTGAACAGCTCCTGGAAAATGAATATTGTTTGAACAGCTCCTGGAAAATGAATGTTGTTTGAACTGGTCCTGGAAAATGAATGTTGTTAGAACAGGTCCTGGAAAATGAATGTTGTTAGAACAGGTCCTGGAAAATGAATATTGTTTGAACAGCTCCTGGAAAATGAAAGTTGTTTGAACTGGTCCTGGAAAATGAATGTTGTTAGAACAGGTCCTGGAAAATGAATGTTGTTAGAACAGGTCCTGGAAAATGAATGTTGTTTGAACAGCTCCTGGAAAATGAATATTGTTTGAACTGGTCCTGGAAAATGAATGTTGTTAGAACAGGTCCTGGAAAATGAATGTTGTTTGAACTGGTCCTGGAAAATGAATGTTGTTAGAACAGGTCCTGGAAAATGAATGTTGTTTGAACTGGTCCTGGAAAATGAATGTTGTTAGAACAGGTCCTGGAAAATGAATGTTGTTTGAACAGGTCCTGGAAAATGAATGTTGTTTGAACAGGTCCTGGAAAATGAATGTTGTTTGAACAGGTCCTGGAAAATGAATGTTGTTTGAACAGGTCCTGGAAAATGAATGTTGTTTGAACAGGTCCTGGTTAATGAATGTTGTTTGAACAGCTCCTGGAAAATGAATGTTGTTTGAACAGGTCCTGGAAAATGAATGTTGTTAGAACTGGTCCTGGAAAATGAATGTTGTTTGAACAGCTCCTGGAAAATGAATGTTGTTTGAACAGCGCCTGGTAAATTAATGTTGTTTGAACAGGTCCTGGTTAATGAATGTTTTTTGAACATGTCTTGGTAAACGGATGTTGTCAGAACAGGTCCTGGTAAATGAATGTTGTTTGAACATGTCTTGGTAAACGAATGTTGTTAGAACTGGTCCTGGTAAATGAACATTGCTTGAATGGATCTTAGTGTTGAAACAGGTCCTAGTAAATGGATGTTGTTGGAATGGGTACTAGTAAATTAATGTTGTTTGAAGCAGTCCTGGTATATGATTTCTGTTTGAACAGCTCCTGGAAAATCCCCCAACTAAACGATACTTACCTTGGTTAAGTTGATGTTTGGTTGAGATTATTTGTAGTCATATAACCACTGGAGGGATCAGATGAGATGCACGCTTCAGTTAATCCGAGAGCTCAGTTTTTAACGCCAAATGTAAAGTTTGACATAAAGGAAGAAATGTACCAAATTTGTTAAAAATCTTCCCTTTTTTGACAAGCATTTTCCTGCTTTAAAATTTCCAGGGTGGGACATGAATTTTCATGTAAAGGGAGGGCATCTGATCCCTCCAGTGGTTATATGACTACAAATAATCTCAACCAAACATCAACTTAACCAAGGTAAGTATCGTTTAGTTGGGGGATTATTTTACGTCATACCACTTCCGGTCTCATATGAGACTTCAAAGCCCACTTTTTGTCAAACTGTTCAACATAAAAGAAATTATAATTATTTCACCTTTAATGTGAGCAAATTTGTGATAATCAATATTACATATACTTCAGTTATGCTTATAAGCATATTAACTGGTCTGATATACGACCTTAAGAGTATCTATACTGGAACTATGCAGTTTATTCCGTTAAGCTGTCTTTACTTATATAGTTCTGTGACACTGCACATATTCACCCAGCATTAAACTATATGCTGTCCTGACTATTACACTGAATTATAATTTTAATACAGCGTCTGTAAATATGGACGTTTCATCTTGTATAGGTTTATTATAATATTTTCCAAATGTTTTGGTGCTCGACCAGCCTGCCACCTTCATTATCTTATCAATAGGCACAAACTGATCTTCGCTTTTGAAGTTGCAGCACTTCTTATGCTATGTGTTTTGAATTTATTACAATCAATTCCTGAATTGGACATAACCATACGCAGCCATCTACTGACCGTATCTCTTGAAACCTCCTTGTGGGGTTTTATGTAACTGATAAATAAACAAGTTTCACTTTTTCTTAAAGACTGTGTCCTTTTAAGATATTCTTTCAAAGTAAAAATGACACACAGCCTTCTATCTATAGGATATGCTTTCAGTTCTGCCACAGGATTACTAGTACCAGGTTTTGTTTGCTTCAACAGCCCACTATAATGAAGGGTATATGTATCATAACCCTTGGACATGCTTTCAATACTAAGCAAATGTATGCTTTGTGTTCTGCTTGCTAATGTGAGTGCAATCAACATTGCTAACTTATATGTGAGCAATTTTAAAGACAATTCTTTTATTGGGGAAAGTTTTTGCAGATAAATCAAAACTTTCGATACTGGCCATGTCTCAGTATACTTTGGCCCACTGGGCCGCAAATTAAATATCCCTTCCATGTACCTAATAACAACTGGATGAGCCCCTATTGCAAACCCATCTTTGACTAATCCTATGGCAGAAAGAGCACTACGTGCAGTATTAATAGCACTATAACCAATGCCCTTTTCAAATAATTCTGTCAGAAATTCTAACACATGGTTTATATCTGCTTGAATGGAATTAACTTGTTTCTTACCACAGAATGATAACCATTTTTTGATATAAGTAACATATTGTTTTTGAGTACCGATTCTCCAGGAAGCAAGTATGATGTCTGTAGATTTCCTTGAAATGCATCTTCTACTTTTCATAACATTTCCTGATAAGCGACAAGCTATCAAGTGAAGTTTGTCTTTGAGTGGGTGTGACTTCCTGGAATTTATCAACGACAACAAGTTCTCCTGAGGAAGAATCCTGGGATAGTCTATCAGAAGTTTCAGTAGTTCTGAGTACCACGTCTGTGTCGGCCAGAGTGGAACAACCATTATGCCCTCTGCTTTGTCTCTGCGGAATTTCTGCAGACAACTGGATATCAAACTGAAAGGAGGGAAGGCATAAAGAAATATATTAGACCAAGGCATGGAAAAAGCATTAATGTGCATAGCATCTGGTTCTGGCTTCCAGGAGACAAATTTTTCAAGCTGTTTATTTAACCTGGATGCAAACATATCTATTTCAGGTTCTTGCCAAAGTTGTACTATTCTCTGGAAAACCTGTTTGTTTAACATCCATTCAACATTTTCATTGAAATGTCTAGAGCCAAAATCAGCTTCATTAAAAATACCTGGAACATGTGTTGCAGTTAGCCAAATTTTTCTGTCTATGCACCATGACCATATCTGAATGGCTAGCTCATTACATTCCTCAGATTTGATGCCACCCATAGCATTAATATAAGCTACTGTGCATGTGTTGTCTGTTCTTATTTGAACATGTATGTTCTGCTGGTTACTGAAAAAAGCTTTCAAACCAAACCTGACGGCCATCATTTCGAGAACATTAATATGATTTTGTGATTCATGTTCTGTCCAGCGACCACCAATAGTTTGATTCTGAAAAACTGCACCCCAACCTTCTAGCGATGCATCTGTTGTGATTGAAAAATCAGCATTCCCATGATCTATCATTCGTTTTTGAGTTGGTAATTCTTTTATCCACCAACTTAATTCATTTTTCATGCCATTTGTTACCAACATAACAGCATTATAGTCACCTTTTGATGACTGTAATGCAAGGATCTTTCCTTTCTCTATTTTTCTATAATGCAATGGCCCATATTGTACTGCTGAAAATGTTGATACTATGAGCCCAAGAACTCTAGCTACTTTGCGAATAACTTCTGAATGTTTATGATACAAACTCAGACACTCTTGAACTATCAAATTCACTTTCCCTTCTGGCAAAGTGACTGTCATATCTTCAGAATGAATATTATTACCAAGAAATGTAATGCTTTTAGTGGGCTGAAGAACTGACTTCTTCTGATGAATGATAAACCCAAGTTCAGTCATAATATGAACTGTGTCTGTTATATTTTGTTTGCATTCTTTGAAAGTGTCACTCACTAGCAAAGAATCATCTATAAAACCTGAATTTGAATGTCCAAGCTGTCTGAGTGTAGCATAAACTGGTTTCATGAGTTTTGTATACTGCCGGGGCGCACAACTAATTCCATTTGGCAAGCAGACATATTGATATATTTTGTTCTGAAAAACAAATCGAAGTTTGATTTGCTGGGAGGGTGCTATCGGCACCGTGTAATATGCGTGTCTGAGATCAATTGAAGCCATATAACAGTTTGGCTTAATCAGCTTAATAGCTGATTCAAAAGTATCCATTTTGAAATGGTAAAATTCAATGCTTTCATTTAATTTTTTGAGGTTTAAAATCATTCTATACTCCCCATCTTTCTTAGGCCTTAAAAATATCGGCGAAAGAAATTCTTCTGGGTGATGTTGTACTTCTTTTAACACTTTCATATCCAGCAATTTTTGAATTTCTAAAGAAATAATTTCTTCTTCACTTGAATTAAAATAACAATGTGGAACAGAAGTGTTAACAGGGTTTTTATTTTCTTTAAATTCAATGTGACAATGCTGAACAATGTCAAGTATATTTTCATCAGAGGTAATTTTCTGCCATTTTTCTACAAAATACTTCAATCTGCCTGCTTCGAATGATGAACCTATCTCATTCGATTCATTTATTTCTTTGCCCCGGCTTTGCCGTTTTTTGACATAGTACTGGAGGCTGAGTTGTAGCTCTGTTGCATGTAATCTGTTGAGCCGCGACCATATCCACGGCCACGACCTCTGCCTCGACCTGGGACTCTGAAGCCACGTCGACCTCTGTAGCCACCACCTCTGTTACTGCCGGCCATCTGGGACCCACGTCCTACATTTTTACTGAGCCGGTTCATGTCCTGAATTTCCTTAACATTCTTATTCACATTATCCCCATATAATTTGTCAGTGAATGGAAAATTATGGGATGTTAGATAATGATATTTAACATCCAAGTCTGCCTTGTGAAACTCTTTCCTTTTATTATTAATCAGTTTGTTTGTTTGGCCTAACAGACCCAGAGCACTGGTGCCCAGCTCAATCATTGATGACCCCAAGGTCTCACCCCCTTCATTCAGCATTTTTGTGATGTTCACAGCGGCTTTAATGACATTATTTTGAATTGTCTGCATTTTAACATCGTCGGTCTGAGTGTGCGGTTTTAATAGACGCCAAATGCTTTGGTTCACCTTTGTCTTCACCAAAGACTCACAATTACTAGGGCGGTGTATTTCCTTGACCAGTTCACTTTGTCTCTCTTCAGATATTCCATCCCGAAAGGTGGAATTTATAAAAGAGGCCAAATCTTCATCCACCTCCGAATCAACAGTCTCTTTTGGATTAAATTTTTCTGATATGTTCTTAAACACAGAGTCTTCACTGGTCTTTTGTTTCTTGTTAGGGGGTTCTGAACAGACAGACAGGGCTGCATCCGACCTTTCAAAGGACAGATCAGGGTCAACATTTTCATCGTACTGTTCATATTCATAATTTTCATTGTCATTTTCATATGTGTAACTGTCATACAGACTGTCCACTCGAGAAGATAGCTTCTCCAACTTGTCATTCACTTTATTTTGGTTAGAGTGCAATTCTTTTAGAATGTTTACGACCTCACTACTGAAGATCGCAGGTACCGATTCCTGCACAGATTTCTTATTTGACTGAGTGGCAGTTCCTGCACTCGACATAGCTGTTGAGGTACCGGGAGTCTCTTTCAAAATAGACTGCTTTTTCGGTGGTTTCTTTCCACCGTCCTCTTTATTTTCAGCTGAGGCTGAGCCACTCTTCTTTTGCAACATGGCGTCCGCCATTTTGTTGTTTACAAAGTCTCGTGCGTGAACTATCCCGCACTCAATTGTTTTTTTGTTTTTTTTTAAATATACGACTTCGTCGTATTTTTTGAATATTCTGTGAATTACAGAATTGTAATTAAATAATATATATTTCTACACTGCGTGTAGAAAAAATAATGAATCGCTGTAAAAGTTTTCCGATACGAAAACGAAAGTAGAATTATACTGCGATTCGTACCTGTACGCTCTCGGCCATGACCTAACGATAAGACCACGTCTTATCACTACAAGGTCCAAATGCGTACTGAGCTCTCGGATTAACTGAAGCGTGCATCTCATATGAGACCGGAAGTGGTATGACGTAAAATAATGAGTGTTGTTTGAACAGGTCCTGCTAAACGAATGTTGTTTGAATAGGTCCTGAAAATGGATGTTGTTGGAACATGTCCTAGAAAATGGATGTTGTTAGAATCTGTCCTGGTAAATGATTGTTGTTTGAACATGGCCTGGAAAATGACTGCTGTTTGGACAGCGACTGGTAAATGAGTGCTGTTTTAAACCAGTCCTGTTCCTGACAACCAACAGTGTACTCACTGGTGCAGATCCAGATCAGATGGCTTCTGAAGAAACCATCTGATCAGGATCTTCACTGATTGTCATTAAGTTTGTGAATTTGAACGAAAACATTATCATGCAATCTGATTGGCTGATAGTCAGAAATGGGTGTGGCTAACTGAATTATTCAGCAGCAGCAGCAGAACAGGTCCTTGTAAATGAATGCTTGCAGAAGAGATGACGATGTCTGTGTGACAATCATTAATTTATTCATTCAAATTTGCAAACTGAATGAGTGTAGATCCTGATCAGATGACTTCATAAAATCAAATTACTTGATGTAATTTATCATTCAAATCCGCCAACTGAATGACAGTGTAGATCCTGATCAGATGGCTTCTTCAGCCATCTGATCTGGATGTACACTTTTTGCAAAGGTAGGGCAACAGCTATTTGAAGATATCACTATTGTCAGGTCAGTTTGTTTGATTTGAGGTTTAACGTCCCTGTCAACACTTTAAAGGTAATTTTGGAGACGTTGCTTCCAATTGTGTGGGACTTTTACCCGGCATTGAGATGAAATGACATCTCAAGCCCTGCCACCCAATGAAACCGATAGGACAGCCCGACGCGCACCGCTTTGCCTGGGCAGGCTTTGATCATCTAAGCAGTTTACCAGTACTCTTGTGCGGGTCGATTTTAGCTCTGTTTGGAAGCATCATGCAGCCCATCTATTTCTTCCAGCCCTGATGGGGGGTGGGGGGGGGGGCACATATTGACAGGTCAGAATATTGAGTAAAGAGATTATTTGTAGAACTGATTAGGACTGGACTCATGCATCAGATGCCACAGAATGAAGTGTCAGGGTCTACACTGTTAACTTGAACAGGAATTTAAAGGTAAAACAAAACAATATAGGTCTCTTTTCAGCCTTGACTCGGAGACAAATCACCAAACAGTGCTGTCAGCACTTTGATTTTTTTAGAAAGTTTTAACCCTTGTTCTGCTGAATATTCATATATGCCACACCCACTACTGATTACCAACCAATCAGATTACTTGATGCAAATTATGGCAACAAATTCACAATCTGAATGGCAAACAATGAAGATCCTGATCAGATGGCTTCGTCAGAAGCCATCTGATCTGGATCTACATTGTTTCAAAGATAAGGCATATCCGGGCTCAGCAGGATAAGGGTTAAAAGAGGGGGGATGTGTGTTCAAGCATCATTATATGCATACATGCTTCAGGGAATGAAGTTTTGTCAAAGCAGTTGCAAGACTAGTACTGTGAATTTCTGCCTCTAATTTGAATTAAATCAAACTGTTGTTGACGAAATTCTGGAAATTAAGCACCTAATAAAATGCAGCTTGCAGCAATTTAGGAGAATTTTATGGAAACAGACAAAAATATTTAATCCCCTGGTGGAGTATTATGTTGTATTCCAATATTGTCAATTAAACGATAATGGCACGATAATAATCATGGAACGTAAAACATCCATTTAGGGATAGCAGTAATACTGCACCAATTGCAAGGGGATCAAATTCTCTGATACAAACACCGAAAAAATCACATTTACAAGTCCAAGTGACCGGCCCCGATAGCTCAGTTGGTAGAGTGTCCGCTCCGGGGAACGGGAGGTCACTGGTTCGATCCCGGGCCGCGACATACCAAAGTCGTTAAAAATGGTACTAGCTGCTCCTCGCTTGGCACTCAAATTTACGGGGTAGAGCTAGGACTGGTCGACCCAGTGTCAGGATAATGTGACTGGGTATGGTATCATGACTGTAATGTGTCTGGGACATGATACTTCAGTGAGGCAGCACTATAAAAGTAAGCATTGAGCTCCCTGTTGCAACCAGACGCTGTCGTGATATGACTGAAAAATTGTTGAAAGCGACGTTAAGTCCGAATTCACACACACACACACACAAGTCCAAGTACTGTAATGATCCTAAGTATTGGGACAGAGTGGCCTGAGAAAATAGTGCAGACCTAGATCAGACTGCCCCTGAAGGAGAGGTCTACACTGTTTGCCGTTCCATCTGCACCTTTTGGAGACCTTGCGATTTGTTAAAATTTTAGGATAATTACAGTGAGTCTTCAAGGTGTCCAAATTTTTAAGATTTTTATGGTAATCAATCAGGTCTTAAGCCCCCGCCCATAAGGGCTTGAAGAAATATATGGGCTGCATGATGCTTCCACGCAGAGCTGAATCCGGCTCGCACACTATTACTGGTAAACCGCTTAGAGGATCTAAGCCTGTCCAGGAACCGCGGTGCGAGGCGGACCGTCCATGCTAATAAACCCTATTGGTTTCATTGGGCAACAGGGCTTGAGATGTCATTTCATCTCAATGTCGGGTAAAAGTACCACAAAATTGGAAGCAACGTCTTCAAAATGACCTTTACAGTGTTGACGGGGATGTTAAACCTTAAATCAAACAAAAAAATCAATCAGGTCAACTGTTTGCCAATACCCTTTTGTGGTTGATTATTTATCAATCCGAGGTTCCCTGCCGCCCACTGGGGCTTGGAGAACTAGAGCTGCCGCCTAACGGGCGCCAATTATACCCCCGCATGCGTTGTCAGACAAATTTTTACAAGTATTTGACCTTGAGGAAGGTCAACGTAAAGGTCAAGGTCAGGTTTGTTTATATCAATCTTAAGTACTAGTGGCAAGGCGTGTGGTGTGTGAATATTAAAGAAATCGGTCAAAGAATAAGGAAGTTATGAGCAATGTTAAAGTTTTTTGTAACGGACCGACGACGACGACAGACGACAAGCTGACTCCTATATACCCCCTTCAAACTTCGTTTGCGGGGGTATAAATATATGGGCTGCATGATACTTCCACGCAGAGCTGAAACCGACCCGCACACAAGTACTGGTAAATCGCTTAGAGGATCTAAGCCTGAGAATCGGACTGTCCATGCATATAAACCCTATTGGTTTCATTGGGCGGCAGAGCTTGATATGTAATTTCATCTCAATGTCGGGTATAAGTCCCACAAAATTGGAAGGGACGTCTCCAAAATGACCTATACTGTGGTTACGGAGACGTTAAACGTCAAATCAAACAATTTACGGTTGGGCAAGTCCTTGTGCTAACGGGGGATGTTTTTCATATCTTCTGTCTTTTCTTTTATCTCCTCTACTATTTTAATGTCATTAACCCCCCCCCCCCACACACACACACACACACACCCCACACACACACACAGACACCCTCCCCCATAGAAAAATGTCCATTTCTGCAGTGTGCAGCCCAATCTATTTTGCAAGCCCCGATGGGCAGGGGCCACAACCCTTGTGGGTTATTTTCTGTTGTCTCCTGGAGAACGGAGAGAAAAAAGAGATAGAAGAGACAGTAGTTAAAGTGAGGGACAGAGGGGAAAGAGGAAAATAGATGGAAATGTAGAAACTGAAGAAATAACAACATTCCCAATCTACCCAGCAAGACTTACCCAACCTTCACCTCATCCAACCACAACCACCCCTAAGGTGTTGTTGAATAGCACAATTAACCCTTATCTTGCTGTTCACAACAACCCTTATCTTTGGAAACAGTGTAGATCCTGATCAGATGGCTTCTGAAGAAGCCATCTGATCAGGATCTACACTGTTTGGCATTCAGTTTATGAATTTGTAGCAATAAATTACATCAAGTAATTTGATTGGTTGATAGACAGAAATGGGTGTGGCTTTAATGAATATTCAGCAAGATAAGGGTTAAAGGTGACTTATTGAGCTATCTGGAAAAAATGCTTCCAAAAATAAAATACATATAGCCATTATTTTTCTTAATGAATGCATTTTATGCAAAAATGCTAACAATTATGATGACAGGTAAACGAGTTTGAGAGGGATTCCCTAACTAGGTTTCTAACACTAGTTAGATCTATTTTAAGTTCGTGACAAAAATAGAATCCTCATATATGACGTTATGCGACGTTCATTTTTGGCCTTGTTTGCTTATGCCATGCCTGAATCGGAAAAAAATATGACGCTGAATACTATGCCATAAGTAACGACACCCAGAGACAATACTGTCGCCATGTATGTGTAAAAGTACAAATTTATTTTTAGAACAGAAATTCCGAACACATGTTCAGAGCGAAGGGTAAATACGAATGAAAACGACCATTTTCACAAAGTTCTGAAGCTGTATTTGGCTCAAAAATGTACACATGACAAAGGAGTATGCATTGAAGATAAAAACCAGAAAAAAAAATTGAGACCCAGGCCAGTAGCTCAATAATGCACCTTTAAATGAAGAGGTTGTCAACAATCAAGCAGTTGAATCACAGCTCCAGATAAGTGGGAGTAACAGGGATAATGGGAATGGGAACACCTGGAAGATTTTCCACCATTTTTCAAAGGGCGACAACTTTTGGGACTTCCTGTTTGCTTTTCTATGAGCCTGTCCCACTGAAAAGGGGGTCTACTCTTAAAGGAAAGAATTTGCTTCTTAGGTTTACCCCTTTCGATAAAAATACTTTTGCAGGAGTTGCCTCCACTTAAGAATTAGATCAGGGCTAGCAGTGATTTATTGATTGATTAATCACTGTTTGGAGGTCAGCTGTGAAATACATCAAAACACAAGCTCCCAGCACGAGTGCTTTGTCTTCTTTCAAATTACCGACAAACAATGGTTGATCACTCAATAAATTACGGCACTAGAGTTGATCTATTTCGATTCTAACACACTAAAAGTATACAGAACTGCTACTGATTCCTTCAGATTCTGCCTATCTTCCGCCATTCGACTTACACCATCTAACGTCAAGGTAACAATGAATGACACCATGAAACAGGGTGGGGTTGGGTTGGGGGGGGGGGGGGAATGACGGCTGTTATCCGTCCAGTGATTTATTACTCAATATCTTTTATAACTAGATTTTACTATTGGGTATATAGGTGTGCTTTGTTAGAAACATGTTGTGGGTTGAGGCGATTGTAACAGGTACCCACAACATATGGTTTAATGGAGAGATAAGTTATCTCAAACCGAACCTTATTTGTAGATAAGTGTTGATTTCATGACATCAGGAAATGTCTGTACCATCTGTCCTGAACTGAATGTGAAATTCTATAATAATCTGAGATAAGCTGCCAGTAAGATTGGTCTAGCCATGACAAATCTAATTGTCCCATTTTATCCTGTATGAACTGATCCACTTTTAACCCATAGCATGCCAATCATGACAATTGTCGTCTGCTTTGCTGTCTGCCGGTTATCTTAAAAGTCAGGTTTCTTTTTTTTGCAAACGGTGCAACCCCAGATCCGACTGCTACTATAGGAGCAGTCTGATCTGGACTCACACTGTTTGCCTGTGTCCAAAAATATTTTTAAAAAGTTTGCAAGGTATAGCAGACAACATAAGCAGGCGACATCTTCAGATGTTGTTAAGGGTTAAATGTCTGTTTGTGTTGAGGTCAACCCTATATAGGTCATTTTGGAGATGCTGCTTCCTATTCTGTAGAAATATTACCCAACATCCAGATGAAAACACTTTTAAATGTACTGATAGGGTCCACTATCGGGGGGGGGGGGGGCCTTCCCCCCCCCCCCCCCCCCTTAGTACTGGTAAACTGCTTAGAGGACCTGAGCCTGCCCAGGCAAAGTGGTGCGAGTTGGACAATCCATGCTTAAAACCCTATTGGTTTCATTTGGCGGCAGGGCTTGAGATGTCATTTCATCTCAATGTCGGGTAAAAGTCCCACAAAATTGCACGCAACATCTCCAAAATGACCTTTACAGTGTTGAGGTTGATGTTAAACCTCAAATCAAACAAACAAACTGATAGGGTCCATTTTCAATATTATGGGTGTCAATGTTTGTTATTTATTTAGAAAATGGCCCATTAGGTTTTCCACATCATGACAGCTAATATGATGAGCCTCTGCAGTCTGAACTTCCACTGTTTGCCTTGGGGTGACTGGGTGACGCGAAGGTGCTGTGTATCTTCTGCCACTGGGGCGTCCAACTGATATTTATTGGCTTACAGGTGGGCTCTGCTGTCCTTGCAGCCAGTAATGCTAGAGGGGGAACGTTGTTACTTCTATTCAGTTTCTTCTTTCTCCCCTGTCCCTCACTTTCATCTCCTCTACTGTCTCTTCTTTCTCTCTTCTCCCTTTCTCTGGGAGATGACTCAAAATGACTCACAAGGGTTGACGTGTCATTAAACCCCAAACAATCAACCAATCAATGCACTGTTAGCCAGGAGTGTTCCTTTTTCATGTTTCTAAAATGGGTTAGACAGTGGAAGAAGTACCAAAAAAAATCCTAAAAATTCAGACACCTTCAGGATTTGCTGTAATTCACGTAAAAATTTCAGAAATTTGTTTCATGATCCAACAAAGAGTCCAAATGGTGTAGACTGAATTAAAAACAGGAGCAGCCTGATCTGGGTCTGCACTGTTTGCTTAGGCCTACCAGTCCCATCCTTAGGATCAATATGGTAAGGTGAAAACAAACAAAACTAGAATTTGTTTTTCTACAAAAACACAGATGTCTCTACCTTTTTGACCTCTAAGTGTGACCTTGACATTGGAGGTATGGACCTAAGTCTTGTGTGCAGCACATCATGAAGATGAACATTTCTGCAAGGTAACTTTAAAAAGTTCATAGAAAAGGCCCCTTTTTCTGACCTTTGACCTCTAGGTATGACCTTGATATTGGAGGGATGGACCTTGGTCTTGCACACAACTCGTCATCTATTGAAGGTAAACATTTCTGCATGGTTACTTTAAAAAGTCCATCCAGAAATAAACTAGAAATGCGTCCATAGTACACGAATGCCCCCGCCTGAAAATATGTCTATGTTCGTATTCATCCATAGAAAGTTATTGTCCGTGTTTAAGTTTCTGACCCTTTTATCACATTTGACCTCTAAGTAGGACCTTGACCTTGGAGGTAAGGACCTTAGTTTTGTGTGAGGCAGATTGTCTATTGATGGCCAACATTTCTGCAAAGTAATTTCAAAATCCATCCAGAGATAAGAAAGTTACTGACCGTGTTTAAGTTTCGGACCATTTGTTTACCTTTGACCTCTAAGTATGACCTTGACCTTGGAGGTATGGATCTGGGTTTGCACGTGACACATCGTCTCATGACGGTTAACATTTCTCCAAAATAATTTCTAAATCTATACAGAAATAAGTAAGTTATTGACTGCGTTTAAGTTTCGGACCCTTTTTTTTACCTTTGACCTCTAAGTATGACCTTGACCTTGGAGGTACGGACCTGTGTTTTGCATGTGACACATCGTCTCATGATAGTTAACATTTCTACAAAGTCATTACAAAATCCATCAAGAAATAAGAAAGTTATTGACTGCGTTTAAGTTTCGGACCCTTTTTTTGACCTTTGACCTCTAAGTATGATCTTGACCTTGAAGGTACGGACCTGGGTTTTGCACGTGACATGTCGTCTCATGATGGTTAACATTTCTGCCAAGTAATTTTAAAATCCATCAATAAATAAGGAAGTTATTGACTGCGTTTAAGTTTTGGACAGACAAACGGACTGACGGACGGACAGGGGCAACGCTAAATGCCCTTTCCACCACTCTTCGAATGGCAGGGGCATAAAAAGTTATTGACTGGCCACAAAAAAAACAAACATTTACCTTTGACCTCCTAGTGTGACCTTGACCTTGGAGGTACCGAACTGAGTCTAGCGCAAAACACATCGTCTCATGATGGTTAACATTTCTGCCAAGTAATTTCACAATCTATCCAGAAATAAGAAAGTTATTGACTGAACAGTAAAAAAACCAGAGGACCATTGGTCCTGAATCGCTCACCTGACTTTTCTGAGGAAGTCCTCAAAGACTTTAATATGTGATCTTTGGCCAAGAGGGACCGAAGGTCTGTGTAACTGGGTGGGGATCTCAACTGTAGCCGAGATATTGAGCATTCAATGCAATAAAGGGAGTTGGCCCCCAGTCCCCCCCCCCACTGGAACCGTAGGTCCAACGGTCCATTACACTGAATGCGACAAGAATATATAATGGTTTATGGGTGGGGGTCTTAACCGTTTCCGAGATATTAAGCATTTTGTGGAAAAAAGGGGGTTAGGCATGCCCCCCTCCCTCACCCAGGGACCCCCCGGTCCAAAGGTCCATGTCACTGAATGCGCCTTATCATAAGGAACAAGAATATATATGGTTTGTGGGTGGGGATCTTAACCTTTTCCGAGATATTAAGCATTTTGAGCAAAAAAGGGGGAGGGGCATGCCCCCCCCCCCCCCAGACCCCTGGTACCCCAGGGTCCAAAGGTCCATGTCACTGAATGCGCCTCATCATAAAGAACAAGAGTATATATGGTTTATGGGTGGGGATCTTAACCGTTTCCGAGATATTAAGCATTTAATGCAAAAAAGGGGGTGGGGCATGCCCCCCTGGGACCCCCGGGTCCAAAGGTTCATGTCACTTAATGCGCCTTATGATCAGGAACAAGAATATATATGGTTCATGGATAGAGATCTTAACCGTTTCCGAGATATTAAGCATTTTGTGCAAAAAAGGGGTGGGGCATGCCCCCCCCCCCCCCCCCGGACCCCTGGTACCCCATGGTCCAAAAGTCCATGCCACTGAATGGGCCTCATCATAAGGAACAAGAGTATATATGGTTTATGGGTCGGGATCTTAACCGTTTCCGAGATATTAAGCATTTTTTGCAATAAAGGGGGTGGGGCATGCCACCCCGGGACCCTCCGATACCCTGATGTCCAAAGGTCTGTGTCACTGAATGTGCCTTATCATAAGGAACAAGAATATATATGGTTTATGGGTGGGGATCTTAACCGTTTCCGACATATTAAGCATTTTGTGCAAAGAAGGGGGTGGGGCATGCCCCCCGGGGGGCCCCAGGGTCCCAAAATCCATGTCACTTAATGCGCCTCATCATAAGGAATAAGAATATATATGGTTTAGTGGCATTATTTGTAACAGTTTGCAAGATATCAGACATTTCTACTTTTTCCCATACAAATGCCCATGTTACCAAATTTAACCTTGGCGTAAAATAGGTCAAGGTCATCCCAGGGACACCATTTATGCAATTTATGATGGGTCCATGTCCCAGGTGCTACATGCCAAGTTTCATGCAAATCGGCCCAGTGGTTCTGGAGGAGAAGATTTTCGAAGGGTTTTTACCATATATGGGCATGGCGGCCATCTTGGTCATGTGACCTAGACCAAAAATGCAAACTTTTGTTCCCCCACCCCATGGAGCCTCCACATGAAATTTGACTACAATCGGCCCAGCGGTTCCGGAGGAGAAGACGTTTGAAAATGTGAACACACACACACAGAATTTTTGCCTGGCCATACTATCAGCTCACCAATGAGCCTTTGGCTCAGGTGAGCTAAAAAGGCCCCTTTTTTACCTTTTACCTCTATGTATGACCTTGACCTTTGAGGTATCAATCTGAATCATGCGTGCAACACATCGCCTCATGGTGGTTAATATTTCTGCCAAGTAATTTCAAAATCCATCTAAAAATAAGGAAGTTATTGCCCAAACACGAAAAAAAGGCCCCTTTTTTACCTTTGACCTCTAAGTATGACCTTGACCTTTGAGGTACAAACCTGGGTCATGCAGGGAACATATCGTCTCATGGTGGTAAACATTTCTGCCAAGTAATTTCAAAATTCATCAAAAAATAAGGAAGTTACTGACCAAACACGAAAAAAGGCCCCCTTTTTTTTACCCTTGACCTCTATGTATGACCTTGACCTTTGAGGTACCAATCTGAATCATGCGTGCAACACATCGCCTCATGGTGGTTAATATTTCTGCCAAGTAATTTCAAAATCCATCTAAAAATAAGGAAGTTATTGCCCAAACACGAAAAAAAGGCCCCTTTTTTACCTTTGACCTCTAAGTATGTCCTTGACCTTTGAGGTACAAACCTGGGTCATGCAGGGAACATATCGTCTCATGGTGGTAAACATTTCTGCCAAGTAATTTCAAAATTCATCAAAAAATAAGGAAGTTACTGACCAAACACAAAAAAAGGCCCCCTTTTTTTTACCCTTGACCTCTATGTATGACCTTGACCTTTGAGGTACCAACCTGAATCATGGGTGCAACACATCTTCCCATGATTGTAAACATTTCTGCAAAGTTATTTCAAATTCTATCCAAAAGTAAGAAAGTTATTGACAAAACACGAAAAAATGGCCCCTTTTTGACCTTTGACCTCTAAGTATGACCTTGACCTTTGAGGTACCAACCTTGGTCATGCATGCAACACATCGACTCATGGTTGTTAACATTTCTGCCAAATAATTTCAAAATCCATCAAAAAATAAGGAAGTTATTGACCAAACACGAAAAAGAAGTCCCATTTTTTTACCTTTGACCTCTATGTAAGACCTTGACCTTTGAGGTACCAACCCGAGTCATGCCTGCAACACATCGTCCTATGATAATCAACATTTCTACCAAGTAATTACAAATTCTATCTAAAAATAACAAAGTAATTGACAAAACACAAAAAAGGCCCCTTTTTTTGACCTTTGACCTCTAAGTATGACCTTGAGGTACCAACCTGGGTCATGCACGCAACACATCGTCTCATGGTGGTTAACATTTCTGCTTATGCTATGTTCCCACTATCACGATTCGCGCCACGATTGCAATCGTGGTCTTGATCGTGGATTAATCGTGGTGATCCTATCAGATCTTGAGGTCAGTCGTGGCAATCGTGTTAATGGTAGAAAATTTTTGAACGGTTAAAAATTTTTCCACAATCAACACGATCGATTGTCAAATCGGGATCATCGTATCACATCGTGTTGCAGCATATCAAAGCGTGACGGATTGCATCTAATCGTGCTTCCAAATCGCGGTGATCGGGGCCAATCTTGGACAAAACAAACATCGCGTTCTGTTGAGATGTGTTGCGATCTCACAAGATCTGTCACGATTTGTTACGCTCTGTCGGGTCCTATTGCTCAAGACCTGTCATGAATGACTCGTGATCAGATACGAGATGATACGAGTAAATGCGATTAAATACGAGTAGGCTACGTTTTTATACGACTGTTCACGATCTATTACGAGTTCTCAAGATTTAATGCGACTCATTCAGCGATCTGCTCATGAGTGAGTGTATTTCAGTTTTACGTCCCACCAATAACTAAGGTCATACGGAGTCGGAACCTCGGTTTATAGACTCATCCGAAAGTCTGGAGAAGCCCAGGATTTATTCTGCAATCCCTGGTTTATACAGGCCTTTGCTAGTATTTTTAAACCCTTTGAAAGATGCCACCCAAGGGTAATGGAAGCTAAGAATGGAAAAGGCAAGCCTGAATCATTCCAGCCAGAGAAATTGCCACATTGTCATCATCCGCAACCCCTACCATCATCAATGGTTGAGGGTCAGTGTTTATGCTGTAAAAGTTCAAGAAACAATTAAGTCCATGGTCAGTCCGGCTGTATATATACCAGTCGGGGTCAAGTCGTAGCTCAAATCGTGATCGCCCTCCATCATGATCGTGAAAAACATCGAGACGACAGTCGTATGCTATCATAACGGAGCGCATCTTGTTATGAGCCTATAAGAACGTATCTGCATGTATCAGATCGTCCCAATTCGGGGTACTCGATCATGATGATCGTTTCAGATCGAGACCAAGTCGTAAACACGATCGCAACAGTCCTATCGGAAGCATTTGATCGTATCTGAACGTAATAGCAGACGGTGGCTGATCGTGATACCTGAAATTGACAAACCGTGATTGGATTACATCCGAGCGTAACGAATCGTACCAGAACGTATCGACTCTCATCACCTCGTATCCAAACCTGAACTTTCAAAGAATATTCCACGACCAGCTACGAATGGACAATCGTAGCGTTCGTGGATCGCACGACAGTGGGAACCTAGCATAAGTAATTTCAAAATCCATCTGAAAATAAGAAAGTTATTGACCGGACACAATTTGCCCATACATACATACATACCGACAAACTTCTATGGGAGATAATTCAAAAAGTATGAATGTGAGAGTTATAGTTTTGCGCACTAGCGACCCAGCCAAAACTATTTTAGGTCACATTGAACCAGTCAGTTTATATAAGCCCACTCTTTTCCTGAGCAGGCTTATACATAAGCTGTTAACCAGCCGAGCTCTCACCAAAGCGGTGAACTTAGCTACACTATCCTGCTGAACACAGATTTCTCCTTTGGGTTGACTGTTTATCCTGCTGAACACGGATTTCTCCTATGGGTTGACTGTTTATCCTGCTGAACACAGATTTCTCCTTTGGGTTGACTGTTTATCCTGCTGAACACGGATTTCTCCTATGGGTTGACTGTTTATCCTGCTGAACACAGATTTCTCCTATGGGTTGACTGTTTATCCTGCTGAACACGGATTTCTCCTTTGGGTTGACTGTTTATCCTGCTGAACACGGATTTCTCCTATGGGTTGACTGTTTATCCTGCTGAACACGGATTTCTCCTATGGGTTGACTGTTTATCCTGCTGAACACGGATTTCTCCTTTGGGTTGACTGTTTATCCTGCTGAACACAGATTTCTCCTATGGGTTGACTGTTTATCCTGCTGAACACGGATTTCTCCTATGCGTTGACTGTTTATCCTGCTGAACATGGATTTCTCCTTTGGGTTGACTGTTTATCCTGCTGAACACAGATTTCTCCTTTGGGTTGACTGTTTATCCTGCTGAACACAGATTTCTCCTTTGGGTTGACTGTTTATCCTGCTGAACACGGATTTCTCCTATGGGTTGACTGTTTATCCTGCTGAACACAGATTTCTCCTTTGGGTTGACTGTTTATCCTGCTGAACACAGATTTCTCCTTTGGGTTGACTGTTTATCCTGCTGAACACAGATTTCTCCTTTGGGTTGACTGTTTATCCTGCTGAACACGGATTTCTCCTATGGGTTGACTGTTTATCCTGCTGAACACAGATTTCTCCTATGGGTTGACTGTTTATCCTGCTGAACACAGATTTCTCCTTTGGGTTGACTGTTTATCCTGCTGAACACGGATTTCTCCTTTGGGTTGACTGTTTATCCTGCTGAACACGGATTTCTCCTATGGGTTGACTGTTTATCCTGCTGAACACAGATTTCTCCTTTGGGTTGACTGTTTATCCTGCTGAACACAGATTTCTCCTTTGGGTTGACTGTTTATCCTGCTGAACACGGATTTCTCCTATGGGTTGACTGTTTATCCTGCTGAACACAGATTTCTCCTTTGGGTTGACTGTTTATCCTGCTGAACACGGATTTCTCCTTTGGGTTGACTGTTTATCCTGCTGAACACGGATTTCTCCTATGGGTTGACTGTTTATCCTGCTGAACACGGATTTCTCCTATGGGTTGACTGTTTATCCTGCTGAACATGGATTTCTCCTTTGGGTTGACTGTTTATCCTGCTGAACACGGATTTCTCCTATGGGTTGACTGTTTATCCTGCTGAACACGGATTTCTCCTTTGGGTTGACTGTTTATCCTGCTGAACACGGATTTCTCCTATGGGTTGACTGTTTATCCTGCTGAACACGGATTTCTCCTTTGGGTTGACTGTTTATCCTGCTGAACACAGATTTCTCCTTTGGGTTGACTGTTTATCCTGCTGAACACGGATTTCTCCTTTGGGTTGACTGTTTATCAATCGACCCAAAGTTACTAAGCACAGAGCTCAGAGCTGATGTCCATGTGACTATCACTGCTTTGTATAACATTTATACAGCCAAGTTATTCATAAAGAGTGCTGTGTAAGAGGGAATATCTACAGATTCTGGACTGGAATCATGTGTTTGGCTTGGCAAAACAGTTTAGTCCCAGATCAGATGGCACAGAATGTGGTGACCGATCAGAATCTACACTGTTTGTTAACAGAACAGGGGCCAGTTGTTCAAAGCCTTGTTAGCTTAAAGAGCTCGTTAGCGATCAAATTGTTAACTATTCTAGCCTGTTTAATATCTAAAATTTTGTTATTTTTGCTGAAAAAAATGTGAGCAGCTTTTTCAGCAAAAATATCAGCATATTTACCATTATAAATTATCAAAGTTTTAACAATACATTAACTAACGAAGACTTTAGTTCTGAACAACTGGCCCCAGGAATTTAAGGGTTAAACAAAACAGAATCAGGGGCCAGTTGTTCAAAGCATAGTTAGCTTAACGAGCTCGTTAGTGGTCATATTGTTAACTGTTCTAGCAAGTTTAATACTTAAATTTTTGGTATTTTTGCTGACAAAAGCTGCTCACATTTTTTCAGCAAAAATTTTAGCATATTTCCAATAATAAATGACCAAAGTTTTAATGATACCTTAGCTAAGGACGTCGTTAGTTTTGAACAACTGGCCCCAGAACTGTTACTGATGACTAGGCAGATGACACCCATTCACAAGGACCTGTGGTATGGGAAGTTAGTCCCCGAGCTCTCACCAACGAGGTGAACTTAGCTACCTTATCCTCTGCACCTTCAGCTGAGGAAATGATCAAATCGGGAAGAGCATCCCAATCTCTGATGGTCCAGGGGAAGAAGGACCCTTAGTAAATGTCAGTTCTTGCTGTAGGGATCTGGTGATGATTTCTGCAGTGCCTAGTTGGGGGAACGAGGTCATCTGTTGGAAAGCAGCACCCTTCAGAACTTGGTATTATATGTTCTCTAAAAGGGTTATCCTTTGGAAGCAAGAAATACACCACAGAACTGGAAAATATGAAGTGTACATGTTTTCTGGGCCAGACTAGCTAGTTTCTGCCAATTAGGCCTCATCAGTGACCAGCAAATATTTTCAAAATTCCACAATGGAATTAATGATCCCAAAGGACAAGAAAATATAAACTGCCGGTACATTATAAGCCTACTGTATTCCAGTCATACTCCCAGTTTCAAAGCAGTAGTTGCTACTTACAAATCTAGCCGCTCTATTCTGAACTATTTCAATTTCTTCATGAAAGACCACTCCCTGGGGATCCCAGATGGATGTACAAATCCTTTATATGCTGCCTCTTTTGCATCCTGAGGACACTGGTGAAGATTTCACCAAAGGAAACCAAGCATTCTATTTGCTTTAGTACACAATCATGTTGCTAATATGTGTATTCCATCTGATTGTCATGACAAGGTATTGAATGGAATCCATATTATCGAGGACAGTTCCTTCTAAAGTGTAAGATTGGTTCTCTTCCTTAGTTATCTGCATAATATTGCATTTAATGGGCTGAAATCTCATTCCACATATTCTTGCCCAACATCCTATTCTATCTATATCCCTCTGAATTTACATCTCTAATTTCCCAATAACAAACATAGTTGTCTGTAAACAGTCTTATTTCTGAGTCAATGTCAGTGGAAATATCATTCATGTGTAAGGAGAACAACAATGGACCAAGAACAGTCCCTTGTGGGAACACCAGACAAAACCCCATTCCAAAGCTTCACCATTTACGAAGGAAAGTCTTTACCCTATGCCATAACCAAACAATTTGGGTTTTAGTAGTTTGTGAGGGGGTTTGTGAAAGGCCTTCCCGAAGTCCAGAATAAGTGTGTCCATCTGTCCCCCTTGGTCCAAGATCTTTACCTAATCATTGATAACCGTGTTCAACTGAGTATCACAACTACAACTACCGGTATGCCTTTTTCTAAATGCATGTTGCCTGTCTGACAGAAACAGTATATGTCCCAATTTAAGACCATTTTTCCAGCCTACACTTAACCCTTGTCCTGCTAATCCCGGATATGCCTTATCTTTGAAACAATGTAGATCCAGATCAGATGGCTTCTGACGAAGCCATCTGATCAGGATCTACATTGTTTGCCATTCAGATTGTGAATTTGTTGCAATAATTTGCATCAAGTAATCTGATTGGTTGATAATCGGTAGTAGGTGTGGCATTTATGAATATTCAGCAGGACAAGGGTTAAGACAATTGCCAGTGCTTTAAAGACCAGGATAAGCTGACTTCTTTGAAGCCCGTGTGCTTCTGTATCCATGGTAAAAATTGAAATCATGCAAGCCAAATGATTTAAAATAGCATTGCAAGGTTAACCAATAAAATGCCAATCATGCTTTGCCAGCTGAGTACTTTTTTTTTTTTTTTTTGCAAACAGTGTGGATGCAGATCAAAGCACCTATGATTGTCTTTGGGAGTAGGTTGGGAAAATTGACCTGAACAGGGGGATTTTGAGACAGTTTCATTTAACCTTTGACTCATAAGGTCTGCTTTGTCATCTGCATGTAACTTTAACCCTTGTCCTGCTGAATATTCATATATGCCACACCCACTACCGATTATCAACCAATCAGATTACTTGATGCAAATTATTGCAACAAATTCATAAACTGAATGACAAACAATGTAGATCCTGATCAGATGGCTTCTTCAGAAGCCATCTGATCTGGATCTAAATTGTTTGAAAGGTAAGGCATATCCGGGCTCAGCAGAACAAGGGTTAATATCCTTTTTTCCAAACAGTGTGGACACAGATCTGACTGCTCCTGTAGTCTGATCTGGGCCCACACTGCAACAGTGTACATCCTGATCAGACTGCTCCTTCAGGAAGTCTGATCTGGGTTTGTGCTATTTGCCTATCTGTCCCAATATTTATGACCATTATGGTACATATGAAAGACTCACACAAAATTGGAAGCAGCATCGCCAAAATGACCTAAACAGTGTTGGTGTGGAAGTTATTTATTTTTACCTCATTTCAAACAAACAAGCATATGAAAGACAGCATTTAACTGAAATCCTAGATCCTTAACTCATTTAGTACCAGAAACCCCTAAAGGGGTACCTTGGCAAACACTGCAGGCCCAGACCATAAGCCGCAGAATGCGGCATCTGATCAGGGCCTCTACTGTTTGCTTAAAGTTCAGTCATTTTCCAAATCAATTATGAAGAAAACACAGCCTGATACCCCCAAATTTTGAAATGGACTGCTGCTCTATATATAAGAAGGAAGATTCCATCTGGTACAAAAAGGGTTAAAGAGCAGTTCTACACCAGCCTCCGTCTGCACTATAATTGGTGCCCACACAAGGTAATATTAACCTCTTTCTGTTTCTGTGGCTTCTTTAATTTACGCCATGCAAATGGCAAAACATACCTGAAGACTGAAAACTCGATCAATCTGTGCAGCTTTTTCTGCCACCTCCGACAATTCATCACTTTCCTCTTTGGATAGCTCAGAGGCAGCACGAGGCTGATGTGAACAGGAAAGACTCAGATCAGCCTGCACACAATGTGCAGGCTGATCCGAGTCTTTTCTGTTCACACAGCTCTTCTCATGGGTTTTGACAAGCGCTGGCTCATTTTTCCTGTTGTGTGTCAACAAGGTTTCTTTTACAAGACAATGAAGAAGAGCTGACAAGCTATTTTCAGGTCAATTGTTTGTCAATCGACCCAAAGTTACTAGGTACAAGTAGCTTTTTGGTGCTGAAGCCATTTTGACTAGCACTGACCATGTACAGAATCCAGGTAACATGTATTTATTACAGCACTAACTTTCTCCTTGTGACGTCAGAGGGCTGTGTTAACCCTTGTCCTGCTGAGCCCGGATATGCTTTATCTTTCAAACAATGAAGATCCAGATCAGATGGCTTCCTGATCAGGATCTTCATTGTCATTCAGTTTATGAATTTGTTGCAATAATTTGCATCAAGCAATCTGATTGGCTGATAATCAGCAGTGGGTGTGGCATATATAAATATTCAGCAGGACAAGGGTTAAAATTGAAATCTGGACTAGGCTCGTGTAACTGGGTCACAGTCACATGTAGACCCAGATCAGATGCAGTAGAAAGAGAGAGACAGTAGATACAGTACAGAAGATGTAAGTGAAGGACTGGGGAGAAAGAAGACATGAATGGAAGTGTGGAAACTGAAGAAGATATAAGAATCTTATATGGGTGTGGGGGGTGGATTGAAAAATCCGTTCCGAGGGACACTGTCCGGCATCACGAGACTTGCCGAGTGATGCCGGACAGTGATTCCAAGGGACGGATTTTTCTATCCACCCCTCACACCCATATTGGATTCTTTTTCTTGCATACCTTCCATTTCTATTGCGAATTTTTAATGCTGCTGTCACTTCGGTTACCGACGTCCGCCATTTTGTGATGACACAACAGGAATGTTTAGTGACGTCAAGCAAAAGACCCCGCGCATGAGTTTGTAATCAATCAGTGCATTTATCAAACACGTGATTATATTCGATTTGGGGTTGGAACACCAGGGTCAGAAACAAATTTCTATCCCAGGGTAAAATCACGGATTTCCTTGTCTGATGTGCAAGAAACAACATTTCCCCTTGCAAGGACAGCAGACCTTGTCAGCCTGTAAGATGACATGAGATGGATGCCCTAGTGAGGCCACCCTTGAGGCTATTCAATGTGGTCTTAAAGACAACTTCTAAACAGTTCCAAACATGGTCTTAACATAGGAATTTTACTATATACCAGTGTTCAATTGTCTGAATAATTTTTTATTACCACCATCTTGTATCATATAACCAACATTTATTTTAACCCTTATCTTGCTGTTCACGACAACCCCTGTATTTGCAAACAGTGTAGATCCAGATCAGATGGCTTCTGAAGAAGCCATCTGATCAGGATCTACACTGTTTGGCATTCAGTTTATGAATTTGTAGGAATAAATTACTTCAAATAATCTGATTGGTTCAAAGTCAGAAATGGGTGTGGCTTAAATGAATATTCAGCAAGAGAAGGGTTAACATAGGAATTTTACTATATATCAGTGTTCAATTGTCTGAATAATTTTTTATTACCGCCATTTTGTATCATATAACCATAATTTATTTTACAAGCCATGTCACGAACAAACCTAAATTTTGCCTTTTGCAAACAACAAATGTCCAGATCTGCCTGCACATTCATGCATCTTGTGTTCACAGTTTTGACAGTTTTTTTTTTTACCTAAAATTTAACCTTTATTACTCTCTAGGCTAATTCAGCAGACGGCAAATTGTTGATATTTTTCTTATTTTTCCCAGAAAACGAAACTTGACATCTCGTGCAAATTGTCTCCATGGGAGATGCAAATGCAACAGATGTCAAATCTGGTTTTCTTGGAAAAATTAGAAAAATATTTCAAAATGTTGTCTGCTTCGAAAAAAAATATACCAAGCATGCAGAGCGTACTCTTGTTAGTCAGTTTGTGTGGTACCCTGGTCAAAACCAGAGGATAGGTTTTGCTTGTGATGGTGCTCATGTGCAACTATAATCCAGTTTGTTTTTTTTTTCTTTAGTTTTACGTCCCACCAACAGCTAAGGTCATACGGAGATGGGACCTCGGTTTAAAGACTCATCCGAAAGTCTCGAGAAGCCCGGGATCGATCCTGCAATCCCTGGTTTACAGGGCGAGTAGCGTAACCACTGCACCACGAAGGCTTCTACTTTACTTTAAGGAATGGTCAGAAAACCTTCCGGGGCAGCAACTTTTGCAGAAGTATTTTTGTCTCCCATGTCAATAGGGGTCAACTAAGAAGCAAATTCTTCCCTTTAAGAGTAGACCCCTTTTCAGTGGGACACCCTGACTTAAAGAAAAGCAAACCGGAAGTCCCGAAAGCAGTCTCCCTTTGAAAAATGGCGTAAAAATCTGCCAGGTGTTCCCATTCCCCTTAAGACACAGACACATAAACCTACTTTCTCTAAAATTGTTCTTCAGACATGTTTTTGTCTCCAATACTCCTAAGTATGATATACTGTCAGAAACCCGACGTCAACATGTGACATCACTTTTCATTGGCTAGTATTTGGTTTTATGTAGCTCACAGCTCTTGCAGTTTTGTGCAAGATAGTACAGTTTTAACAAAACAAACAAATAAGTGCATTATAATGGGGATAACTGTATTGCAAAATTGTCATTCGGGGAGGTAAATTGTCTCTTTTAGGGTCACAAATTCTGTTTTATGGTGACGCGTGAGCAGTGACGTAAAACGGAATTTCTGATCATAAAACCTCTTCAAAATGACAATTTTGGATACAGTTTTATCCCCTAAATCATCTAGAGTAACAATGTATTTAAGCAATGGAGACAATTTGCATGAAATGCCAAATCCCGTTTTCTGGGAAAAAATAAGAAAAAATATTTCAAACTGTCATCTGCTGACAAAAAAACATTAAACTCCAAACCAAACCAAATGTTTCAGTTGTAACCCAATTACTGCCTTTCTGTGCAACCCAGACATATAACCTTCCAGTATTAGCAGAATTAACTCTAGAATTACCGAAAAAAATCCTAAAAATTTGAACACCTTAAGGACTTGCTGTAGTTTCCCTAATGCAGGCGTCACACTGTCCCGAAAATGACACCAGATGGCCATACGAATATGAAATTTTGAATTTCGCGCGAAGATCGATCCGAACATGATCAACAGCCAATCTCTAGCCGAAGCAAGTACGATGCTTGCAGAAGGTCACACGATGGCATCCGAACCACACACGAAGGCAACCCGAAGATGTGTTTTTTTATTACGAAGTTTACCCGCAGGCCAAACAAAGGGCACACGACGGCTTCACGACGTCGTATTGAGAGTACGATGCGTTCGAACTAGGTCCCGAAGACGTTACGTGACCTCCCGATGTTATAAAACCTTCGGCTGACCGTTTGAAATTCTTTTGATGATCGGAGAGTACACAATACATTTCAACTCTCTTAAATTTCATTCAACTTAAAACCAATTTAAAATGCCACCCATTGAGAAGACGACTTGTTTAGAGGGACTTGGTTTATAGGACAATAAGATCTGCTCATTTTGTTGTCTAAGGTGCATCAAAAGAAGCAATGCTGCTGCCTTCTTTTTCCTGGTTGTCGCATCATCAAAGTATGCCATTCTGCAGGAACGGAATTGTGAATAATTATGACTGAAGCTTTGGGAGTTACACAAGCCTGTGCTCTGCAAAGTTGCTCATCAGGTGTGACTGAGGAAGATGCTCTGATGTTGGCCTTTTATATGTCTAAGTTACCATGACATATGGGTATCGCTTGAGGTACTCAAATTCAGCTGTCTTCGTCGACACTGTGGTGCAATCTCAACGTCATCGTACTATAATATGATGGCTACACGACGCCATTGCGAGGGTTTCACGTAGTCGCATTGCCTTCCTATGACAATCGGACGACTTCTTGTTTCCCTCGTATAATCTTCGTGAGGCGTAAAATGCCCGAGACCACCGATGATCACACGAAGAAAAGACGAAGATGACACGATTTGACAAGATGCCCTCACGATGGCATTAGGAAGGGCAAGATGGACAAACGAATTCAACACGAAAATGAACCTTCGCAAGGTCTTCCGGCAATTTTTTGGCATGCCAAAGATTTTGCCGCCGCTCACGAAGTTGCTGCCGGAGCCTCAGAAAATCCACCGGCGATCATACGATGGCTTAAGATGTCCTCACGAATGGCCCGATGTTTTCACGATCAGAGCCGAATTAGAAAATTTCCTTTATCGTGTTTCCATCTGGTGTCAATTTCGGGACAGTGTGACGCCTGCATAAAAGTTTGTCAAATTTGTGTCACAATCCAGCAAGGAGTTTAAAGGTACAGACTGAATGGCAAACAGTGTAGACCTTGATCAGACTGCTCCTTCAGTAGCTGTCTGATCTGTTTGCACTGTTTCCTTAGGCCTATCTGTCCCAATACTTAGGATCATTTCGGTATAAAAGAGCAAGACCCTGTCCTTAGCAAGCCTGCAACATTTGCACATACATGTACATGAACACAAGTTGTTATTGTCAACTCCCGTAACGGAAATGTTAGGGCATACAATTCTTCAATTTGTAATTTTCAATACCAGTTATAAGCACCATGCAAGTGACGTTACCGTATTAACAGTATGTTTTCGGACAGTCAGACCTAAAGATAAAGATAAAGCAGCTTTATTTAACCGATTTTGTACCAAATGGAATATTCCTCCTTATATATAGCAGGAGTCCATTTCAAAATTTAGGGGTGTCCGGTTGTATTTTCTACAAAATTTATTTGGAAAAAGGCTAACCTTTTTGCAAACAGTGTAGGTCCTGATCAGACGATTAATTATGCGGCTTCTGATCTAGGCCTGGTACCCGTTTTGGGGTTTCTGGTACTAAATGGGTTAACGTCGCATATCCGAAACAAATTACGTAGGCTCTGTAGAGCTTATATTGCGACAAACAAAGTATCCATTAACAAATACTTACCTGCCTTCATTTATCTTCCTAGGACTACTCCTGATAATGCGAGCGTCAGCCAAGGGAGCTCCTTGTGCCATTTTTCATGCCTTTGGTATGGCGCGGCCGGGGATCGAACCCGGGACATCCCATTCCTAAAGCGGACAATCTACCACTGAGCTATCGGAACCAGTAAACCTCAGCAAACTGTGTACACTCAGATAAAATGCTGAAGAATATGACATCTTGTCTGGGTCTACACTGTTTTTGTCACGCATCCAGCTAACTCTAGACACATCAGGTGGTAAATTATACAGGACAGTCCTTTTATCATAATGCTATGTTTGGGATGCATGGAGCAGGACCGTGTTATAAGTGAACTGTGTTATAAAGGGATATTTTTTTATATAGAAATCATAATAAAATGACAATTTGGTAGGCAAGATCTGGCCGTGTTATAACCAAAACTATGTAATAATGAGAAGGGTACTAAAGGGACTAAAGTGTACTTGTTTATGGTAAAGCCGGCCTCGGTAGCTCAGTCTGATGTGCGGCTGACTGGTGATCATTGGGGGGCGTGGGTTCAATACCTGCCAGGGTCAGCAACATTCTTTTGTGGAGATTGATCATGAAATCTTTTCTACGGTCATTCTCTCCCTTTGCTTATTCAAGAGCAGCACTTGTCAGTTTCTGGCCAAAGAATGTGCACTGTACTGGTTGACCACTTATGTATAATAAGCCTGCCCAGGAAAATTGTGGATAGGTAAACTGACTGGCTCAAAAATGACCTAAATAGTGTTGACTGAGCCGTTAAACTCCAATACAAACAAACAAATCAAAGTTAATTCAAATTCCTGCATTTTAACTCTTATCATGCTGTTCACAACAACCCCTATCTTTGGAAACAATGCAGCTCCATATCAGATGGCTGATCAGGATCTACACTGTTTGGCATTCAATTTATGAATTTGTAGCAATAAATTACATCAAGTAATTTCATTGGTTGATAGACAGAAATGGGTGTGGCTTAAATGAATATTCAGCAAGATAAGAGTTAAGCAAACAGTGTCCATCTGGACCATTTTCAAACAAGAGGACCAAGCTAGCTTGGTCCTGTATCGCTCACCTGAGCTAACAGATTCAAAGTTTAAGGAAGTGCCAACCTTTACTGAAGGCTTTATGGGAGGACATGGTGATGACAGGGTAAGCATTTTCTGCAAATCAAGTAGAATGTAACTCTATGATAAACAGGCTGACCTCACCGGTTTTCAAACCCATTCAAGCTTTTATTCCTGACTTGCTAAGAAGATCCAATATAAACTGGTGTGGCTATGGTGATGACAAGTTCAAAAACAAGAGTTTTCAAACTCCTCCAAGCTTTCTGCCTGACTTCCTTGTTTGTAAGTTTCATGAAGATCCGTTCAAAACTGAAGGGGCAGCAGTGATGACAATGTCGAAAATAGGCATTTTCAGCAATCAAAGGCACGTCACTCTATGATAAATGTGCCGACTTGGCCGGTATTCGAACTCACCTGAGGTTTTATTCCCAGCCACCTTAAATGTAAGTTTCAGAAAGATCCGATAAAAACTGAAGGGGCTACGGTGATTACAAGTTCATAATTTGGCATTTTCAGTAATCAAAGGGATGTTACTCTATGAAAAATGGGCCAACTTGGCTGGTTTTCGAACTCATCCGAGGTTTAATCCCAAGCAATCTTACAACACATACGTTTCAGAAAGATCCGATCAAAACATAAGAGGCTATGGTGATGACAAGGTCAAAAATTGACTTTTTCAGCAATCAAAGAGACGTAACTCTATGAAAAATGGACCGACTTGGCAGGTTTTTGAACTCATCCAAGATTTTATCCCCAGCCACCATACTTATAAGTTTCAGAAAGACCCGATCAAAACTGAAGGGGCTACGGTGATGACAAGCATTTTCCCATTGTAAGTCTATGGGACCTTGTGATTGCCACAGCAACCAAAGTTTTCGTGCGGTTTCAAAATAACAGATTCAAAGTTTCAGGAAGTGCCAACCTTTACTGAAGGATTAATGGAAGGACATGGTGATGACAGGGTAAGCAATTTCTGCAAATCCAGTAGAATGTAACTCCATGATAAATAGGCTGACCTCACCAGTTTTCACTCATTCAAGCTTTTATTCCTGACTTGCTAAGAAGATCCGATATAAACTGATGGGGCTATGGTGATGACAAGTTCAAAAACTAGACAAAGTGCCCAGTGGGGCACGTATACCCCCGGCCAGTGCCATCGCCTGAGTTGAAAATGGCAATAGCAAAAGGTTCTTTGCATATACAGGCCACATTCCATACAAGTAGTCATACTGGTTGTTGCTACCAAATTTTAAGTCTCTATGTACAGTAGTTATTGAGAAATCTTTGACACAAAATAATAAAAATATACACTATTAAACAGCAAGAACTACAAAGGGAAATAACTCTAAAAGGCCTGACCCCTTGGCCCTTATTTTCTTTCCCACAATACAACTAGTCATACTGATCATGTTTGCGAAATTTCAAGTTTCTATGTACAGTAGTTATTGAGAAATCTTTGACACAAAATAAAAATATACACTATTAAACAGCAAGAACTACAAAGGGAAATAACTCTAAAAGGCCTGACCCCTTGGCCCTTATTTTCTTTCCCACAATACAAGTAGTCATACTGATCATGTGTGCAAAATTTCAAGTTTCTATGTGAAGCAGTTCCTGAGATATCTTTGACACAAATTCTTTAAACCGAGGTCCTGTCTCTGTATGACCTTAGCTGTTGGTGGGACGTAAAACTAACTCACTCACTCACTCACTCATCTTTGACACAAAATAATTGTTTACGGACACACAGACAGACAGACGGAAAAGACAAAAACTATATACCCCCATTGCATACTTCGTATGCCGGGGGTATAATAAGCAATTAACTGCTGCAATCAAAGGGATGTTACTCTGTGACAAATAGGCAAACCTCACAAGTTTTCAAACTCCTCCGAGCTTTTCGGCCTGACTTATTTGTTTGTAAGTTTCATGAAGATCAGATCAAAACTGAAGGGGCAGCAGTGCTAACAAGGTCGAAAATAGGCATTTTTAAGCAATCAAAGGCACGTAACTCTATGACAAATGTGCCGACTTGGCCAGTATTCAAACTCATCCAAGATTTCATTCCCAGCCACCTCACATACTAGACAAAAGTGCCCAGTGGGGCACGTATACCCCCCGCCAGTGCCATCACCTCAGCTGAAACAAGAACTACAAAGGGAAATAACTCTAAAAGGTCTGACCCCTTGGCCCTTATTTTCTTTCCCACAATACAACTAGTCATACTGATCATGTTTGCAAAATTTCAAGTTTCTATGTACAGTAGGTATTGAGAAATCTTTGACACAAAATAAAAATATACACTATTAAACAGCAAGAACTACAAAGGGAAATAACTCTAAAAGGCCTGACCCCTTGGCCCTTATTTTCTTTCCCACAATACAAGTAGTCATACTGATCATGTGTGCAAAATTTCAAGTTTCTATGTGAAGCAGTTCCTGAGATATCTTTGACACAAAATAATTGTTTACGGACACACAGACAGACGGAAAAGACAAAAACTATATACCCCCATTGCATACTTCGTATGCCGGGGGTATAATAAGTTTCAGAAAGATCTGATCAAAACCTACGGTGATGACAAGGTCAAAATTTGGCATTTTTAGCAATCAAAGGGATGTTACTCTAAAATAAATGAGCCGACTTGGCCAGTTTTCAAACTCATCCGAGGTTTCATCCCCAGCCACCTTACATATAAGTTTCAGAAAAATCCGATCAAAACTGAAGGGGCTACGGTAATGACTAGGTCAAAAATCAACATTTTCAGCCATCAAAGGGACATAACTCTATGATAAATGGGCTGACTTGGCCTGTTTTCGAACTCATCCAAGATTTTATCCCCAGCCACCTTACATATAAGTTTCAGAAAGATCCAATCAAAACTGAAGGGGCTATGGTGATGACAAGGTCAAAAATCGGCATTTTAAGCAATCAAAGGGACGTAAATCTATGATAAATGGGCCAACTTGGCCGGTATTCGAACTCATCCTAGGTTTTATCTCCAGTCACCTTACCTATAAGTTTCAGAAAGATTCGATCAAAACTGAAGGGGCTACGGTGATGACAAGGTAAAAATCGACATTTTCAGCCATCAAAGGGACATAACTATATAGTAAATGGGGCAACTTGGCCGGTTTTTGAACTCATCCGAGGTTTTATCCCCAACCACCTTACATATAAGTTTTAGAAAGATCCGATCAAAACTGAAGGGGCTACAGTGATGACAAGGTAAAAAATCAACATTTTCAGCAATCAAAGGGACCTAACTCTATGATAAATAGGCCATCTTTGCCGGTATGCGAACTCATCCGAGGTTTTATCCCCAGCCACCTTGCATATAAGTTTCAGAAAGATTCGATCAAAACTGAAAGGGCTACGGTGATGACAAGTTCAAAAATCGGCATTTTCAGCAATCAAAGGGACGTTACTCTGTGATAAATGGACCAACTTAGCTGGTTTTCGAACTCATCCAAGATTTTATCCCCAGCCACCTTACGTATAAGTTTCAGAAAGATCCGATCAAAACTGAAGGGGCTACGGTGATGACAAGGTCAAAAATAGGCATTTTCAGCAATCAAAGAGACATAACTCTACGATAAATCGGCGGACTTGGCCGGTTTTGGAACTCATCCGAGGTTTTATCCCCAGCCACATTACATATAAGTTTCAGAAAGATCCGATCAAAACTGAACGTGCTACGGGGATGACAAGGTCGAAAATGGGCATTTTCAGCAATCAAAGGGACGTAACTCTGTGATAAATGGACCAACTTGGCTGGTTTTCGAACTCATCCAAGATTTTATCCCCAGCCACCTTACCTATAAGTTTCAGAAAGATCCGATCAAAACTGAAGGGGCTACGGTGATGACAAGGTAAAAAATCGGCATTTTCAGCAATCAAAGGGACGTAACTCTACGATAAATCAGCAGACTTGGCCGGTTTTTGAACTCATCCGAGGTTTTATCCCCAGCCACATTACATATAAGTTTCAGAAAGATCTGATCAAAACTGAAGGGGCTACGGTGATGACAAGGTCAAAAATCGGCATTTTCAGTAATCAAAGGGACGTAACTCTACGATAAATCGCCGGACTTGGCCGGTTTTCGAACTCATCTGAGGTTTTATCCCCAGCCACATTTCATATAAGTTTCAGAAAGATCCGATCAAAACTGAAGGGGCTACGGTGATGACAAGGTCGAAAATGGGCATTTTCAGCAATCAAAGGGACGTAACTCTATGATAAATGGGCCGACTTGGCCGGTTTTCGAACTCATCCAAGTTTTTATCCCCAGTCACCTTACAAATAAGTTTCAGAAAGATCCGATCAAAACTGAAGGCGCTACGGTGATGACAAGGTCAAAAATCGGCATTTTCAGCAATCAAAGGGACGTAACTCTACGATAAATCAGCGGACTTGGCCGGTTTTCGAACTCATCCGAGGTTTTATCCCCAGCCACATTACAAATAAGTTTCAGAAAGATCCGATCAAAACTGAAGGGGCTACGGTGATGACAAGGTAAAAAATCGGCATTTTCAGTAATCAAAGGGACTTAACTCTACGATAAATCGCCGGACTTGGCCGGTTTTCGAACTCATCTGAGGTTTTATCCCCAGCCACATTACATATAAGTTTCAGAAAGATCCGATCAAAACTGAAGGCGCTACGGTGATGACAAGGTCGAAAATGGGCATTTTCAGCAATCAAAGGGACGTAACTCTATGATAAATGGGTCGACTTGGCCGGTTTTCGAACTCATCCGAGTTTTTATCCCCAGTCACCTTACATATAAGTTTCAGAAAGATCCGATCAAAACTGAAGGCGCTACGGTGAGGACAAGCATTTTCCCATAGTAAGTCTATGGGACCTTGTGGTTGCCATAGGAACCAAAGTTTTAGAGCGATTTCAAAAAAAAGTTTATGTCATCAATGCCCCACCAGAGGCATGCTACAGATTAGAAATGATTGAGATCAGCCTGCAGGATACAGAGATATAGCTGCTCAAAAGTGTGGACGGACGACGGACGACGGACGACGGAGGACCCACTATACTATAAGCTCCCCTGGAGCCTTCGGCCCAGGTGAGCTAAAAAAATTCACATACAGCCTCCTTGGGTACCTCAGGCTTTTGAATAGGAAAAAGGTAAAACAATGCATTTTTCGAAATCTTTTGTGGATTATATGGTTTGAGAGTAGGTATTGTTTGAATGCCAATGTAGGCTTGTTCCTACAAGCTCCCCTGGAGCCTTTGGCTCAGGTGAGCTAAAAACTTCATCAATGGTATTAATGTGACCAGAAACATTGGTGTGACTAGAATAGCTCTCCTTTAATTCTGGTGTAGGTGAGCTTAAATCATGAAAGAAGTTTCTCTTTTCCAAGAATGACAGAAAAAGCTCATGGGTGAATCCAATCGCTTCCAAAGGAAACTGAATAATACCAAGATAAAGAATTCTCTTTATTTTCACCTAATACTTGCAACATCATTTTTCAAAGTCCAATTAATTTCTTGCTCTAAAATTACTGGCTGCAAAAAACAGAGTTTTCTGAAGAATCCCCTGAGCACTTGAGACTATAGCCAGTTTCTGAACAAATCGTTCTTCAAAGAATCTAGTTAATTTTTCCGCTTTCATATTTTCAGGAAGTCTGGAAGACGGAAAAATCGTATATCATATATCCTACATCTCAACGGGCCTCCGTGGCCTAGTGGATAAGAGCGTTGACTCTTAGTCATTAGGTCTCTCACCGCCGTAGGTTCGAGCCTCGCTCGGGCCACGTGTGAGACGCCAAGTTCTGCAACGGAAGGTCAGGTGGTTTTTCTCCGGGTACTCCGGTTTTCGCCCACCTCTGATTAACGATCGGCTCGATATGAGTGAAATAATCTTGAAAGGGCCGTAAAACCCAAACCAAAAAAAAAAAAAAATATCCTTCATCTCAACATTGCTATTATGTCATTACATACTGTATTGGGGCAGATAAGCCTAAGCAAACAGTGCAGACCCAGATCAGACTGCTCCTGAAGGAGCAGTCTGATCAGGGTCTACACTGTATGCCATTCCGTCTGCACCTTTTGAAGTCCTTGCTGGATCATGAAACACATTTGTTAAAATTTGCCCATCGGGGCTCGAAGAAATAAATGGGCTGCATGATGCTTCCACACAGAGCTGAATCCGACCACACACGAGCACTGGTAACCCGCTTAGAGACTCTAAGCCTGCCAAGGCAAAGAGGTACGAGCCGGACCATCCATTCTTATAAAAATTGGAAGCAACATCTCCAAAATGACCTAGATAGTGTTGACGGGGACGTTAAACATCAAACAAACAAAATAAAGGTCATTTTGGAGGTGTTGCTTCCAATTTTGTGAGACTTTTACCCGACATTGAGATGAAATGACATCTCAAGCCCTGTCGCCCAATTAAACCAATAGGGTTTATCAGCATGGACCTTGCACCGCGGTTCCTGGACAGGCTTAGATCCTCTAAGCCGTTTACCAGTACTAGTGTGCGGGCCGGATTCAGCTCTGTGTGGAAGCATCTTGCAGCCCATATATTTCTTCAAGCCCCTATGGGCGGGGGCAATCCTGAATGGAGAATTAGGCTGTTACACTTGATACAAACATTACGCCAATTCTGATCTAGTTCTACACTGTTTTCCAATGTCCCAGCAAATGAGCCAAGTCAGTTCCTTTGTACAACACTCTGATGGATGAGGAGAAGAGCGTGGTAATAAATTACTGTTAACCCTTCCCTTGCGGAATATTCATTTTAGCCACACCCATCTCTGACTTTGAACCAATCAGATTACTTGATGTAATTTATTCCTACTAATTCATAAACTGAATGTCAAACAGTGTAGATCCTGATCAGATGGCTTCTTCAGAAGCCATCTGATCTGGATCTACACTGTTTCCAAAGATAGGGGTTGTCGTGAACAGCATGATAAGAGTTATAATTGGATTTATTTCAGATCAGTGAAAGCCACGTGGACATCAGCAACATATTGATACTGTGCTTAGTTACCTCGAGTCTACTGAATCGGCCCCCACCCATCGGGGCTTGAAGAAATAATATATGGGCTGCATGATGCTTCCACGCAGAGCAGAAACCTACCTGCACAGGATTACTGGTAGACCACTTGGAGGATCTAAGTCTGCCCGGGCAAAGCAGTGCCAGTCGGCCCGTCCATGCTTATAAACTCTATTGGTTTCACTGGGAAGCAGGGCTTGAGATGTCATTTCAGCTCAATGTCGGGTAAAAGTCCCACAAAATTAGAAGCAACGTCTCCAAAATGACCTTTTCAGTGTTGACGGGGACGTTAAACCTCAAATCTAACAAACAAAACAATACTGACAATCAATGATCAATCAACATATAATGACACATCAACCACCGGCCCCGATAGCTCAGTTGGTAGAGTGTCCGCTCTGGGGAACGGGAGGTCACAGGATAGATGGTGGGCCGCGACATACCAAAGTTGTTAAAAATGGTACCAGCTGCTCCTCCCTTGGCACTCAGATTTACGGGGTAGAGCTAGGACTGGTCGACCCTGTGTCAGGATAATGTGACTGGGTGTGGTATCATGTAATGTGTCTGGGACATGATACTTCAGTGAGGCAGCACTATAAAAGTGAGCATTGAGCTCGCTGTAGCAACCAGACACCGTTGTGATATGACTGAAAAATTGTTGAAAGCGACGTTAAACCCGAATACACACACACACACACATCAACCCTTGAGAATCATTTTGTGTCATCTCCCAGAGAAAGGGAGAAATGAAATAGAGGCAGTAGAGGAGATAAAATGAAGGACATAGGAGAAAGAGGACAGTGATGGTTAACTTGATGCTGAAGAAATAACAACTAATGAGTACCCACTAGCTATGTCTTGGAGCAGAAATAATAACAAGAGGGCCATGATGGCCCTGGATCGCTCACCTGATCCATAGTGTAACAAGTGGGCCCCAAAGAGGGCCATTATTGGCCCCAGGGCTTTAATGTGCATAATGTTGAGGGAGGTCTTAAAGGTGAAGCTTCATACCAAACATCAACAAAGGCTATAATTTGAACAATCTTGGCAAAGGTCCACTAGATGAAGCTACACATCAAATATCAAAGACCTGGGCCATGCGGTTTCAGAAGAAGATTTTTAAAGATTTTCCCTATATAAGCCTATGTAAAACCAAAGGGACCCGGGACTAGGGCATTTTTTGCCCCAGCACTATAATTTGAACAATCTTGGTAGGGGTCCACTAGATGAAGCTTCATACCAAATATCAAAGTTCTGGGCCTTGTGGTTTCAGAGAAGATTTTTAAAGATTTTCCCTATATAAGCCTATGTAAAACCAAAGGGACCCGGGACTAGGGCATTTTTTGCCCCAGCACTATAATTTGAACAATCTTGGTAGGAGTCCACTAGATGAAGCTTCATACCAAATATCAAAGTCCTGGGCCTTGTGGTTTCAGAGAAGAAGATTTTTAAAGATTTTCCCTATATAAGCCTATGTAAAACCAAAGGGCCCCGGGGCGGGGGCATTTTTGGCCCCAGCACTATAATTTGAACAATCTTGGTAGGGGTCCACTAGATGAAGCTTCATTGCAAATATCAAAGACCTGGGCCTTGTGGTTTCAGAGAAGAAGATTTTTAAAGATTTTCCCTATATTAGCCAATGTAAAACCAAAGGGCCCTGGGGCGGTGGCATTTTTTGTCCCAGCACTATAATTTGAACAATCTTGGTAGGGATCCACTAGATGAAGCTTCATACCAAATATCAAAGTCCTGGGCCTTGTGGTTTCAGAGAAGAAGATTTTTAAAGATTTTATCTATCTTAGCCTATGTAAAACCAAAGGGCCCCGGGGCGAGGCATTTTTGGCCCCAGCACTATAATTTGAACAATCTTGGTAGGGGTCCACTAGATGAAGCTTCATACCAAATATCAAAGACCTGGGCCTTGTGGTTTCAGAGAAGAAGATTTTTAAAGATTTTCCCTATATAAGCCAATGTAAAACCAAAGGGCCCCGTGGCGGGGGCATTTTTTGTCCCAGCACTAAAATTTGAACAATCTTGGTAGGGGTCCACTAGATGAAGCTTCATACCAAATATCAAAGTCCTGGGCCTTGTGGTTTCAGAGAAGAAAATTTTTAAAGATTTTCCCTATATAAGCCTATGTAAAACCAAAGGGCCCCGGGGCGGGGGCATTTTTGGCCCCAGCACTATGATTTGAACCATCTTGGTAGGGGTCCACTAGATGAAGCTTCATACCAAATATCAAAGACCTGGGCCTTGTGGTTTCAGAGAAGAAGATTTTTAAAGATTTTCCCTATATAAACCTATGTAAAACCAAAGGGCCCCGTGGCGGGGGCATTTTTTGTCCCAGCACTATAATTTGAACAATCTTGGTAGGGGTCCACTAGATGAAGCTTCATACCAAATATCAAAGTCCTGGGCCTTGTGGTTTCAGAGAAGAAGATTTTTAAAGATTTTCCCTATATAAGCCCATGTAAAACCAAAGGGCTCCGGGGCGGGGGCATTTTTGGCCCCAGCACTATAATTTGAACAATCTTGGTAGGGGTCCACTAGATGAAGCTTCATACCAAATATCAAAGACCGGGGCCTTATGGTTTCAGAGAAGAAGATTTTTAAAGATTTTCCCTATATAAGCCAATGTAAAACCAAAGGGCCCCGTGGCAGGGGCATTTTTTGTCCCAGCACTTAAATTTGAACAATCTTGGTAGGGATCCACTAGATGAATCTTCATACCAAATATCAAAGTCCTGGGCCTTGTGGTTTCAGAGAAGAAGATTTTTAAAGATTTTCCCTATATAAGCCTATGTAAAACCAAAGGGCCCCGGGGCGGGGGCATTTTTGGCCCCAGCACTATAATTTGAACAATCTTGGTAGGGGTCCACTAGATGAAGCTTCATACCAAATATCAAAGACCTGGGCCTTGTGGTTTCAGAGAAGAAGATTTTTTAAGTTTTTGGTGAAAAAAATCTATTTTTGGCTCCTGTGACCTAGATGTGCAACGGACTGGAACCATTTGAAAAACTTTGAAAGGGGACCACCTAAGGATCATTCCTGTGAAGTTTGGTCAAAATCCAATCAGTGGTTTAGGAGGAGATGTCGTTTAAAGAAATTGTTTACGGACTGACGCACGACGGACGACAGACAAAAAGTGATCCCAAAAGCTCACCTCGTCACTACGTGACGGTGAGCTAAAAACTAGAGCTATCACTAAAGGTGATGAACACCCCCACAAAAACTGCCTTGATAGTACAACAGCGCCATTTTGCAATTTTTTCACTTGAAAGGGGCCATAACTATGTCGAAAATTGACAAATTGTAGTGGAAATCGAACTTGACCTGTATTTTATGATGTTACATCAGTGTACCAAAAATTATAAAAATCAGTGAAGCGCTTTTTGAGTTATCGTCTGGAAACCAAGTCATCAGACCGACAGACCGACCAACCGACCGACTGACAAGCTCACTCCTATATACCCCCACAAATTTCATTAATTAATTTTATACCCCTGTAAACCCCAGTTGTCTCTATATAAAGTCAGACTTGTTAACGTGATAGAAGGCCCTAAAAAGACGCCACATAATGCGGCATCTGATTTGGGCCTGTGTTTTGCAATTGTACCCATTCTGGAGATTCTTGTATAAAAAGGGCTACCATTCTGGGGTTTCCTGTATAAAACGGGCTATTGTACCTGTTCTTGGGTTTCCCGTTAAAAATGGGTTAAGATGGTTCATACTGATGACAAGATTCTGTTCCTGTATAACAAGCAAACAATTTACAAGACTTGGAATATTTCGTATTTACCGTATTTATTCGGAGAGATAGGCTTGAGCAAACAATGTAGACCCAGATGAGATGCCGCAATTTGCGGCATCTCAGCTGGGTCTACATTGTTTGCCACTCATCTAGCTACTTTGAGAGACAACATCAGGTAGTAAAATTGTTCTTGTTCAAATTTTACAGCAAGTATGGTAGGAAGCTGAGGTGTCCGAATATTTACGATAATTACAGTAATATTTATACAATATGCAAATATTATCAGCTCATGGAGTATTGTCCTCGTAATTAAGGCTTATTCACGAGTTACTTGGCGAACAGATACACTGAAATTCTGCTATTAAGACCAGCAAAAATTAAGACTAATTCTGCTTTTAGAGGCATATTTAAAAGGGTTCAGATGTTCTTTCTCCGAGACACCGAGTTCTGCAACAGGAGATCAGGTGGTTTTTCTCTCGGTATTCTGGCTTTCACTCATCTCTGATAAGCATGAGACTCAAAATAAGTGAAATAATCTTGAAAGGGTTGTAAAACCAAAACTGAAAAAAAAGAAGTTCTTTGTTCTTCCTTTTTGCTTTCTTTGCCCAGTGTCCTCTAGTGTGAGACCACATTGCGGACTGTTAAAAGTGGTCTTAATGACCACTTGAACAGTCCTGGTCTCAAAGACATAAGACTCAGTTACTGAGGTTGGCTCCAAAAATGGGTATCAACCATTTAAAGAAAGAATCTGCTCCAAACAGAAGCAAAGTATTTCCTAAGAGTGCCTTGGCTGCATGGTGCTTCTTTGCAGAACTGAAACTGGCCAAACTTTAGAGTACTGTTAAATATTGCTTAGAAGATCTAAGCCTGCCCGAGTTGGAAAGTCCCTTAACACCTACAGTTCCTTTTGGTGGTAGGGCTTGAGATGTCACTTCATCTCAGTGATGGGTAAAGAAGACTTACACAGTCAGAAGCAACATCCCCAAAATGACCTAAATAGTGTTGAAGGGGACATAAAAACTCAACACAAACAAACTAAATTTCCTTTAAGAGTAGACCCCCATTAACCCTTCTCTTGCTGAATATTCAGTTTAGCCACACCCATTTCTGACTTTGAACCAATCAGATTACTTGATGTGATTTACTCTTACAAATCCATAAACTGAATGTCAAACAGTGTAGATCCTGATCAGATGGCTTCTTCAGAAGCCATCTGATCTGGATCTACACTGTTTCCAAAGATAGGGGTTGTCGTGAACAGCAGGATAAGGGTTAACCCTTTTTGAACCGAAGAGAAGCTTCATGACTATATACAGTAGGGATCCATTCCCAAATTTTAGGCGTGTCATGCTGATCGAGTACTTCTATAAACTTATTTAGGAGTTGCTCAAACTTTTGGCAAACATTGACAGCCATGATCTGGGTCTGCCTGCAGTGTAGCCACATAGTTTCCTTTAAAAATGGGTTAATCTTTATCCTGCTGTTCATGACAACCCCTACCTTTGCAAACAGTGCAGATCCAGATCAGATGGCTTCTGAAGAAGCCTTATCTTGCTGTTCACGACAACCCCTACCTTTGCAAACAGTGCAGATCCAGATCAGATGGCTTCTGAAAGCCATCTGATCAGGATTTACACTGTTTGTCATTCAGTTTGTGAATTTGTAAGATAAATTACAGCAAGTAATTTGATTGGTTTAAAGTGAGAAAGGGGTTTGGCTAACTTAATTATCCAGCAGTACAAGGGTTAATGAGAGAGACAAAAATATGCTTGTGAAAATTGCCCTCCCTTTTCACTTGAACCGATTTTGTACAAGAAACCCCTAAACGGGTACACTGGCAAACAGTGCAGGTCCAGATAAGATGCCGCAGAACATGGCATCTGATCAGGGCCTCCACTGTTTGCTAAATGTTCAGTCATTTTCCAAATAAATTTTGATGAAAACACAACCGGACACCCTAAATTTTGAAATGGGCTTCTGCTATATATATCTGGTACAAAAAGGGTTAACCCTTGTCCTGCTGAACCCAGATATGCCTTTTCTTTGAAACAATGAAGATCCAGATCAGATGGCTTCTGAAGAAGCCATCTGATCTGGATCTGCATTGTTTGTCATTCAGATTGTGAATTTGTTGCAATAATTTGCATCAAGTAATCCGATTGGTTGATAATCGGTAGTGGGTTTGGCATATATGAATATTCAGATGGACAAGGGTTAAGAAGACCTTGAAAAATAGCGTAGTGATTTTGATTGCCAGGTAAGAAGTTTGGTCTGGAGTTTACGGCCCAGACAACACTAGAAAGGTTATGTCGAGCTGGTGTATTTATCTGGTCCCAGTTGTTCAAAGCCTCATTAGCTTAACAAGCTCGTTAGTGGTCAAATTGTTAACTGTTCTACCAAGTACAATATTATATTTATTGTAGTAAATTTTGCTGAAAAAAATGTGAGCAGCTTTTGCACTTGCAAAAGCTGCTCACATATTTTTGCAAAAGCTGCTCACATATTTTTCAGCAGATATTAGCTTATTTGCCGTATCAAATGATCAAAGTTTTAACAATTTGTTAACTAATGACATCATTAGTGAACAAATGGCCCCTGGTCTGTTTATCTGGTCAAACTTTTTCTGGACACTTACTGAAGCTAGTACAGTAGATTGCCCAAAGTGCTGCACAGGGCAGTCCCTTTATAACGCTATGTTTGGGATGCATAGAACAGGACCATGTTTTAAGTGAAGCGTGTTATAAAGGGATATTTTTATATAGAAGTTATAGCAAAATGACAATTTGGGAGGCAAGATCTGGTCGTGTTATAACCAAAACCGTGTTATAATGAGTAGAGTACTAAAGGGACTGCCCTGTATAAGCCTGCCCAAAAAAGGTGTGGTTAGGTACACTGACCAGCTCAATATGACCTCAATAATGTTGACTGGGCCTTCGACTATTTGCTACTATGACACTTTTAACCTCAAACTAACCTGGATAGTATCTTCTTTTTTTTTAAATACCGGCTGGCTCTGGTAGCTGGCTGATCAGAATCTATACTGTTTTTGAAAGTTGATTTTTTAAATCAAGTTTCTTTGTCATTGCATTTCTACTTCCGGTACTGGACCGCGTTGCTCCACTTCCGTTGTTCGTACGCTGCATAAAATAGTCCAAATGAACTCTTGAAAATTAATTTTGCAGGCCGGCCCCGCATGGAACGTCTTTCAAAATATTTCAGTTTTCGAAACTTTATACGGATTGAATATAAATTGGCACAGAAAGACGAATTCTGAAGAAAAAAAAAAAAAAACAGTTCTCTGGAACTATTTTCCTACGCGCTTTTCGGTGATATTTATGTTTTACTCTTTCATCCCTAAGTTTCTAAACAGGACTCTTCTCGCTTTAAATATATTCTTATAGAAAAGGATTTCTGATTAGTCCACTGACAGGAATACAAACAGTGTACATGTAGATTCTGGCGAGACGTTCTAGCTACGTGCCGTCTTATCAGGATCTACAAGGTTTGCATAGATACAGTATATTTCTACCTCGGCGTCTGCAGCGGTCTACAGGGTTAAAAGGGTTAGCTTATCATTGACCAACTAAACAACCCTTTACTGACCTACAGTTTGCCTGCTTTCGAGAGCTCTAATATTACAAAACACGTGTTGTTTAAATCAATTTCCGTATTTTAGCAAATAGTAAAGAAACCGATCAGACGCAACATTCTGTGGCCTCTAATCTATCTTAACTGTTTCCAAATGTCACAGAATTGAAACAATTGACATTTATGGGTTAATGTTTTCAGGACCCCGTACAGGTGGGAATAAACGTATTATAATTCGCCTTGGGTAAACGCGGTGTCTGACCAGAGTTATAATGTCTAAATCAAATTGTTTAAAAAATGATATTTTTTGTCAAGTTATTCTCCTTTTTATGTCCCGACCCCCAAACGAACACGTCGTTGCTAAGACATCATGTGCCCGCTAGGAGATTGATTGATTGATTTGAGGTTTAACGTCCCCATCAACACTGTAAAGGTTATTTTGGAGACTTGCTCCCAATTTTGTGGAACTTTTACCCGACTTTGAGATGAAATGACACCTCAAGCCCTGTCGTCCAATGAAACCAATAAGGTTTATTAGCTTGGACGGTCCGCCTCGCACCGCGGTTCCTGGACAGGCTTAGATCCTCTAAGTGGTTTACCAGTACTAGTATGCGGGTCGGATTCAGCTCTGCGTGGAAGCATCATGCAGCCCATATATTTCTTCAAGCCCCTATGGGCGGGGGTCTCCCGTTAGGAGAACTTCTCTGTAAGATTATTAGCAGATATGTACTGAGCAAATATAGAAATTTATGGTTGGATCATGAAGAAATTGGCAGGCACGTTTATCTTTCTTTCTTCCGTATTTTCTTCGTGGGAGTAGTTGAGTGAGGCAATGGCGATGTGTATCTTGTGTCACCGGGGAGTCCAGCTGATATTGACTTACATTTGGGCAACACCTGCTGTCCTTGCAGCAGGTAACGGTAGAGTGACTGAGTGTTGATATTTCTTCTGTTCCTACACTTCCATTCATTTTCCTCTTTCTCCTCTGTCCCTCACTTTCATCTTCTCTACAACGGCCCTGCCCATCGGGGCTTGGAGAAATATATGGGCTGCATGATGCTTCCACGCACAGCTGAAACCGACCCGCACACGAGTACTGGTAATCTGCTTAAAGGATCTAAGCCTGCCCAGGAAAAGCGGTGTGAGTCGGTCCGTCCATTCTTATGAACCCTATTGGTTTCATTGGGTGGCAGGGCTTGAGATGTCATTTCATCTCAATGTCGGGTGAAAGACCCACAAATTGGAAGCAACGTCTCTAAAATGACCTTTACAGTGTCGACGGGGAAGTTAAACGTTAAATTAAACAACAACAACAACAAAAAAAAAAACAAATCATCTTCTCTACTGTCTCTTCTATCTTTTTTCCCCTTTCTGTTGGAGAAGACAAAAATGATCCACTAGGGTTGACCTGTCGTTAAACTCAAAACAATCGATGATTCATTTTTTCTTTGTCGAATTTGTTAACCAGAATCAGAATTGTTACTGGTGACACGTCAAATGTCATTCATACACCAGGACCTGTGATATGGGAAGTTAGTCTCTATATTTGTTTAAACAAAATATCTAGATAACTGCTTGATCTACGACTAACATTGTTATATAATAATTATTCCTCATAAATCAACTTTCCTTAGTACTTTAAGTACTTTGATTTAATCAGCTTCAGAATCTATGGTAAAAAAACTCAAAACCATGCAATGACACAATTGGCTGAAAATAGGGGAGGAGTGTTACGAGCCTACTGAAATATTCAGCATCATGCTAGTTAACTTGTTGCTACTTGGAGAGCTGTGGTTAAGTAGATTCTTCTGTATTTTCTTTACATTTCCTTTAATGGTATTAGCATATAAAAGAAATTACTGTGCATTATATATGAGCCCTGCCAAGCGAATTTGTGTCTTCGAGCATTCCGTCATGACAAAGTTTAACTGCGCATGCCCAGCCATTCAGAGGGGCCAGGGATATGGCTTTCTGTCTGAAAGTTCCTCTTGATTCACTGCTTGTATGAGCGAGCAGCGAAGGTTCTGGCAAGACTGCGCGTATGCGCAGGCTCGCCTGAACCTTCGCTGCTCGCAGAGGCGATAAGTACCAAAATCGCTTGACGGGGCCCATATAATGACATGAAATACAGGAGAATTGAAGCAAGAAAATCTGTGTTTCTTATAATAACTCAATTGGCTTACAGCTTCCAGTCTAATGTGCCATGTATCTTGCATCCAACCTATGCTGGTTTACAGTTGGGCAAGGCCCGCTGTCCCTGCAGCAGGTATTGGTTATTTCTTCTGTTTCTACACTTCCATTCATTTTCCTCTTTCTCCTCTGTCCCTCACTTTCATCTCTCTACTATCTTTTCTATCTCTTTTCTCCCATTCTCTTGGAGACGCACAAAATGACATTCAAGGGTCGACAAGGGTTTAATGCCAACAATCCATCCAATCCACTGGGAGACGACACAAAATTACCCACAAGGGTTGACGTTGATCATCTTGGATATCGAAACAAAACAATTTTAACAAATCTGAATTGTCACTTTGCAAATCCACTTTGCAGATGTCGTTTGAAAATTTTCAAAATGGCCACCAATGCCATCTAGGCTATCGGAATGGAATGATTTGAGTAAACTGAATCTCTATGTCATCCCGATGTCTCCCATCAAGTTTCAGCTCAATTTGACCTTTGGTTCGGGAGGAGAATGATGTCAGTTGAAGAATTTCAAGATGGCCACCATGGCGGCCATCTTCGATATTGGAACGGAACGATTTGAGCAAATCCGAATCTCCATGGAACCCCCATGCCTCCCAGCAGGTTTCAGCTCAATTCAACCTTTTGTTTGGGAGATGTCGTTCGAACAATTTCAAAATGGCCACCATGGCAGCTGTCTTGGATATCAGAACAATTTGATTTTAGCAAATCTGAATCATCATGTCTCCCTGATGCGTACCATCAAGTTTCAGCTCAATACGAACTTTGGTTTGCGAGGAGATGTGCATAAAAGGTTTTAACAAAGTTTGACCTAGTGAAATAGTTTTTGAGCCAACATGACCCACATTCAAACTCCATCGAAATACTACCCAGACAACCATTCAAGTCATTAAGCTAACACACCCCTGCGACATAGTGCTTTTTCCACATCTCCAAATTGGCTAATTTTCTGAAGAAAATCTGTGATATTTTTCTTATTTATACTGCAAACATAGATTGTGGGTGCTCGTTAGAACCGCCTCATTGAGGCAGTTCTAAGGAGTATACCACAACCTATGTCTTGGAGCAGAAATAAGAAAAATAATGTATACCCCCTTAAACCCCAGCTTTTTCTATATAAAGTGGGGTTTAAGGGGGTGTTTATTTCATGGACTTGTTCACGTGATGTAAAGTTTCTAGAGTGTACACAAACACAAGTTGAGAGACAGAATGGACAGACAGTATAGATGGATGGACGTCCGGCAGAAGACGGACATCACAGTATCCCAAAAGCTCCCCTTGAGCAGGAGAAGCTAAAAGCTTTAACTCAAATAGGTAACATTATCTTGGCTACAGATGACGCAGATGACAAAGAAGGATGGATGGATAGGGGAAACACAATATGCTCTTTCAACCATTCTTTGAATAGTATACTTTGAACTGATAAACAGTGTATACTCTGGTCAGACTGCTCCTTAAAGCAACACTACATGTAACTATATGTAAAGTAGCACAAAATGCTCTTTCCACCATTCTTCGAATCACCAAGTCATTGAGAAACCTTTGCTTTTGTTTGTTTGTATTGGAGTTGAGCAGTTAGGCAAGAGTCAATCTACTGGGACAGGCAGGCCTAAGCAAACAGTTTAGACCCAGATCAGACTGCTCCTGAAGGAGCAGTCTGATCCGGGTCTACACTATTTGCCATTCCATCTCCAGTATTTTGACTCCTAATGCTAGATTGCAAAACAAACCCATTAAAATTTTAGGTCCTTGAGGTGTCCTAATGTTTAGGATTTTATGGTAATTGCAGGGTAAAATTACCATGTTATGCATGTAATGTAGCTTGAATTATCACAGAAAAGTCCTTACACTTTTCCAGAATGTGGCTTGTGTTCGGCCAGACTGTCTGATCTGATAGTAACCAAACACTCTCAAGCTACGTTATCCACTGTCATAATTCCATTTCCAAGCTCAATAAATGGATTGACACTTCACTCTGAAATCCTAATCAAATTTGGCATACAGAATCAATGAGAACTGGCTGACCAGATCTGTGATAACTGAGTGAATGAGAATTTACCAATCCATTAACCTATCTGATCATTACCGAGAAAAATTGCTTAGTAGACAACAGGGGTGTGAAAATCCCAAAACTTTTTTGCACACGTCCTGGGACAAATGAGATTAAAAATTTCACCCGTCTACAGTCAAAATTCACTTGTCCAGCTTTTCAACATTAATCCTTTAACCAATTTTGTACAGGAAATCCCAAAATGGGTACCCTGGCAAACAGAATGTGGCATCTGATCAGGGCCTCCACTGTTTGCTAAAAGTTCAGTCAGCAGTTGAAGGGTTCCTTCTTTATTTACCGTAATAAGAACAATAATCAACTTTATTTATAGCGGGTAACACATTTAGTAAACTAGTACTAATCTTCCATGTGATCCTCATTGCTTCCTCTTTCCTGGGTAGAAACCAATACCAAGCAATATGGATAAAGTCTCTTGCTCAAGGAAACAACACTTGGGCCTCGGCTACCTCTCAATCTCAAATCCCATGCTTTACCACTGCAGAGACAGATAGGCTTAAGCAAACAGTGCAGACCCAGATCAGACTGCTCCTGAAGGATCTACACTGTTTGCCATTCAAGCTGCACCTCTTAGATTCCCTGCTGGATCATGAAACAATTTTGTTAAAATTTTAGGAGAATTACAGCAAGTCTTTAAGGTGTCCAAATTTTAGGATTTTTACTGTAGGAATATACCAGAAATTCAACTTCGGTGAAGTTGATGTCGCACCTGCTCCCCACCTGCCCAACACAAAAAATAAAAGTTTATTTAAGGCAGAAGAGATGAATATATGGCTTTGAGAAGAATCCATAGCCTATCTATGTGAGGTAAAAAACTGACTAGTTTCACAATGTGATAAAATGAACTAAAATGATCCAAGAATTATATCCAAAGCATATGAACATCCTCATATCATGGAGAAAACACAAGCTAAGTTTCAAAATGATTAGTATAAAACTGTAAGAGGAGTTGCGATGACAAAGAGATACCGCCTGTATATCAATTGAAGCTTAAAATGACTAAGTTCACAATGTGGAAAAAGCAAAAAAAAAAAATTTTGAGAATTATGTCGAAATCACATGCATATCCTCATACCATGGCAAAAGCACATGCAAAGTTTCAAAATGATTGGTATAAAACTGTAAGAGGAGTTGCGATGATAAGAGGTACCTATCATATATCAATTGAAGGTTAAAAATGACTAAGTTCACAATGTGGAAAAAAGTGATAAAAATTAATCCAAAGTTTAAGTCCAAACCACATGCACATCCTCATACCATGGCGAAAGCACATCCAAAATTTCAAAATAATTGGTATAAAACTATAAGAGGAGTTGCGATGACAATCCTCATACCATGGCAAAAGCACATGCAAAGTTTCAAAATGATTGGTATAAAACTGTAAGAGGAGTTGCGATGACAAGAGGTACCTATCATATATCAATTGAAGGTTAAAAATGACTAAGTTCACAATGTGGAAAAAGCAAAAAAAAAAAATTTTGAGAATTATGTCGAAATCACATGCATATCCTCATACCATGGCAAAAGCACATGTAAAGTTTCAAAATGATTGGTATAAAACTGTAAGAGGAGTTGCGATGATAAGAGGTACCTATCATATATCAATTGAAGGTTAAAAATGACTAAGTTCACAATGTGGAAAAAAGTGATAAAAATTAATCCAAAGTTAAAGTCCAAACCACATGCACATCCTCATACCATGGCGAAAGCACATCCAAAATTTCAAAATAATTGGTATAAAACTATAAGAGGAGTTGCGATGACAAGAGGTACCTATTGTATATCAACTAAAGCATAAAAAATGGCTAAGTTCATAATGTGCAAAAAGTGAAAAAAAATATTCTGAGAATTATGTCAAAAGCACATGCACATCCTCAAACCATGGCAAAAGCACATGCAAAGTTTCAAAATGATTGGTATAAAACTGTAAGAGGAGTTGCGATGACAAGAGGTACCTATCTTATATCAATTGTAGGTTAAAAATGACTAAGTTCACAATGTGGAAAAAGTGACAAAAATTGATCGGATGATAAAGTCCAAACCACATGGGCATCCGCATACCATGGCATAAACACACGTAAAGTTTCAAAATAATCGGTATGAAACTGTGTAAAATGTTGACGGAAAGACGGATGGACAACCGGACAGACAACCGGACGGATAAACAAACAGACGGATGGAAACTTGCACGCCTATGTCTTCCTGCTAAAGCAGGTGCGACAAAAACTGCAAGAGCAGTTGCGATGACAAGAGGTATCTATCATATATCAATTGAAGGTTAAAAATGACTAAGTTCACAATGTGGAAAAAGTGATAAAAATTGATTCGAAGATAAAGTCCAAACCACATGCGCATCCTCATACCATGCTGAAAGCACATGCAAAGTTTCAAAATGATCGGTATAAAACTGCAAGAGGAGTTGCGATGACAAGAGGTACCTATCATATAACAATTGAAGCTTAAAAATGACTGAGTTCAAAACAAGCAAAAAGTGAAAAAAATACTCTGAGAATTATGTCAAAACCACATGCACATCCTCATACCATGCCGAAAGCACATGCTAAGTTTCAAAATGATCGGTATAAAACTGCAAGAGCAGTTACGATGACAAGAGGTACCTATCATATATCAATTGTAGGTTAAAAATGACAAGAGGTACCTATCATAATCAATTGTAGGTTAAAAATGACTAAGTTCACAATGTGAAAAAAGTGACAAAAATTGATCGGACGATAAAGTCCAAACCACATGCGCATCCTCATACCATGGCAAAAACACACGCAAAGTTTGAAAATAATCGGTATGAAACTGTAGGAGGAGTTGCGATGGCAAGACACCCAGTGTAAAATGTTGACGGAAAGATGGACGGACAACCGGATGGACAGACGGACGGACGGAAACTTGCACACCTATGTCTTCCTGCTAAAGCAGGTGCGACAAAAAGCAAACACAACAGTTACTGTGACAACACTCCCAACAATCTTAAAAGATACAGCCCATCCTTCTGTTACAGAGATTCCTTAACCTGCTGTATACTATTGGACTCATCCATTGCTATATGTTGGACAAGTCCTTTTGTCATATAAATATTTTTATTCTATTTTTGACGGAAAATTCTGTTAGCAAATAGTTCAGGCCCTAATCAAACGCCGCAACGCCGCATTCTATGGCCTCTGATCTGGGTCTGCACTGTTTGCCAAGGTACCCCTTTAGGGGTTTCCAGCCTACAATGGGTTAAAATGTCATAGCACAACACATTCAGCACTTTTTTAAAAACCTGTTTAAGTTCAGAGATGATCAGGCAGCTTTGAGAAAATGGGTTCTTAGCCACAGCTTTTACTTTTACTCTTGCAATGTTCAGGAAAGTGAGTCCCCATCTGAGGGATTTAAGGGCAATGGGTACACCTGGCAGATTTTTCCACCATTTTTCAAATGGAGACAACTTTAGGGACTTAGTATTTGCTTAGGGACTTCCTATTTGCTTTTCTAAAAACTAAGGGGTCTAACCTTCTAAGGAATGAATTTGCTCCAGAGGAGCAAATTCTTTCCTTTAAAGGTTAGACCCCTTACAAGTTGACTGCTATTGACATAGGGGACAAAAATACTTTTGCTGGAGTTGCCTTTCCTGAAGGTGTATCCATTCCCCTTAACAAGATTCATTTATGGAGCACTGTGGCGCAGTGGTAAAGCGTCAAACTCGAGATCGAAAGGTACCAGTTTGATCCCCACTAACATCTAGCGTTGTTCTGCTCTTTGTAGGAAGCCTCCATGGTGTAGTGGTTACACTACTCGCCTTGTAAATCTGGGGTCGCAGAATCAATCCCAGGCTTCTCCAGATTCCCGGATGAGTCTTTAAACCGAGGTCCCATCTCTGTATGACCATAGCTGTTGGTGGGACGTAAAACTCAAACACTCACTCACTCTGCTCTTTATAGAAAAACAGCATGGAAATGTTTTAGTCCTATAAGCATTTTTTCGCACAGTGATGGGGGGCAAATAATGTAAAAATAGAAAATAAACTCAATTTTTCTGCTTTCCATTTCTTAAATATATACAATACTGAGTTGTCTCCCCTACATTACATTCCACAGTAATGGCAAGGTTAACTGCCTTATTATGAACAAGTTGGCTGCTTTCAAAAAGCATCCAATAGGTTTGGTCTTGTCAGTCTACATTCTGATTTGAGCCACCTGATATCATTATCCCACTTAATGCATTTTTTGAATAAAAATAATAAACTTTCAACGTTCCAAGGCGGTTCTTCTGTCGCGGTATATTTTTGTTATGGTTTGTCTGAAGTTTGGAGGCCTTCATGCGGACTGAGCAAATTTTTTGTCTAAATCGCGACGAAAGTAAGGGCGAGGATTGTGGCCACGTAAAATTGATTTAAGCCCCCCAGTGGAATTCGTTTCTGCTGACCGTTCCAAGGCGGTTCTTCTGTCGCGGTTTGTTTTTGTTATGGTTTGTCTTTGGATGTTTGTGTCGCTTGTTATTTTATTTTGGATAGCCTATTGGCCATTTTATGGGAAAGTAACTGTCGTTTTGGCTTTCTGCTGTTGGTGTTTTCATTAGGGTCTAGTGTTTCATGTTTGTGTGTCTTTCCTTGTCGTGTCTCTGATGGGAGTTGTGGGTTGATTGTAACGATTCCTGATCATTGCCTCCACTTCTATTTTTTAATACAAAACGTGTATATAAAATTTCGAAGTCTGTGACCTTGGTATCAGGAGGGGTAGGTAGTGATGAGTATTCTGTGGTAAATTGTTTAACGCCATGGCAAGTATTCACAAAATGTAACTTACATATGGTTTACACATGTATAGCACAAAACTTAACCAAACGAAAATGTAAACCGAATTTTTCAAAGGTCATCGATAACTCTGTTAATATTTGGTGGACAGTAATTCTCGAAACTTAAGGCTCACATCTTAGCCTTACTACATACACATTTTAGGCTTGATCGGATGAAAACTGTATAGTAGGAGTTACCGTAAAAATTCGGCTATAAGGCGATTCAGCTATAAGACGGGGCCCCCTTTTCAGTTTTTCTAAGGTGGGATTTTGCTTATACTCTTTTATAAGACGGGTCAAATTTTTGCCATATCTGTCGGGGCCTATCTGCTACCGTCAGATGCCATTTAGATGCGAGAAATCGGCCTTTTTTGTCAGAAGTAACTGAACGTTTTTTTTTTTTTACCGGGGAACACAACACCTAGCTATTCAGTTTCAGAACCAACGCCCCAGCTAGCACAAAATAGCGGCAAACGTCGTATCGCTGTCGGCCCGGTACATGCTTTGCTGGCTTAGGCTACACAGACTTCTATTAAATAGACGACAGGAGCTGACAAATCCATTTCCCGGCCGTCCGGGACAAGACCGAAATCACGCCGGGCAAGTGCACTTTGACCTTATGACGCTCGGTCGGGACAAGGGCAAAAAATAACAAAAATCGTCTACAACTACCAGTCTTTTTGAGTTCTTAAATACGGTACTACTAAACCAGTAAGTAAATCGCTGTCAATTCAGAGACAAACCATCTGTGTATTTATAACGGTTCAAGTATGACACTATTGTTGATCCCTGTCGGATAATTGCCACCCTGCGGTGCGTGTCGATAAGGTGTGAAAATATGGCCAAGTTATGTCTCTAATTAGCGTTTATCCTCCAGTCATAAAATTTAATCCACAATCAATATGAAAACGATTTAATTGCTCCTCAGACTATTAGCTACATCTAACGGTAAATGTTTGCATTATAAAATCGGACTATTCTACGATCTCATGAATGGTTATGTTTTGGCGCCAAATAGCAGACGTTGGCGGGAAAAGTCGAACGCTATTGTTGGTTATTGACACGGAGCTTCTGGAGATAATTCGGGAGCTGTGCAAAGCACTGATTTTCTATCCACCTCTATTCACATCCGCTTAGCTATCGGGAAAATATTTTTTACCGGTTCCAAACATTTTTTTTAATGCAATGATATTAAACACGTGTGGGGATACTGCGTCGGATGACGTCATTTACCGATCGCGTGCAGAAAAATCGTAGGGGTGGTTTGTGGGCGGCGATTTATATCAATTCAAAAATTACCGATCGGCTTTTTCCGTATGTCTGGTCTTCGCCGGACATTGCCGGAAAAAAGGCTGCAGTCCATGACCTCGGCTATAAGACGGGGTCAATTTTTTGGGCTCATTTTGGAGGAAAAAATCCTCGTCTTATAGCCGAATTTTTACGGTATACGGAAACGAAAAAAAAGCTTACGGACGGACACCAACCCCATAACTTAATACAACCGTTTTGTTGTTGTTGTTGTTGTTTTTCAAACGGGTATATGTATATAAAAAGATTTTTCCTAAGTCATCAGGCCTTCTATAGGGCCTTGGTTATCTATTTCATTTGTTGTTAACGTCCCTGTTAACACTGTATGAGTCTTTTTTGAGACATTGCTTCCAATCTGGCGCCCAATGAAACTAAATGGTTGAAATGCATGAACGGTCCGACTGTAGCCACTTTTCCTGGGCAGGCTTAGAATTTTTTTATGTTTGGTTTTACGATCCTTTCAAGATTATTTCACTCACATCAAGCCGATTGTTAACCAGAGGTGAGCGAAAACTGGAGTATCCGATGAAAAACCTCCTGACCTTCCGTTGCAGAACTTCTCATTATGTGACCTGAGCCATGCTCAAACCTACAGCGTTGAGAGACCTAATGATTAAGAGTCAGCACTCTTATCCACTAGGCCACGGAGGCCCGTTACACCCAGCGATCTTTATAAATGAGGAAAAATAACGTTCTCTGTCTTTCCAACATTTACATATACGTATTATTAGAGCTACCAGCGTACCGAAAGATGTTCAGACTATATAAATCTATTCCTATCTGTGTGAAGTAAACTTTTGCAAGTTTTGTTTATTTGTATTTAACAGCCCAGTCAACACTGATTTGGGTCATGTTTGGGCCTGTCAGTGTACCTATCCACGCTTTTCCTGAGCAGGCTTATCCGTAAGCGGTTTACCAGTTCAGTGCACATTCTGTGCACATTCTGTCGCCCAAAACTGACCCCTGCCCTTCCTGAATCAGCGGAAGGGAGAGACTGACCATAGAAAAGATTTCATAATCAATCTCCACGAAAGAATGTTGCCGACCCCGGTAGGTATCGAACCCGAGTCTTCCTTATCACCAGTCAGACTGCATCCGTCTGAGCTACCGCAGCCAGCCACACTTTGTGAGTAGTAGTAGTTATGTTCTGTTGTTTTTCGTTTCCATGACCCCATGGACTTACTCCATAAGGGCATTGCAAGACGTAAAATTTGCGAAAATGACTGCGGCTGTTAGAAGTTCCCAATAAGGGAAATAGATACGCCTTAAGGGGTGGGGCTACTCCTGCTAAAGTAGTTTCTCTTTGGATATGTCTAAGGGGTATACTCTTAAAGGAAAGAATTTGCTCCTTGGGAGCAAATTCTTCCCTTTTAGAATAGACCCTTGAGGAGCAAATTCTTCCCCTTTTAGAGTAGACCCCTTTTTCAGTTGGACAGAGCTAACAGAGTAGCAACCATAAGGTCCTTAAAGTTGTATTTCCATCACGAAATCATGCCTATAGAATTGTGATCCCCTTTAATATGTTCTATAAAAGGGTTATCCTTTGGAAGCAAGGACTATACCACAGAACCGAAAAATATGATGTGCACATGTTTTCTGGGCCAGACTAGCTAGTTTCGGCCAAATAGGCCTCATCAGTGACCCTAAGATATTATCAAAATTCCACAATGGAATCAATGATCCCAAAGGACAAGAAAATATAATCTACACTATGATGTAGGGCAGGGAGACGTTTTACCGCCGCCACACATTTCCATACACCAGTTGAAATGAAGTGAAATATGTTCTATAAAAGGGCTATCCTTTAGAAGCAAAACCACAGAACTGACAAAATATGGAATGTACATGTTTTCTGGGCCATCGGCCAATTAGGTCTCATCAGTGACCCTCAGATATTTTCAAAATTCCACAATCGAATCAATGATCCCAAAGGACAAGAAAATATAATCTTCACTTTTATATAGTAAAGCACGGGTTTGCAGGGGTATACATTAACTTCCGTATTCATGCTCTGAGACACTAGATTGTGGGTACTCGATAGAATCGCCTCGTCGAGGCGTTTCTGTCGACTCCCCGCAATCTTTGTTTTGAGCAAAAAAGGCAAATATTCCAATTTTTCTTTTATTTTTTTTTCTTTGGCCAAAAAATGACAATGTATTTGTATAGGTGTGTTTCGAAAATGGTAGACTAACTGCCACACCTGCCAGGTGTATCCATTTCCCTTAAGATATTTATTGTTGGACTTGGAACGCTTGCTTTTCGGTCTGTTTCGCTACTCAGACAGACTGTTTCCTGTAATTGGAGTATAGTATTGCATCATCGTTAACGCTGCAGTATAGTATTGCATCAACGTTAAAGCTGATTGGTTGATCGCGTCACGTGCCCCTCCATGGAACAGTTACAATCTGGTCATTATACCCGGTTTGCCCGCCTCATGGCGACCAAACCAATAACATTGTAGACATCGCTGTATATTGGACAAGTCATATATGGGGTGATAGTCCAATTTTTTTATTTTTATTCTATTTTTTTGTGGAAAATTCTGTCAGCAAATAGTGCAGGCCCTGATCAGACCCTGCATTCTGTGGCATCTAATCTAGGCTGAACCCTATTTGACAAGGTACCCCTTTAGGGGTTTCCCAACTGCAATTGGTTAATGTTGTGTGTTCTAAGAGGGCTGATGAGACCAATTCTAGCTCTGAACTGTCTTAACCCTTATCCTGCTGAATAAATTTAGACACACCCATTGCTTTCTGTACTTGCTTGATTTGAGGTTTAACGACCCCGTCAACACTGTAAAGGTTATTTTGGAGACATTGCTTCCAATTTTTGTGGGACTTTTACCCCACATTGAAATGAAATGACATTGCAAGCCCTGCAACCCAATGAAACCAATAGGGTTTATAAGCATGGTCAGTCAGACTCACACTGCTTAGATCCTCTAAGTAGTTTACCAGTACTCCAGGATTCAACAATAACTTTTTAGATATCTGGACAAGGTGGTCCTGTAACTCTTGGGATGCATTGGACTTGACCTTCATTCAAATGGACAGAAAAAATAATGTAAATCATACTAAAGTGACACATTAGTTCTACAGTCATTAGATTATTTTCTGCTATTTGGATAGATAGTAAAACTACTGCAACAATTGAAAACAGAAACCCAATTTATGGAAAATGAGTTCAAAACACTGATTTTCATAACTTAGTGACAGATTTTCAACAGGACCATTCAGACCAGCCAGCCACTGACCTTACTATACCTGACCATCTTTTCACCAGATAATGTCCATCGGTCCTGGTTAATGTTGAACCCTGTACTCGTGTGAGGGTCGGTTTAAGGTCTGCATGAAAGCATCATGCAGCCCATCTATTTCTTAGAGCCCCTATGGGCGGGGGCCCTATTGCTTTCTATCAACCAATCAAATGAATTAATTTATTTTATTTGTTCAATTCAAAAACTGCATGACAAACACAGTTTTCAAAGGTAGCTAGGGATTGTTGTGAACAGCAAAATAACTAGACAAGAGGGCCCAATGGCCCGATATCGCTCACCTGTGAACCAGAAACTCTTTAGTGCAGGAGACCACTTGACATTGCTACATACTAAATATCTAAGTTCTGATCCTCATGGTTTCTGAGAAGAAAATTGTAAAAAAAAAATCCAGCTATATGTTGCCATGGCAACCAGAATTCCATTCTGATCAGCACAAAAACCTTATCCGCCTACCGGATGATGCTTCTCATGAAATTTGATCCAGACTGGCCATGGGGTATTAGAGATATACTTGTTTGAAATTGTTTACGTACGAACGCATGCACACACGGACGCACTCACGCATGCACGACAGACCACAGACAAAATGTGATCACAAAAGCTTACCTTGTCAATACGTGACAGGTGAGCCAAAAAAACTAAGAAATAATCATAAAAAAAAAAAAAAAATTGTGTTGTGGGGGGTACTTGTTAGAACTGTCTCTAAATGAAAATCCTTCCAGGGACACAAAATTCAAATTCCTGACCTTGACCTTGAGTCAGCATGGTTCGTTTATAGGTTGTGCACAACAGCTCACTGAGGGGGGATATATTTAACCAAAGTTTAATGAAAATCCTTTGAAGGGTAAAAGAGATATGGAACAGACACAAAATTCAAAGATTCACTTATGGGCTCTGCACAAGAGCTCACTAAGGGGGATAATTGACCAAAGTTTAATGAAAATCCTTTGAGGGGTAAAGGAGATATGGAATGGACACAAAATTCAAAATTTTAAACTTGTGACCTTCAAATGTGACCTTGACTTTTGAGTTGGCATGGTTCATTTATGGGTTCTGCACATCCGAGCTCACTGTAAAGAATATTTGACCAAATTTAAGTTTAATGAAAATCTATCAAAGGGTTCAGGAGATACGGAGCGGACAAGAAAGTGTTACAGACAGACAGATGGACATTCTAACATTTTGGGTTTAAGGGTTATTTCTTTTGTTATTTTATTTTGTTTGGTTTAGGGGCTAGACCTCCTAACCCTTTTTTTATGGAATAAATCTATTATTTTTCCAATCATTTTCTATTGTTATCTAATCCTATCACTAGCCCCATAACCCTGAATTTTTGCCCAGACAGACAGATGGATGAACAGACAGAAGAAGGCCATCCCTATAATTCCTGCTCTGCTATGAGGCAAGGGATTAATACTTATACGTTATAAGATCATGCTGACAACATTGAATGATGTCAACTTTTTATCCCCACGCTTTTCAAAGAAAAAGTGGGGGTATTGTAATGGTCTTTGTCGTCCGTCCGTCTTACCGGATAACTCCTCCTAGACGGTTATAGATAGAAACTTGAAACTTTGGGAACTGATAGATCTTTGATCTGGGGAGTGCATGACACTTTCAGAATTTTGATCACACCCCTACCGGTGGGCCCAGGGGGTGGGGCCCGTGGGGGTCAAAAATAAAAATTTCCAGAACATGGTCATGTAATATATCAAAGCGAACGACCCTGGGGTCAATTTTGACCCTTTACCCCCATACATTACTGTTACTGGATAACTCCTCCTATACCGTTATAGATAGAAACTTGAAACTTTGGGAACTGATAAAACTTTGGTCTGGGGAGTGCATAACACTTTCGAAATTTTGATCCTACTCCTGGGAGTGGGGCCAGGGGTGGGGCACCTTGGGGATAAAAAATCAAAGTTTTCAGAACATTGTCGTGTAGCATATTAAATCGAACGGCATGATGAGTAGAATACATCACAATCAAAATTTTACCCCTCGGGTCAAACACCCCTAGGTGATGGCCCAGGAGGTGGGGCCTGCGGGGAAGCGTGGGGATATGCGATGGCTTGTCATCGACTGCGCGATTCTAGTTAGGTTATAAGATCATACTGACAACATTGAATGATGTCAACTTTTTAGGTTATAAGATCATACTGACAACATTGAATGATGTCAACTTTTTAGGTTATAAGATCATACTGACAACATTGAATGATGTCAACTTTTTAGGTTATAAGATCATACTGACAACATTGAATGATGTCAACTTTTTAGGTTATAAGATCATGCTGACAACATTGAATGATGTCAACTTTTTAGGTTATAAGATCATACTGACAACATTGAATGATGTCAACTTTTTTGGTTATAAGATCATGCTGACAACATTGAATAATGTCAACTTTTTAGGTTATAAGATCATACTGACAACATTGAATGATGTCAACTTTTTAGGTTATAAGATCATACTGACAACATTGAATGATGTCAACTTTTTAGGTTATAAGATCATACTGACAACATTGAATGATGTCAACTTTTTAGGTTATAAGATCATACTGACAACATTGAATGATGTCAACTTTTTCGGCTATAAAATCATACTGACAACATACACAGAATGATTTTTAGGTATAGTTTATCAACGACCTTTGAGAGTTCAACGTTCAAGCGTGCTAAGACTATTCCATGTTTTAGGGGAAGCAGGTTTCGGATTTCTTTTTTCACAGGATCTTAAAATTATAAATACGTTTTTTGATAATGCCATTATGTAGAATTCGTGGCCTATTGGTTAATATGATGCAGTACGATCCTCAGTAAAACTATATCGCCCACTATAAAATCCCAGCTGAAGGCGATTTACCTAAAACGCGGACTAGTCCAAAATTATAAGTGCATTCACGTCTCACTGCGTTTTGAAAGACTATAATAATACCATGCTGACAGTATTGAAATGATGTAAATGTTTAGGCAATGGGGAACTTTGAATGATGCAACTTTTTAGGTAATAAGGCAATGAAATGCTGTAAACTTTCAGGCAAGGGACAATACTGAAATAATGGTTACTGTTTAGGCAATAAGACCATGCTGACAACATTAATTGGTTTGATTTGATGTTTAACTCCCCGTCAACACTAAATAGGTCATTTTGGAGATGCTGCTTCCAATTTTGTGGGACTTTTACCCGACACTGAGATGCAATGACATCTCAAGCCCTGTCGCCCCATGAAACCAATAGGGTTTAAAAGCATGGATGGTCCGACTCGCACCGCTTTGCCTGGTCAGGCTTAGATCCTCTAAGCGGTTTACCAGTACTCGTGTGCTGCCCGATTTAGCTCTGCAGCCCATTTATTTCTTCAAGCCCCGATGGGGGGTGGGGGGCTGCTGCCAAAATTGATATACATGTAAATGTTTTGGCCATGAACAGCACTGAAATGATGTTAACTTTTTAGGAAACAAGGCCATGCTTATAACATAATTATTATGATGGAATCATCACATAACAGATTCCATATCATATCTTGTATCAGCACTTCACCACCATATTAGCAAGAGGGTTGACTTGTGTTAAGAGCTATAGCCAGAGGGCTGAAATGTGTTAAGGGCTAACTTGAACTCTAAGACCATTTAAACAATCCTAGTGGTGGTTTTACTGCATGCAAAAACATGATAAATATAGCTAAAATATCATGTTTTTTTTTTTGTTTTTGTTTTGGTTTAGGTTTTACGGCCCTTTCAAGATTATTTCACTCATATCGAGCCGATCGTTAATCAGGTGGGCAAAAACCAGAGTACCCGGAGAAAAACCACCTGACCTTCCGTTGCAGAACTTGGCGTCTCACATGTAAAATATCATGAGCGCATCACATTATGCAAAACAATATATATTCTCGTCAACCCATTTTGTACCTGAAACCCCAAAATTGTTACCCTTGCAAACAGTGGAGGCCCAGATCAGACATCTCACAACTCGGCGTCTGATTATTTGCAAAAATTTCAGCTATTTTCTGAATATATTTTAAAGACAACCCCCTTAATTTCGAAATGGACTCCTGCCATATATACGAAGGAAGATTCCCTTCAGTACAAAAAGGGTTAATATATCCTAAAGCTGTTTACACTACAAAGTTCGCAAATTAATGGTCATTCAACTTTGGTAATATTAATTAACCCATTTAGTACCGGAAACCCCAAAACAAGTACTCTTGCAAACAGTGCAGGCCCAGATCAGATGCCGCAGAATGCGGCATCTGATCTGGGCCTCCACTGTTTGCTCAAAGTTCACTCATTCTCCAAATAAATTTTGATGAAAACACAACCTAAATTTTGAAATGAACTCCTGCTATATATAGGATGAAGATTCCAATTGGTACAAAAAGGGTTAATCAAAAGTCACATGAGGACAATTAGTATCTAGATCAAAGAATAAAGAGTACACAATGTGACTAACAAGCCAAAAAGATGGAAAGGAGCCACTTAGATTAGACAATATTTTATGTGTGCATTTTTTTTTTTTTTTTATTATTATTATTTTTATGGCCCTGTCAAGTTTATTTCATTATTTCACTTACCCTGAGTCGATCATTAATCTTAATTCTTATCTTGCTGAATAGTCATTTAAGCCACACCCATTTCTGTCTATCAACCAATCAAATTACTTGATGTAATTTATTGCTACAAATTCATAAACTGAATGCCAAACTGATGATCCTGATCAGATGGCTTCTTCAGAAGCCATCTGATCTACACTGTTTGCAAAGATAGGGGTTGTCGTGAGGAGCAAGATAAGGGTTAATTGCAGGTGGACAAAAACCTGAGTACCTGCAGAAAAACTACCTGACCTCCAATTTCCAGGAGTTAGTGCCTCATGTGACCCGAGTCAGGCTTGAACATGAACAGGCAGTATGAGGGATATCAGATTTCCCAGTACTTCACATGAACAGGCAGAATGAGGGATATCAGATTTCCCAGTACTTCACATGAACAGGCAGAATGTGGGTTATCACTTCACATGAATAAACAGTGCAACTATCTAACATGAATATGCAGTGTCCCCCAAGTACCTCTTATGAACAGGCAGTGAGGGATATCAGATCTCCCAGTGCTCCACATGAACATGTGCAGGCAGTAGAGGTATATCAGATTTCCTAGTACTTCATTTGAGTAGGCAGTGTGAGGGATATCAGATCTCTGTTTACATCACATGAACAGACATTATGAAAGATATCAGATTTCCAGTACTTCACATAAACAGGCAGTATGAGGGATATCAGATCTTCCATCATTTCAGTAATTCACATGGACAGGCAGTATCAGGGATCTCAGATTTTCCAGAATCATGCCTCCAAGTACTTCACATGAACAGGCTGTGTGGGATATCAGATATCCCAATACTGTACATGAACAGACAGAAGAGGGATATCAGAGTGCCTAGTTCTTCACATAAGCAGGCAGTGTGAGGGATATCAGATCTCTCTGTCCTTCACATGAACAGCCAGTATGAAGGATAGCAGATCTTCCAGTACTTCACATAAACATGCAGTATGAGGGATATCAGATCTTCCATCGATTCGAGTACTTCACCTGAACAGGCAGTATCAGGGATCATCTCAGATTTTCCAGAATCATGCCCCTAAGTTCCTCACAGGAACAAGCTCTGTGGGATATCAGATATCCCACTCTACATGAACAGAGTCTCAGACTCTAAATCAGACTCTACATGAACAGTCAGTAGAGGGATATGAACCTTCCTAGTACTTCACCTAAGCAGGCAGTGTAAGGGATATCAGATCTTCAAGCATTTCCAGTACTTCACATAAACAAGCAGTATGAGGGATATCAGATCTCTCTGTACTTCACATAAACAGCCAGTCTGAAGGATATCAGATCTTCCAGTACTTCACATAAACATGCAGTATGAGGGATATCAGATCTCTCTGTACTTCACATAAACAGCCAGTCTGAAGGATATCAGATCTTCCAGTACTTCACATAAACATGCAGTATGAGGGATATCAGATCTTCCATCATTTCCAGTACTTCACAGGAACAGGAAGTAAGTATCAGGGATATCAGATTTTCAAGAATTTCAAAGACAGTGTTAATGATATCAGGTCTCTCAGTACTTCACATAAAAAGGCAGTATGAAGGGTATCAGATCTCTCAGTATTTCTCATGAAGCAGTCTGAGGGATATCAAATCTCCCAGTGCTTCTCATGAACAGACAATGCCAGCATCTAACATGAATAGGCACTATGAGGGATATCAGATATCCCAGTATTTGTCATGAATAAGGATGACAGTATCTAACATGAACTGGCACTGTGAGGGATATCAGATCTCCGGGTATTTCTCATCAACATACAGTGAAAGTATCAAACATGAACAGCAGTGTGGGGTAAATCAGATGTCTCAGAACTTCTGATGAACAGACAAGGCGGATTCAGATATGAACAGAAAGTATCCAAGATATCAGATCTCAGCAGTATTTCTCAGGAACACACAGTGCCAGAACCTAACATGAGCAGGCACTATGAGAGATATCAGATCTCCCAGTATTTCTCATGAACAGACAGTGACAGTATCTAACATGAACATGCACTATGAGGGCTATCAGAACTTGCAGTATTTCTCATGAACAGACAGTGACAGTATCTAACATGAACATGCACTATGAGGGCTATCAGAACTTGCAGTATTTCTCATGAACAGACAGTGACAGTATCTAACATGAACAGGCACTATGAGGGCTATCAGAACTTGCAGTATTTCTCATGAACAGACAGTGACAGTATCTAACATAAACAGGCACTGTGAGGGATATCAGAACTTGCAGTATTTCTCATGAACAGACAGTGACAGTATCTAACATGAACAGGCACTGTGAGGGATATCAGAACTCCCAGTATTTCTCCGGAACACACATTGACAGTATCTAGCATGAACAGGCACTGTGAGGGATATCAGAACTCCCAGTATTTCTAAGGAACACACAGTGACAGTATCTAACATGAACAGGCACTGTGAGGGCTATCAGAACTTGCAGTATTTCTCATGAACAGACAGTGACAGTATCTAACATGAACATGCACTATGAGGGCTATCAGAACTTGCAGTATTTCTCATGAACAGACAGTGACAGTATCTAACATGAACAGGCACTGTGAGGGATATCAGAACTCCCAGTATTTCTCAGGAACACTCAGTGACAGTATCTAACATGAACAGGCACTGTGAAGGATTTCATATCTCCAAGTATTTCTCAAACAACCAGTGACAGTATTTAACATGAACAGGCACTGTGAGGGATATCAGATCTCCCAGTATTTCTCAGGAACACACAGTGCCATCTAACATGAACAGGCACTGTGAGGGATATCAGATCTCCCAGTATTTCTCATGAACAGCCAGTGCCAGAACCTAACATGAGCAGGCACTGTGAGGGATATCAGAACTCCCAGTATTTATCATGAACACACAGTGTCAGAACCTAACATGAACAGGCACGGTGAGGGATATCAGAACTCCCAGTATTTCCCAGGAACACACAGTGACAGTATCTAACATGAATAGGCACTGTGAGGGATATCAGAACTCCCAGTATTTCTCAGGAACACACAGTGACAGTATCTAACATGAACAGGCACTGTGAGGGATATCAGATCTCCCAGTATTTCTAAGGAACACACAGTGACAGTATCTAACATGAACAGGCACTGTGAAGGATTTCAGATCTCCAAGTATTTCTCAAACAACCAGTGACAGTATTTAACATGAGCAGGCACTGTGAGGGATATCAGAACTCCCAGTATTTCTCAGGAACAGACAGTGACAGTATCTAACATGAACAGGCACTGTGAAGGATTTCAGATCTCCAAGTATTTCTCAAACAACCAGTGACAGTATTTAACATGAGCAGGCACTGTGAGGGATATCAGAACTCCCAGTATTTCTCAGGAACACACAGTGCCAGAACCTAACATGAGCAGGCACTGTGAGGGATAGCAGAACTCCCAGTATTTCTAAGGAACACACAGTGACAGAACCTAACATGAGCAGGCACTGTGAGGGATATCAGAACTCCCAGTATTTATCATGAACACACAGTATCAGAACCTTACATGAACAGGCACTGTGAGGCATAGCAGAACTCCCAGTATTTCCCAGGAACACACAGTGCCAGAACCTAACATGAGCAGGCACTGTGAGGGATAGCAAAACTCCCAGTATTTCCAAGGAACACACAGTGCCAGAACCTAACATGAACAGGCACTGTGAGGGATAGCAGAACTCCCAGTATTTCTAAGGAACACACAGTGCCAGAACCTAACATGAACAGGCACTGTGAGGGATAGCAGAACTCCCAGTATTTCCCAGGAACACACAGTGCCAGAACCTAACATGAACAGGCACTGTGAGGGATAGCAGAACTCCCAGTATTTCTAAGGAACACACAGTGACAGTATCTATCATGAACAGGCACTGTGAAGGATTTCAGATCTCCAAGTATTTCTCAAACAACCAGTGACAGTATTTAACATGAGTAGGCGCTGTGAGGGATATCAGATCTCCCAGTAATTCTCATGAACAGCTAGTGACAGTATCTAACATGAACAGGCACTATGAGGGATTTCAGATTTCCCAGTATTTCTCATGAACAGCCAGTGCCAGTATCAAACATGAACAGGCACTATGAGGGATATCAGATCTCCCAGTATTTCTCATGAACAGCCAGTGACAGCATCTAACATGAACAGGCACTATGAGGGATATCAGATCTCCCAGTATTTCTCATGAACAGCCAGTGACAGCATCTAACACGAACAGGCACTATGAGGGATATCAGATCTCCAAGTATTTCTCATGAACAGCCAGTGACAGTATCTAACATGAACAGGCACTATGACGGATTTCAGATTTCCTAGTATCTCACATGAACAGACATTGCCAGTATCTAACATGAACAGGCACTGTGAGGGATATCAGATCTCCCAGTATTTCTCATGAACAGACAGTGACAGTATCTAACATGAACAGGCACTATGAGGGATTTCAGATCTCCCAGTATTTATCATGAACAGACAGTGACAGTATCTCACATGATCTGGCACAGTGAGGGATATCAGATCTCCCAGTGTTTCTCATGAACAGACAGTGACAGTATCTAACATGAGCAGGCACCCTGAAGGATATCAGATCTCCCAGTATTTTTTATGAACAGCCAGTGACAGTATCTAACATGAACAGGCACTATGAGGGATTTCAGATCTACCAGTATTTCTCATGAACAGCAAGTGCCAATATCTAACATGAACAGGCACTATGAGGGATATCAGATCTCCCAGTATTTCTCATGAACAGCTAGTGACAGTATCTAACATGAACAGGCACTGTGAAAGATATCAGATCTCCCAGTATTTTACATGAACAGACATTGCCAGTATCTTACATGAACAGGCACTGTGAGGGATATCAGATCTCCCAGTATTTCTCATGAACAGCCAGTGACAGTATCTTACATGAACAGGCACTATGAGGGATATCAGATCTCCCAGTATTTCTCATGAACAGCCAGTGACAGTATCTAACATGAACAGGCACTGTGAAGGTTATCAGAACTTGCAGTATTTCTCATGAACAGCTAGTGACAGTATCTAACATGAACAGGCACTATGAGGGATATCAGATCTCCCAGTATTTCTCATGAACAGCTAGTGACAGTATCTTACATGAACAGGCACTATGAGGGATATCAGATCTCCCAGTATTTCTCATGAACAGCCAGTGACAGTATCTAACATGAACAGGCACTGTGAAAGATATCAGATCTCCCAGTATTTCTCATGAACAGCTAGTGACAGTATCTAACATGAACAGGCACTGTGAAAGATATCAGATCTCCCAGTATTTCTCATGAACAGCCAGTGACAGTATCTAACATGAACAGGCACTGTGAGGGATATCAGATCTCCCAGTATTTCTCATGAACAGCCAGTGACAGTATCTTACATGAACAGGCACTATGAGGGATATCAGATCTCCCAGTATTTCTCATGAACAGCCAGTGACAGTATCTAACATGCACAGGCACTGTGAGTGAAAGATATCAGATCTCCCAGTATTTTACATGAACAGACATTGCCAGTATCTTACATGAACAGGCACTGTGAGGGATATCAGATCTCTCAGTATTTCTCATGAACAGCCAGTGACAGTATTTAACATGAACAGGCACTATGAGGGATATCAGATCTCCCAGTATGTCTCATGAACAGCCAGTTACAGTATCTAACATGAACAGGCACTGTGAAGGTTATCAGATCTCCCAGTATTCCTCATGAGCAGACAACGACAATATCTTACATGTAGGCATGTACATGCAGGCAGTGTGAGCATGAGGGATATCAGATCTCCCAGTATTTCTCATGGACAATGATAGTATCTGTGTGAGGGATATCATGTCCCTCAGTACTTCACATCAAGGGGCAGTATAAGGGATGTATCAGGACAGTGTTGAGAGAAAGAGGCTTGACATTTGTTGCCTGCTCAACAGACATGAAAACAAAAAGTTGACTTGCTCAGAAAAATGGAGAAAACAGATAGACATTAGTTACAGAGCAGATGGCAGGCTAACAAGGCATAAAAAAAAGCTGTGTTTCCGCTAACATGCTTTAAAAATATTTTGGTCGGTAGGTAGGAGAAACTTTTTTTTAATATTTTATTTTTTCTCCCGAGGAAAACGGGGTCGGGCCTATATTTTTTATGTGTTTTTGTTTCGGTAAATGTTTTTTGTTAATAAAATTGTCATGTTTGGACTTTCACTGTCTACCATAATTCATTTTAGATGTACTTAAAACACGAAATCACTATGGGAAAATGTAAAGACGACACTGGGTAGGGTCGGAAATTGAAAATGTTTTTGTTCTTTTATTAATAAAAATAGTGGAGTCGAGAGGTCTGAAGCAGGGTTGGTCGGGTGAGCGGAAACACAGCTATTTTTTTTTTAGGTCTAATCACATTAATTTGACATTTATGTATACATAATAGCCCAAGGCAACTAAATGATCTGTACTGAATCTGATGCAAGATACAAATATTTCTTTTAAAATTCGCATAAGAAGTCGGGTTGCACACACTTAATTAGACAGGTGCATTATTGAGCTACCTGGTCTCAAAATTTTTTTTCTGGTTTTTATCTTCAATGCATACTCCTTTGTCATGTGTACACTTTTGGAGCCAAATACAGCTTCAGAACTTTGTGAAAATGGTCGTTTCCATTCGTGTTTACCCTTCGCTCTGAACATGTGTTCGGAATTTCTGTTCTAAAAATAAATCTGTCACTTTACACATAATGGTGACAGTATCGTGTCTGAGTGTCGTTACTTATGGCATGGTATTCAGCGTCATATTTTTTTCCGATTCAGGCATGGCCTAAGCAAACAAGGCCAAAAATGAACGTCGCATAGCGTCATATATGGGGATTCTATTTTTGTCACGAACTAAAAATAGATCTAACTAGTGTTTGAAACCTAGTTAGGGAATCCCTCTCAAACTCCTTTACCTGTCATCATAATTGTTCGCATTTTTGCATAAAATGCATTCATTTGTATTTGTTTAAAGAAAAATACCGGCTATATGTATTTTATTTTTGGAAGCATTTTTTCCAGATAGCTCAATAATGCACCTTTAAATAGAGCAGTTTCATAAAACAAATTTACACCACCCCTAATACCATGTTCTGGAGTAATGTCTGATTTAACAGACTGGGGAAAAGGCCCTGTATTCTAGAAAAGGGGCAAATAATAATACACATTTCTAATAGGTTTACGGTGGTTGTGTACCTTGTTTGTAAGAATGACTTAAATGCAGGGCCTGATTGCCAGGCTAACACTTAACCCTTATCTTGCTGTTCGCGACAACCCCTATCTTTGGAAACAGTGTAGATCCAGATCAGATGGCTTCTGAAGAAGCCTTATCTTGCTGTTCACGACAACCCCTATCTTTGGAAACAGTGTAGATCCAGATCAGATGGCTTCTGAAGAAGCCATCTAATCAGGATCTACACTGTTTGGCATTCAGTTTACGAATTTGTAGCAATAAATTACATCGATAGACAGAAACGGGTGTGGCTAAGATGAATATTCAGCAAGAGAAGGGTAAATATGCAGCCAAGGAGTGCAAACATTGAGGCTTTAATTCTTTTTGTACCAAATGGAATCTTCCTCCTTATATATAACAGGATTCCATTTCAAAATTTAGGGGTGTCAGGTTGTGTTGTCTTCAAAATTGATTTGGAAAATGACTGAACTTTAAGCAAACAGTGGAGGCCCTGATCAGACGCCGCGTTCTGCGGCGTCTGATCTGGGCCTGCACTGTTTGCCCGGGTACCCGTTTTGGGGTTTCCGGTACTAAACGGGGTAAAGAGGGTCATTTGATGACTGCCAGCGACTGAATAGATGAAGCAGATGAGCACCCATTGGTAAAATCAGGGGCCCGTCAAATTTATCTAAAATTAGAGTTTAGTTACCTCCCCCATTCCCGCCAATGGTGTATGCATTCCCCTGCAATCTACTAATCATGTAATGATGAAATCCTGCAGATCTCTTAATTTCACCAAATTACTGAATAATTTGGATAGAAATCTTTTATATTGAAAATTTAAGGCAATGGTTAAAGCAAACTTCATAAAATTTGTCATAAATTATTTTTCATTGCACAAGATTTACAAGATAAATCTACAGTCGTAGAAATTAGTCATAACAGCTGCACTTTTATCCCATTTTATACAGATTGAGTTTTAACGTCCCTGTCAACACCATTTAGGTCATTTTGGAGATGTTGCTTCCAATTTTGTGGGACTTTTACCCGACATAGAGATGAAATGACATCTCAAGCCCTACCGCCCAATGAAACCAATAGGGTTTATATGCATGGACAGTCCAACTCGCACCACTTTGTCTGGGCAGGCTTAGACCTCTAACTCATGTTCGGTCGGTTTCAGCTCTGCATGGAGGTACCCAATCTATTTCTTCAAGCCCCCAAATGGCGGGGGCCGCATTTTATACAGTAACCAACAACCGACACAAAAAAAAGGATCTATGGCAAACAGTGCAGGTTCAGATCAGATGCCACAGAACGACGCATCTGATCAATGCTTTCACGGTTTGCAAACTTTGCAGAAAGTTCAACCAGTTTTAAACTGATTTCTAAAACTGAAGCAAGTGACCAGTGGGTCACATATATCCGTGGGCAGCCCCACCCAGACTGATATTTCTTGCACAGCGGACAAGGAAATCCGTGATTTTACCCTGGGATAGAAATTTATGTTCTGACCCTGGTGTTCTGACCCTAAATCCAATATAATCGCGTGTTTGATAAATGCACTGGTTGATTACAACCTCATGTGAGGCGTCGTCATGCGTGACGTCACTATACATTCCTGTTGTGTAATCACAAAATGGCGGACGTCGGTAACCAAAGTGACAGCAGCATTAAAAATTTGCAATAGAAATGGAAGGTATGCAAGGAAAAGAATCCTATATGGGTGTGAGGGGTGGATAGAAAAATCCGTCCCTCGGGATCACTCTCCGGCATCACTCGGCAAGCCTCATGATGCCAGACAGTGACCCTCGGGACGGATTTTTCCATCCACCCCTCACACCCATATAAGATTCTTATAATCTTTCGAGCTTGTATGGTAATATGAATGAAGAAGTCAAGAAGCTATAAGAATCTATAAATGTGCTTGTAAAAGCTAAACCAAACATAAAATTTCGCTATGGAGCAAGGGAGTGAGAGCATCAAAGTTACTGAAGGGGTTGGGGCATCAATGTAATTGAAGCAGCAGGGTGTGGTATGCATCAATGAAATCTTTGGACTAGTATACAACATCGATAAAAGTATCAAATGAATTTGTCTTACAAGTATCAATTGAATTTGTCTTAGACTTTAGAACATACAGGTATCTATAAACTTTGCGATAAAACTTTAACCAAATGTAAAATTTCTAAGTCTGTGACTTTGAGGTCAAGATCACTGTTTCTGGGGAAGGGACTTAGACATTAGAATATACAGGCAGATAAAACTTAATTAAAAACTAATGTAAAATTTCTAAGCTCAATGTCACTGTGGGGGTGGGACATGCATCAATGAAATCTTTAAACCTGTATGTAACTTCAGTGTTAAAGTATCAACTAAATCTATCACAGGGTTAGAAACTTTGACACAAAACTTTAACCAAAATGTTAACAGATGGACGGATGGACAGACAATTTATTTGTTTGTTTGTAATGGAGTGTAACGGCCCAGTCAAAACTATTTAGGTCATTTTTTAGCCCTTCAGTTTATCTATCCACACTTTTCCTGGGCAGGCTAACACGCTTTCACCAGTAACTGACAACTGTCCTTCTTGAATCAGCGGAAGGGAGAGAACGACCATAGAAAAGATTTCATGATCAATCTCCACAAAAGAATATTGCCGACCCCGGCAGGTATCGAATCCGCGTCCTTCTGACCACCAGTCAGACACCCATCAGACTTAGCTACCGAGGCTGGCTAACAGAGGGACTAACAGCAGGCCAAAAACGATACACCCCCATAGCATACTTCCTATAACATACTTCTTATACAAGAGGTATAATCAACTTGTGCTTGTTCCCTTAAATCATCTGGGTCTACATTCTTTGTTCAGCCCTGTCTGTCCAAACACATAAGACTCTATTCCATGTGGAGTCTGTTTTGAGTCTTCTATTTTGAAGACTCTGGAGCAGTGTTGTGTGAGTCCCTGGGCGAAGTCAATTAACCCTTTTTGTACCAAATGGAATCTTCCACCTTATATATAGCAGGAGTCCATTTCCAAATTTAGGGGTGTCAGGTTGTGTTTTCTTCAAAATTGATTTGGAAAATGGCTGAACTTTCAGCAAACAGAGGAGGCCCTGATCAGACGCCGCGTTCTGCAGCATCTGATCTGGGCCTGCACTATTTGCAAACTACCCGTTTTGGGGTTTCCGGTACTAAATGGGTTAACCCATTCTGTATGGAAGGGAATATAGCACAAGTCCATTTAAAAAATTAAGGTGGTCAGGTTGTATTTTCTTCAAAATTTTAAACTGTTTTGCAAACTGTGTAGTCCCTGATCAAACACCACATTGTGCAGTGTCTGATGTTGGCCTGCACTGTTTGCCGATTACCCGTCTTGAGGTGTCCAGTGCAAAATGGATTAACCCAACTCGGGCTTTGTGCCTTAGTTCCGGCAGCTGATTAAGGCGTTCAATTATTTATTTCTTTGTTATGTCCCTGTCACACTATGCCGCGTTTCCACTGTGATGGAACGGCGTTGTTTAATTTTCCAGAACGCCGCTAGAACTCAAGACATATGGGATATTTTTCGTGAACATGGACCTGTCATGGCGTTCTTACAGCGACCAAGACTTTGCTATGATCTATCGCTATCCTGCGGCGTTCTTGATGACAATTGTAGGTGCTCTCTCACGGCGCATCCACTGTGCTTACTCTGCACTAACCCTGCGTGTACTCTGCTTTTACGGCGCTCACAATGCGTGCAGTGCGCTTTTACGGCACTCACACTGCGCTGACGGCATGCTGAAGACGCTGGTTTGCACTATAAAGCAAAGTGTAAACATACATCTTCATCAGTCAAACAGTTTTGTTTGATTTGAGGTTTAACGTCCCCATCAACACAGTATAGGTCACTTTGGAGACGTTGCTTCCAATTTTTTGGGACTTTTACCCCACATAATTGAGATGAAAAGACATCTCAATCCCAGTCCCCTAATGAAACCAATAGGGTAAATAAGCATGGATGGTCCGACTCGCACCCCTTTGCCTGGGCAAGCTTAGGTCCCCTAAGCAGTTTACCAGTACTCGTGTGCCGTCGGAAGCAAGTCCACCGCCATCACCGCAAGCAGGAGCAAGTCCACCGCCATTACCTTATCAACCCCGGGATGAGTCACCACAGAAGACAGTACTCAATCAAACTTTACGTTCCACAATCTATTCTAGCCACTGTTTATATAAGCTGGTGCCCCCACCCCCACCCCCTGCCCATTGTGACTGGAAGAAATAGATGGACTGCATGATGCTTCCACGGAGAGCTGAAACCGACCCCAAATGAGTACTGGTACTTAGAGGATCTAAGCCTGCTCAGGCAAAGCGATGCGAGATGGACTGTCCATGCATATACGAGGACTGTTCAAATATGAATGCAACTAAGCACATAAAAATGACTCCGTGATAGATTTCGATGAAAAATTTATTTTGTCCCCTCAAAGTATTCCCCTTTAACAGATATACAAACTTTCAGTCTTCTGATCCAATCATTGAATGCATCGAGGTATACTATGAAGGCACTGGAATATTGCAGAACCGAGGTGTTTGCGCTGTACAAATTTTCGACCAGAAAGGTATTTTTTCAGCCACAGGAACAAAAAAAAAAGTCACACGGGGCAAGGTCAGAGGAATACGGGGGGTGAGGGAGTTCAACAACCTTTTCCTGCTTCAGATAGTCTTGCACAATGAAGGCCTTGTGCGATGACGCATTGTCATGTAGCAATCTGACATTGGCCAAACCAGTTGAGGGTCTTCGTTCTTTGAAATATTTCTTCAATTTTTGAAGAACTTTATTCTTGTAAAACTTCGCATTTACAGATTTATCTTTAGGCACAGCAACCTGAATAGCAGGGCACTGATTTGTAAAGAATATGGCATACATTACCTTCTTGACGCTCATGGTGCGCTTTGCAATGCATGGTCTTTTGCAATACTTTGTTGCCCATATTTTGTTCTGAATCTTTCGTTTTGGCTCAAAAAAGTGAACCCATGTCTCGTCACCTGTGACAACATTAGAGAAAGATTGGGAATTTTTTAAGCAACTTCTTGGCACACTGAACGCGTGTCTTTTTCTGCTCATCTGTAAACAGATGGGGAATCCATCTAGCACAGATCTTTCTCATTTTCAAATCCCGTTTCAGAATTGTATGAGCTGCTCCTAATGAGATGCCAACCATAATAGCTATTTGCCTAGTGGTGTATCATGCATCGGTAGCAACTATTTCTTTCACCCTAGCAACCATCTTGACAGATGTTGCTCTTTTTGGCCGACGATCATGTGGTGCATCTTCTGTTGAGCCTAGCCCACAGCTGAATTTCTTACACCAGCGAAAAACTGTCGGAAAAGACATTTCATTATGCCCATAAACCGAACATATTTCATCAAAAATGTCTTTGCACTGTATACCAAGACTACAACGATTCTTAATATAGGACCGTATTTCAACGGCGTACTCTGACCTTCTTCCAACCATGTTTTGTATTAGTATACAAGAGTAGACAGTGTTTATCGAACGATATACATAGCTAAAGTGCACAGATTTTAACATGTTTGGTATCAATGTATAGGTAAAATGTTTTTCTACGCTGTGATATTTATTTCCAGGTGATTTTCGCATTAATGCATGAGAAAACGTTCTACTTGCATTCATATTTGAACAGTCCTTGTACTCTAATGGTTTCATTCAGCCAATGCAAGCCCAGTTGGCTTGAGATGTCATTTCATCTCAATCAGGTGGGTAAAAGTCTCACAAAATTGGAAGCAACGTCTCCAAAATGACCTATACAGTGTTGGCGGGATGTTAAACCTCAAATTAATCAATTATACAAGCGGAGCTTATAAGGCGTTGTAGGAGACCTCTGTGGGCCCCAGGTGCCAAGCTCCTGTAGCGTTGTAGGAGACCCTACTGCGCTGCTATGGCAACCTTAAGGCGACCTCAATTCGCTCTTATCAGAACGCTGAGCGACGGCGTTTGTTTTGAGCATGCTCAAAATGAGGGCTGTCGCTTTGCATTCTATGCGATCCCAATGCACCTACTGGCGATGCCACTGCATTGCTACAGCGATGTTTGCGTTCCTACTGCACACACCACCGCCGTCTGCATTTTTCTTGGATGTCGTGAAAACGCGGCCCTGGTGTGACAGGGGTTTTAGAAACATATGTTGTGGGTTACTTGTTAGAAATGCATTTTGAAAACATGCCTATACAAAATGCATTGTAAACTTTACCGCTGAAAAAACGAACATTTTGAGATGAAAAATTGTGATATTTTTCTTTTTTCTGCTCAAAATAAAGATGCTGTGCTCGTTAGAACCACCTAAAAGAGGCAGTTTCTACGAGTACCCACAATATATATTGTAGAGCAGAAATAAGGACAATAAGCTATACCCTTGTATACCAGAGTTTTACTGTATAAAAGTGGGGTTCAAAATTATATAGGGGTGTTTTCGTGATGTCTCAATCAGAAGCCATTCTAACAAGTGGCTCTGAATCGCTCACCTGATTTTAACTCTTATCTTGCTGTTCACGACAACCCCTATCTTTGGAAACAGTGTAGATCCAGATCAGATGGCTTCTGAAGAAGCCATCTGATCAGGATCTACACTGTTTGGCATTCAGTTTATGAATTTGTAGCAATAAATTACATCAAGTAATTTGATTGGTTGATAGACAGAAATGGGTGTGGCTTCTGAAAGTTCTGTTCATCAGAACACAACAATTTTAGCTGATCTAACAGAGTCCCTGCGAAGTTTGAATCAAATTGGCCCAAGGGATTATCTAGGTGGTGTTGGCATTTAAAGCAAATTCTTGACCCATTTTCTATTTTTAGCTAAGAAGCCTCCGTAGTGTAGTGGTTACGCTACTCGCCTTGTAAGCCAGGGATCGCAGGAAAGATCCCGGGCTTCCCCAGACTTTTGGATGAGTCTTTAAACCGAGGTCCCATCTCCATATGACCTTAGCTGTTGGTGGGACGTAAAAGTCTAACACTCACTCTATTTTTAGCTCTGTTTGCCATTTGGTAAGAGGGTCACCTCGGCAAAATTCCTATGAAATTTGATTGAAATTTGCCCAAGGATTAAGTAGGAGCAGTTGCCATGTAAAGCGAAGTGTTGATGATTTTCTATTTTTAGCTCTGGTGGCCATTTTGTTCATCCTCTTTTCTTTCTTTTTTTTCTCATATTACTGCTACTCACGAGCAGGATTTCCTGGGTGGTAACCAGTACTTTTTTTTTTTAAGCAAAGTGGATGTAGTGCCTTGCTCAAGGGCACAACACTTTGGTCAGTGTGAGGCTCAAACCCGCAACCTCTTGATCACAAATCCGATGCGATCAAGCCAAAGGATTTTAGCTATTTTAGTAGAGGGTCACCTAAGCAATTATATTCCTATTGTTTAAAGTTTTCATTTTTTAGTTCTGGCAGCCAAGATGAAAGATTTTAGTTATAATGGTCATCTAAGCAACAATCCTATGAAGTTTTGATTGAAATTGGCTCAAGAGTTTGACAATTTCTATTTTTAGCTCTGCATGGTGATCATTTTACTCATTAGAACAGAACCCTTTTAGCTAATGTATTTTAGTAGTCACTTAAGTTACATTCCTATGAAGTTTAAATGTAACTGGCCCAAGGATTAAATTTAGGAGGACTCATTCTTTAAAGATTTTTTTCTATTTTTAGCTCTGGTGGCCATCTTGTTCATTGGAGCAGAACCATTTTAGCTATTCTGGTAGAGGGTCAACTATGCAACATTCTTAAAGAGTTTGAATCAAATTGGCCAAAGGGTATAGAAGGAGTTGTCATTTAGAGATTTTTCTATTTTTAGCTCTGGTGGCCATCTTGTTCATCAGCGCAGAACTATTTTAGCTATTTTGTTACCTAAGCAGCAATCCCATGAAGTTTGAATGAAATTGGTCCATGGGTATGGGAGCTGTCATTTGAAGATTTGTCTTTTTTTTTCTTCTTTTTTTTAGCTCTGGTAGCCATCCTGTTTATTGGAGTGGAACAATTTTATCTTTTTTGTTAGAGGGTCCCTATGAAGTTTGAATCAAATTGGCTCACTATGGTTTAGGAGGAGTTGTCCTTTAAAGGTTTCTTTAAGTTTAGCTCTGGCAGATATCTTTTGCATAGGAGCGGAACCATTTTAGTCATTTTGGTAGAGTGTCACCTAAGCAACATTCCTATAAAGTTTGATTGAAATTGGCCTAACGGTTTAGGAGTTAGCATTTAGAGCAAATTGTTGACACCGCACAACACACGACAGACGCAGGACATTGACCAATCACAATAGCTCACAAGAGGTGATCGAGCTCTGTGATGAGCTAAAAGCAATTAACTTTATCCAATTGCTCAAACTGCATGAAATATTCACTTACCTAAAAGCTAATGAATGTAAAATGTCTTTTCAAAATGATGTTTTCATTATATCTCTAAATTAATTTGACAAGCCTGCATGCTAGAACATGTATTTAATTGTCTTCTTTATATTCTTTAATGATAATTTTTGTATAAAATTGCAATTCATCATTCAACCTTCTAAAGACAACACAATACCAGAGAAGGAGTAATGAGAAAATTTTGGGATATTTTTTCTTATTACACTATAACAAGAAATATCTTTAAAAAAGATATGCGGCGTAGATTTAATTGGAAGGTTGTTTAGAAACCAGTGCTTCAGCTGAAGTGCACGACCCACCAGATGCTTTTAGCTTTATGAGTGTTACCTATATATGGGTATGGCGGCCATTTTGGTCATGTGACCTGGACCTCAAACGGTTCCCCCAATAAATGCGCCTTATCGTAAGGAGCAAAAATATATCTAATACTTTAGTACTGTATTCTGAATCGTTTGCAGGATAAAATGAATTCTCACTTTTCCAATACAAAAGCATATGTGTCAAAGTTTGACCTAGGCACAAAGAAGGTCGAGGTCAACCTAGGGTCACCATTTTAGCAATTTATGATGGGCCTACGTCCCAGATGCTATTTATCAAGTTTCGTGGAAATCTGCCAAGTGGTTCTGGAGAAGACTATTTTGAAGGGTTTTTACCATATATGGCTTGGCGGCCATTTTGGTCATGTGACCTGGACCCCATGAGCAAATTTTGGTTTCCTCCATTCCATAGAGGCTCCATATGAAATTTGACCTTAATCGGCCCAACGGTTTCCGAGGAGAAGCAGTTCGAAAATTTTCACATTTTTCGCCTCGGCGAGGCTATACTAAATGGAATGTAATATTTCGCAAGTTCATTGGTTAGACCTCATTGATACTATCAGTATGCCAAAAATGTTTAAATATTCCAAGCGGTTAAGTCACTATCACCAATTTTCACAAACGGGTTACGGACGGACAGACAGACAGACCATATATGGCTTGGCGGCCATTTTGGTCATGTGACCTGGACCCCATGAGCAAATTGTGGTTTCCCCCATCCCATAGAGGCTCCATATGAAATTTGACTTCAATCGGCCCAACGGTTTCCGAGGAGAAGCAGTTCGAAAATTTGCACATTTTTCGCCTCGGCGAGGCTATACTAAATGGAATGTAATATTTCGTAAGTTCATTGGTTAGATCTCATTGATATCTATCAGTATGCCAAAAATTGTTTAAATATTCCAAGCGGTTAAGTCACTATCACCAATTTTCACAAACGGGTTACGGACGGACAGACAGACTGACAGAATGACACGGTGATTTTAGGGCACTCTTAGAAAATCAACCGACTTCAGTCGGTCGCTTTTTCTGCGGGTCGTGCAATATGAGCTACAATAGTGACAGCAACAATTGTCTAGCTATGAACTGGTTTACTGTATTCAAACAATTCAGATGTCACGCGAGGAAAAATAGCTTTGCAGAGGGCGGTGTCCCGCCTGTTTGAGCTAAGGTCAATGTAAAAGGTCAAGGTTAAAAACATGACCTCATTTCAAGAGCATATGATCTCAAGTATATGCACAACAAATAAACGTTTTTGAACACAAATTCTAGGGTTAACATTTAGGGTTGTCGCTATGGTGAACGTAAACGCATAGGCGGACGAACAAACGGACGAGCAGACAAACGGACAAAAACTTGATCTTATGTGCACCTAATTAAAAGTCAAATTACACTTATTCCTTTTCAGAATTTATATAACATTAATGATATCGAAAATGTCCGTTTTGTGTTAAAATGGAGAACATAAAGTATGCTGAAGACAAATGATACACTGCAACTTTTATTTAGCATATATTGTAAATTAAACATCTGTCAATTTGTAATGCGATTATTACATGTTTTTGTCATGCTATATCTCTTTATTGGTTTCATTGGGCAACATGGCTTGAGGTGTCATTTCATCTCAATGTCGGGTAAAAGTCCTACAAACTTGGAAGCAACGTCTCCAAAATGACCTACACAGTGTTGATGGGGACGTTAAACCTCAAATCAAACAAACAATTCCTTTCGCAGAAAATTCTTCCTTTCGCGAAAGGAACCTTCCTTTCGCGAAATGGTTCCTTTTGCTATATAGACCAACCACGTGAAATTAGGTCAAAATAGCTATTCACCGCAGAAGTTACAGAATTCACTAGAAACACAATTATACATATGACGTATGGTCATCAAAGGACAAGACGGTGAGCAAGCCGAAACTGTATATATTTTTCATTCATGTCTCACATAAAAAACGAAACATTTCCTAGGTTAAAACTTCAGTAAACTGTCGTATTTTTGAGTAGATATATTTATGCAAATCATTGACCAATGAAATGGTCATCTCCTTGGACATGTGGTTTTATTGACCAATGGAATAACGAAAAATGTAGGACAAAAGCAAAACCATAACGGCTACGCCGTAAAAACCAGTGTTGAGGGTACATGTTAGAATTGCCTTTTGAGGCAATTCTAACAAGAACCCAAAACATCAATGAGGTTATTCTAATAGTACTCACAACATCATTGAGGTGATTGTAACAAGTACCCACAACATCAATGAGGTGATTGTAACAAGTACCCACAACATCAATGAGGTGATTGTAACAAGTACCCACAACATCAATGAGGTGATTGTAACAAGTACCCACAACATCAATGAGGTGATTGTAACAAGTACCCACAACATCAATGAGGTGATTGTAACAAGTACCCACAACACTGATGTGGTGATTCTAACAAGTACCCACAACATCATTGAGGTGATTTTAACAAGTGCCCACATCACTGATCACTTAGGTGATTCTAACAAGTATCCACAACCTCAATGAGGCAATTCTATCAAGTACCCACAACATCAATGAGGCAATTCTATCAAGTGTACCCACAACATAGTTATGCTTCCAATACAAAATAAGGAAAATTATCCCTCAACCATGTCATCACTTATTTTCTGCAGCTATGAAAAAAACTGTTTTTTTTGCTGGAGTTGAGGTTTAACGTCCCTTTCAGCACATTTTAGGTCATTTTGGAGATGTTGCTTCCAATTTGTTTCACTATATTCTAAATTACCCATTGGGGGTTGAAGAAATAGATGGGCTGCATGATGTTTCCACGCAGAGCTGAAACTGACCACACATGAGTACAGGATCAAAGTCTGCCCAGACAAAGCGGTGCGAGTCGGACCGCCCATACTTATAACACTATTGGTTTCATTGGGTTACAATGCTTGAGATGTCATTTCATCTCAATGTCTGGTAAAAGTCCCACAAAATTGGAAGCAACGTCTCTCAAATGATCTATACAGTGTTGACGGGGATAACCTCAAATCAAACAAACAAAACAATTATTTTTGCTTTGCAACCTTTCCTAATCAAATCAAAGCTCTGACTGCATTGGTGGGTCAACTGTCACTGAGTGTAGGCTGGGAAAACACTTAACCCTTATCTTGCTGTTCACAACAACCCCTATCATTGGAAACGGTGTAGATCCAGATCAGATGGCTTCTGAAGAAGCCATCTGATCAGGATCTACACCGTTTGGCATTCAATTTATGAATTTGTAGCAATAAATTACATCAAGTAATTTGATTAGTTGATAGACAGAAATGGGTGTGGCTTAAATGACTATTCAGCAAGGTAAGGGTTAAGACTCTTTTGTTTGTGACCCTCAAATTCCTGTACTATAAGTAAACAATGTAGACCCGATCAGACCCCGCTTTCTGCAGCATCTGATCTGGTTTTACTTTGTTTTTCAAACCCAACACATGACAATTCAGAATTCTGCAGGTAACCCAAACCCAACACATGACAATTCAGAATTCTGCAGGTAACCCAATAGCACATCTATAAATAACTGTCACCTGGTATTTGTACTAATCAGTCATAATATTATATGTGGAGAATAGCAATGAAAAGCTACTGTGCTTAGTTATTTTGGTCTATTGACAAACAATCAAATCAAAACTGCAAGACAACTTCTGGAATGATTTTAACCCATAAGATGCCAATCACAACAATTGTAGTCTGCTTTGTCATCTGCTGGTAACTTTGAAGTCATTTTAGCAGTGTGGACCCAGATCAGACTGCTCCTCTAGCAGTCTGTTCAGGTTCCACACATTGCCTGTATACAACTAGAAATGTGTCCAGACGACACAGATGCCCCCGCCAAGGGCCCCGCCTCACCCCGAAAATCCAAGTTGCAACAAAATTTTCTAAGTGTGTGACCTTGTCATCAGGAACATTTGTGAGAAGTTATATTGAAATTGGTGAAAAAATGTAAGCGCTAGAGCAATGACAAAGTTTTTCTAAAAATAGCCACAGTGACCTTGACCTTGAAACTCGAACTCGCTCGAGGTATTGTCATAAGGAACATTTGTGTGAAGTTATATTGAAATCAGTGAAGAAGTGTATGCGCTAGAGCGATGACAAAGTTTTTCTAAAAATAGCCACAGTGACCTTGTCCTTGAAAGTGGAACTTGCTAGAGATATTGTCATAAGGAACATTTGTGTGAAGTTATATTGAAATCGGTGAAGAAATGTAAGCGCTAGAGCGATGACAAAGTTTTTCTAAAAATAGCCACAGTGACCTTAACCTTGAAAGTGGAACTCGCTATAGATATTGTCATAAGGAACATTTGTGTGAAGTTATATTGAAATCGGTGAAAAAATGTAAGCGCTAGAGCGATGACAAAGTTTTTCTAAAAATAGCCACAGTGACCTTGACCTTGAGGTCATGACCTTGAAAGTCAAACTCGCTCGAGATATTGTCATAAGGCACATTTGTGTGAAGTTATATTGAAATCAGTGAAGAAATATAGATGCTAGAGCTATGTTGTGCGAGGGTATAATTAAAAAATTTTAAGTCTGTGACCTTGACCTTGAGCTCATGGACATGGGTGGGGGTATCGCTGAATAAAATGGACTGGTATCTAACATCATACCAAATATCAACTCAATCCATCGCACGATTTGGAAAATATCAACTCTTAAAATATCTAATTAAAAATTTCTAAGTCTGTGACCTTGACCTTGAAGCCATAGGCATGAGTGGGGGTATTGCCAAATAAACATTTGGACCTGCAGCTATCGTCATAGCATACATAAGCCAAATCCATAATATAGTTTGGAAAATTTGAGCTCTTTAAAATCTTTCACATTAAAATTGTCTAAGTCTGTGACCTTGACCTTGAGGTCATAGGCATGGGTGGGGGTATTGCTGAATAAAACATTGTACCTATATATATCATCATATGAACCAAAGCCATCATAAAAGTTCAGGTTCTACCAGGTACAAATACCTTAACTGGAGTCTTTAACACGGAAAATTTCTAAGTTCATGACCTTGACCTTGAGGCCATGGGCATGGGTGGGGGTATCGCTGAATAAAACTTTGGACCTATATCTATAATCATACCAAATATGAACCAATTCCATCAAATGGTTTGGAAAATATGAGTTCTAAAATGTTCAAGTCTACCTGTTACAAAAACCTTAACCTGAGTCTTTAACATTGAAAATTTCTAAGTCTGTGACCTTGACCTTGAGGTCACAGGCATGGGTGGGGGTATTGCTTAATAAAACTTTGGACCTATATCTATCATCATACCAAAGATGAACCAGTTCCATCAAATGGTTAGGAAAATATGAGTTCTACAAGTTCAGGCTCTACCTGTTACAAAAACTTTAACCTGAGGTTACAGGATCACGTACGTACGTACGTACACACACGTACAGACGGACGTACACATGTACGCACGTACGGAAAACCGAAAAACTATATGCCCCCGGCATCATATGATGCGGGGGCATAAAAATACCACTAGCAGCTTAGCAATACGACATCTGTCTGCGGTTCATTAACCCTTGTCCTGCTGAGCCCAGATATGTCTTATCTTTCAAACAATGAAGATCCAGATCAGATGGCTTCTGAAGTAGCCATCTGATCAGGATCTTCATTGTTTGTCATTCAGCTCATGAATTTGTTACAATAACTTGCATCAAGTAATCTGATTGGTTGATAATCAGGAGTGGGTGTGGCATGTATAAATATTCAGCAGGTTAAGGGTTAAAGTGAAAACATGTCAAAAGTCAATGACATGCTGAACAAGAATACAGGTCTTAAGTAACATGTTTGTGAAACGTACAAAGAACCCGTTACTGTTATTAGCCATTATCTTGCAATTCAAGACAACCTCTATCTTTGCAAACACTATAGATCCAGATCAGATGGCTTCTGAAGAAGTCATCTGATCAGTATCTACACTGTTTGGCATTCAGTTTAGGAATTTGGAGCAATGCATTACATCAAGTAATTTAATTGGTTGATAGACAGAAATGGGTGTGGCTTAAATGAATATTTAGCAAGATAAGGGTTAAGCATATTGAATAACAATAAAGAGGGGGAGAGTTACAGATTGACAAAACAAATCTATACCACTGCAATCCCATCTTCTTTAGATATGTGTTGCATATTCAAAATTGTTTATTAACGTTACATCAGTTATCTACCAGCCCCGATAACTCATTTGGTAGAGTGTCCGCTCGGGGGAACGGGAGGTCACGGGTTCGATCCCGGGCCGCGACATACCAAAGTCGTTAAAAATGGTACTAGCTCCTCGCTTGGCACTCAGATTTACGGGGTAGAGCTAGGACTGGTCGATCCAGTGTCAGGATAATGTGACTGGGTGTGGTATCATGTAATGTGTCTGGGACATGATACTTCAGTGAGGCAGCACTATAAAAGTGAGCATTGGGCTCCCTGTCGCAACCAGACACCGTCGTGATATGAATGAAAAATTGTGGAAAGCGACGTTAAACCCGAATTCACACACACACACACACATCAGTTATCTGAAAGTTTCGGCCAATTAAATGCAATGGACTAGCAATCGCTCCTTGTACATTACCAGTCATCTCCAACACGTTAGAAAGTTCAACATGGTGCAATAAAGCTTTCAGTTTTGTTGCAAACAATATCAAACGGCCCCCGCCCATCGGAGCGTAAAGAAATAGATTGGGCTGCATGATCACCCAGAGCCTTAACTGACTGCACATGAGTACTGGTAAACCACTTAGAGGGTCTAAGCCAGAGCAAATCAGCACATAGACTCTATTTGTTTCATTGGGCAGTTGGGAATGAGATGCCATTTCATTTCAATGTCAGGGGAAAAAGTCCCACAAAATTGGAAGCAATGTCTCCGAAATGACCTAATACTGTTGACGGGGACGTTTAAAACCGCAAATCAAACAAAAACATCCGATGGTTAGCCCCCGCAATATGGGGCTTGAAGTAATATATGGGCTGCACGATGCTTCCACGCAGAGCTGAATCCGACCCGAACACAAGTACTGGCAAACCGCTTAGAGGAACAAAGCCTGCCCAGGCAAAGCGGTGAGCCGGACCGTCCATGCTTATAAACCCTATTGGTTTCATTGGGTGACAGGGCTTGAGATGTCATTTCATCTCAATGTCGGGTAAAAGTCCAACAAAATTGGAAGCAACGTCTCCAAAATGACCTTTACAGTGTTGACAGGGACGTTAAACCTCAAATCAAACAAAAACATCCAAATGGCGATGGGGACAAGTCTTGTTTCTAAACTGCTGGTTGCATGATTATATATTTAGGAAATTTACAAGAAGATGCAACAGATGACAGTCATAAACACACAATAGTTCCAGATGCACTTTTTCATGGCATCTTAACCTTTGTCCTGCTGAGTCCGGATATGTCTGATCTTTCAAACAATGCAGATCCAGAAGAAGCCATCTGATCAGGATCTACATTGTTTGTTGTTCGGATTGTGAATGTGTTGCAATAATTTGCATCAAGTAATCCGATTGGTTGATAATTGGTAGTGGGTGTGGCATATTTATATATTCAGCAGGTCAAGGGTTAAGAGTGTTGACCTAACTGACTGTGACTGTCAAACAAAGGACACAATCTTCCATCCTGTCCCAGGTCCCCTGCAAAATGGAGTTCTTAACTCAAGAACTGTTCTTGAACTGCTCTTAAGAGTTTTTAATCTGTTCATGAAGGTTTTCAAGAACACTTGTACTTGAACTATTCAAGAACACATTTTAGGAACAGTTCAAGAACTTTTTCAGAATTTGTGATATTCTTGAACTATTCTTAAACTTTTCTTGAACACTTTAAAGACTTTTCTTGAATAACATGATGACCCTGATGTTCATGAACTGTTCTTAAAATGGTTCTTATTAACTTCAAAGACTTTTCTTGAACAAAGTGTCTTGAAAGGCGTTCTTAAATTGTTCTTAAATTTGTTCTTGTTTATTTCAAAGACATTTCTGGAACAAACTGTAATGACAGGTGTTCTGAAACTGTTCTTAAATTTGTTCTTGATTATATCAAAGACTTTTCTTGAACTTGTGTTCTTAAAATGTTCTGAAACTTTTCTTGAGTGTTTTTCAATGAAACATTATGAACAAGTTCAGAACTTTGTCACATGATTTAAATCACATGATTGATGATGTCATTCAGATCTCAGCTTTCATTGGCCCGTTTTCCAACTTTTCTTTTCAAATGGCTTCTACTTAGATTTATTGTTAGGGTAAGCAAAATGATTTTGATTTTCAAATATTGTTTTTATTTCTGATTATTGATCAGCCTCCTTTTGCCAAAGAATTTTTTCTGGCAGTTACCAAGATTTGTTGGTGTTTTTGTTAAATATGGATGAGCAAACGTTTAAATCATGGCAGCACTATTTACCTGATGTGTGGGTGGGGTATAATTTCTTCCTACAGAACAAGATGAGCCCATCAAAGGCACAGAGTCTGATCAGAGTCTTTGCTGTGTCCTCAATGTATAACAAGAGGGCCCAATGGCCCTTAATAGCTCACCTGTGTACCAGAAAATCATGAGTGTAGGAGACCACTTGACATTGCTACATACTAAATATTTAAATTCTGAGCCTTATGGTTTCGGAAAAGAAGATTTTTGAAGTTTTTTTTCCAGTATAGGTCTACAGGAGCTAATGAGCCCTGGGGCGTGGCCAATTTTGACTCAAAGGGCATGGTTGGCAGGATTTATGTAGGCGACCAGTTTATGTTGGAATATACGATATTTAAGGTCTGTACTTCATGGTTTCAGAGAAGATTTTTGAAGCTTTTTTTCCATTATAAGTTTAATGGAGTTAAGGGGCCACAGGATTTGGCCAATTTGTGCACATGGGCATGGCCCATTTAGGCTCAGATTCAAGCCAAATTCGAACTCAGCCAAGATTTTATGCTTGTTCTTGTTTAGGAAAAGTTACAAAAAGATCAGATCATAAACGGCTGAGAAAAGCTGGAGACACTATTTTTCACTTATATTTATGCTCAAGGGCAGGTAACTCCAAAGCTGTTTGTCCTGTGCAGCCCGAATTCGCCCTCGACGTAGACTGTAAGCCCCTCCTAGTTATCTGCAAGTTTGATGAAGATAGGGTCAGGAATGGCCGAGAAAAAGTGGAGATGTCGTTTTCCCCATTATAAATCTATGGGAAAAATTTTCACACTCAAGGGAATGTAACTGGAAAACCGCTGGTCACATTCAAAATTAATTCGAACTCGTCTTAGATTTTATGCTTGTCCTTGTTTATGAAAAGTTACAAAAACATCAGATGATAAACAGCTGAGAAAAGCTGGAGACACCATTTTTCACTTATATTTATGCTCAGAGCAGGTAACTCCAAAGCTGTTTGTCCCGTGCAGCCAAATTCGAACTCAACGTAGACTGTAAGACCCGTCTGGTTTTCTGCAAGTTTAATGAAGATCGGATCAGAAATGGCCGACAAAAAGTGGAGACGTCATTTTCCCCAATATAAGTCTATGGAACCTTTTTGTTTCCATGGCAACCACAGTTCTGATCAAAACTGGTCAAAAACCTAATGCAGTCAATCCCCCAACTAAGTGATGCTGCACATAAAATTTGATTGGGATTGGCCAGCTAGTCACTAAGATATTCAAGTTCAAAGGTGTGGACGACGGATGGACGACGTATGGACGACGGACGGATGACGGATGCCTACCTATACTATAAGCTCACTTTGTAAGCCTTCGGATCAGGTGAGCTAAAAAGATCAGATCATAAACGGCTGAGAAAAGCTGGAGACATCATTATCACTTATACTTATGCTCAAGGGCAGGTAACTCCAAAGCTGTGTGTCCCGTGCAGCCGAAATTCTAACTGGACATAGACTGTAAGCCCCTCCTGGTTATCTGCAAGTTTGATGAAGATCGGATCAGAAGAAATGGCCGGGAAAAAGTGGAGACGTCGTTTTCCCCATTATAAGTCTATGGGAAAATTTTTCACGCTCAAGGGGATGTAACTGGAAAACCGCTGGTCAGATTCAAGGCAAATACGAACTCGTCCCAGATTTTATGCTTGTCCTCGTTTATGAAAAGTAACAAAAAGATCAGATCATAAACGGCTGAGAAAAGCTTGAGACATTATTTTTCACTTATATTTATGCTCAAGGGCAGGTAACTCCAAACCTGTTTGTCCTGTGCAGTCCAAATTCGAACTTGACTTAGACTGTAAGCCCTTCCTGGTGATCTGCAAGTTTGATGAAGATTGGATCAGAAATGGCTGAGAAAAAGCGGAGACGTCGTTTTCCCCTTTATAAGTCTATGGAAAAATTTTTCACGCTCAAGGGGAAGTAACTGGAAAACCGCTTGTCAGATTCAAACCAAATTCCTAACTCATCAGTGTAACATCTCCGAGAACATACAAATAAAAAAACTACAGAGATGAAACAAGGTTGAGGACTCGACAGCATACAACAACAGAATTGCTGGAGCAAAAGAAAACCAACAGTTAGACTCTGAGGGGCCCAACCAAAGACAGAGCATCATGCGCCAACCAACATAAAGAACCTTTTTGTTTCCATGGCAACCAGAATTCCAATCTGATCAGCCCAAAAACTTCATGGAGCCTTTCCCCCTACCTGATGATGCTTCTCATGAAATTTGATCGAGATTGGCCGTGGGGTTTTAGAGATATACTTATTTGAACTTGTTTACGGACGCACGCACACACGAAGGACGGCGAACAAAATGTGATCACAAAAGCTCACCTTGTCACTACGTGACAGGTGAGCTAAAAAGGGTTTAATTTTCTTCATGTAGACATAGACAGCTAACTGAGCAAAGACTCTGATCAGCATGGGCAGTGCCAATGCTTAGCTGAGTCTGGGCTGGACACACATGCCATTTTTATCAGTTTTGTCACATTTGTTAGCCCATAAAATATAAAGTTTGGTATTATAAAGTGAAATCTGTCCAACACCACAGATGGATTCAACATGATTGGACAATGTCTCATGCAAAAGAATGACAACTCTACCTTACTGCATTTATGAGTTACCTGCCCTTGCAAAAATTCTGTGTCCTTGCTGAAACTCTTTGACCATTTGATTTATGATCTTGAACTTCACAGGTGGATTCAACACCATGGGACAATGTGGCTTACTCAAAAATGGAAACTCTACCTTGCTTAATTGATAAGTTATCTGCCCTTGCCAAACTTTGGTGTATACTGTTTGGACTTATTTCTCATAAAAAAGTATGCAATGGCATATATTGATTGCGAGCCGTTCTTGAGCAGTTCTTGGGCAGTTCAAAATGTGAAGAACAGTTCAAGAACACCTGATCTCAAAGTGGTTGAAACATGTTCTTGAAGTATGCAAGAAATATAATGTTCTGGAACAGTTCTTGGTCAGTTGCAGAACTAATGTTTCTCTTGAACTGATCAAGAAATGTACATGAGCTGCTCTTCAAGTTTCCAAGAACAGTCCAAGAACATTTTAAGAAATGTTAAATTGGACAATTTTTAAGAACATGTGTTCTTCAATTTTTAAGAACATTGTTTTCTTGAAAAGTTACTAAAGACTGTTCTTGAATAGTTCAAGAACAAAAGTTCTTTAAAGAGTTCAAGAACTGTTCTTGACCTGTATGAGAACTTCATCCTTGAACTGTTCAAGAACATTTTCATTACTTATTCTTAAAAATTGTCCAATTTAACATTTCTTAAAATGTTTTTGAACTGTTCTTGAACACTTTAAGAGCAATTCATGTCCAGTTCTTGAACTTTGTTTTTGAACTGTGAAAGAACTTTTCTTTAATTGTTCTTGAAGTTTTTGCAGGAGCTGCCACCAAAATAGCAATGACTAACCGTAATATCTGTAACTTAACTTCATGAAAGAGCCAACCACTAATCTTGTGTTGTTAAAACCTGGCACAAACAAAGTTGAGCAAACCTAGCATGTACCAAACTTCTTGCCATCAAACTGCAAGGTCTCATCCCGGCCGGACAGGACGGAATCGTAAAGTCACATCAACGTTGATGCAATGTCATGACCTTTATGCAACGTCAAATCTATGTTGGTGATGTCTGCCCCCGCCCATCGGGGCTTGAAGAAATAGATGGGCTGCATGATGCTTCCAGACTGAGCTGAAACCGACCCACACACGAGTACTGGTAAACAGATTAGAGGAGTGTGTGTGTGTGTGTGTGTGGATTCGGGTTTAACGTCGCTTTCAACAATTTTTTAGTCATATCACGACGGTGTCTGGTTGCGACAGGGAGCTCATTGCTCACTTTTATAGTGCTGCCTCACTGAAGTATCATGTCCCAGACACATTACATGATACCACACCCAGTCACATTATCCTGACACTGGGTCGACCAGTCCTAGCTCTACCCCATAAATCTGAGTGCCAAGCGAGGAGCAGCTAGTACCATTTTTAACGACTTTGGTAAGTTGCGGCCCGGGATCGATTCCATGACCTCCCGTTCCCCGGAGCGGACACTCTACCAACTGAGCTATCGGGGCCGGTATACAGATTAGAGGATCTAAGCCTGCCCAGGCAAAGCAGTGCAAGTCGCTTATAAACCCTATTGGTTTCATTGAGCGCCAGGGCTTGAGATGATATTTCATCTCAACGTTGGGTAAAAGCAGCATCTCCATTATGACCTTTACAGTGTTTGACGGGGATGTTAAACCTCAAATCAAACAACCAAAACATTAGTGACTTTGCACCCACATTGATTTGACCTTGCTCTTGTGGCATGTGCCTGCTGGAATTATTTTCTGACTTTGCCAAAAAAGTCAATAGGAGGTCATATTGGGTGTGGGTATTAACCTTTCATTTTGATGACAAAAATGTTAGACTAAAGTTGAGATCACCCCTACCGTGTTAACTTTCAGCTTCAGCTTCTGCTTTCTCCGCAAAGCCTTTGATGGACTCAGATCAGGATCACTATCATCCCTTTCAGTTGCCATGGTAACCAGCTGAGAAATTTAAATCCGAAAGCACAAGAACACAACTCCTTTTCAAATAGTAAATCCTCTTCCTTAAAAACGTAAGAAAATATCGATTCCGTGAAACACCGTTATGCACACAGACTGGGGAACAAGACGATCCTCACAGCTGCAATGAAAAGGTCAAGGTCACTGTATCAAGTTCAGACAGATACAAACAGTAAATATCCTATGACATTAAATAAACCTAAGTTATGTAACTTTATACAACTGATATATTCTTAAATATCTTCCCAGCAGATAAATTTAATCTTAAATTTAAAGGTCAGAGCCCTATGAATGTAACAGCTGTTATCTACCAATGGTCAAGGTCATTAAAGTCTATAAACTCCCATTTAATTTAATGTTGCTTTCCAACTTTTCCAACAAAAAACATGACAGACATGTAAATTCCCAAGCAAATTAGCAGATGTTTAAAAGCACTTTAGACTTGTTTCAAAGCACTTAAAACCTGGTCTTTTTTCTATTAGAGCGATTTATGAGAGTACTATACCAGTCAGCTACTAGCTACTAGCTGTCACAAAAATTAAAGTCACAAATACACAAAGTAAATATTCAGATTACTATGTGAACAAATGAGGTTATCTGTCTCTCTCACTTCAGTAGTTTTAAGCATATTAAATAAATACTCTAGTAGTGTATCATTTTTCCACACGAAAAAAGAAATAAAAATCACTTTTTTTTATAAACATGACCTATTACAAAGACACATGACCTGCTGTACTAACATAGATAGAAGTGAAGTTGATACAATTATAACCCATACAATGAAGTAAGGATCCACAGAAAATTGCATCTCAAACCCGTGACCGGCCCCCACCCATCGGGGCTTGAAGAAATATATGGGCTGCATGATGCTTCCACGCAGAGCTGAATCCTACCCACACACGAGTACTGGTAAACCACTTAGAGGATGTAAGCCTGCCCAGGCAAAGCGGTGTGAGTGTCGGACCGTCCATGCTTATAAACTCTATTGGTTTCATTGGGCGACAGGGCTTGAGATGTCATTTCATCTCAATGTCGGGTAAAAGTCCCACAAAACTGGAAACAACATCTCCAAAATGACCTTTACAGTGTTGACAGGGACATTAAACCTCAAATCAAACAAACAAATCAAACCCGTGACCACATACTCACCATTACCAATTTTGTTTGAGTTTTTATGTCACACCAACAACAAATGTTATATGGAGATGGGTCCTCGATTTAAAGACTCATGTGAAAGTCGATTAACCCTTGTCCTGCTGAATAGTTAAATATGTCACACCCACTACTGATTATCAGCCAATCAGATTACTTGATGCAAATTATTGCAACAAATTCACAAACTGGATGACAAACAATGAAGATCCTGATCAGATGGCTTCTTTAGAAGCCATCTGATCTGGATCTACATTGTTTCAAAGATAAGGCATATTCGGGCTCAGCAGGACAAGGGTTAATGGAACCCACAACCCCTGGTAAATGAGGTGATTAGCTTAACCCTAATTCTGCTGTTCACGACAACCCCTACCGTTGCAAACAGTGTAGATCCAGATCAGATGGCATATAAAGAACCTTCATCCTGCTGAACATGACAACCCCTACCTTTGCAAACAGTGTAGATCCAGATCAGATGGCTTCTGAAGAAGCCATCTGATCAGGAGCTACACTGTTTGTCATTTAGTTTGTGAATTTGAAAGAAAATATGTAATCTGATTGGCTGATAATCATAAATAAAACATTCAGCAGGAAGATTAAAATACTTAACCCTTGTCCAGCTGAATATTTATATATGCCACACCCACTACTCATTATCAACCAATCAGATTACTTGATGCAAATTATTGCAACAAATTCACAAACTGGATGACAAGCAATGAAGATCCTGATCAGATGGCTTCTTTAGAAGCCATCTGATCTGGATCTACATTGTTTCAAAGATAAGCAGTGATTTTTTTAGGCGTGCGTCCTGCGTCCTGTACGCATAATTTCGCCAGAGGACGCATAAAAATATCGTCGTCGGGTCCTTGGACGCATAAAAATTCTCGGATGAATGTAGGCTTGCTTTGTGAACTCTTACTTTCGTTTTCAAAATGCAAAAACGGTGTTTAACTAAGTACAATATTTGATAAAACCCAGACGTCTGATATGGATTAAAACTGTTTGATAATTTATAACGGTTCAATTATGACACAATTATTAATCCCTGTCATATAATTGCCACCCTGTGGTGCGTGTCGATAAGGTGTGAAAATATGGCCAAGTTATGTCTCTAGTTTGCGTTTATTCCCCAATCATAAAATTTAATCCGCAATCAATGTGAAAATTATTTAATTGCTCCTAAGACGAGTTGCTACGACAATTCTACTATCTCGTGAATGGGTATGTTTTGGCGCCAAATAGCAGACGCTTGGCGAGAAAAGTTGAACACTTTAATTTGTGTTAACACATCTATATGTTGTTGTTGGTTATTGACACGGAGCTTACGGATAGCGCTGTTTTCCACAACAGTTTTGCTATCGAGAATTATTCTACCTTTACCGTTTCCAAACATTTTTTATGAAAGAGATACGCCCCCATTAAGATAAAACAACAGACACGTGTGGGGTTGCTGGGGTCCGATGACGTCATTTACCGATCGCGTGCAGGAAAAAACTAGCGGTGGTTTGTGGGCCGCAGTTTGGATGCCGGAATTCGATGTTCGCATTGAACTTGCTTGTTTATTTCGTTTAAAATCGGAGTTTTAGGAATAATACTCACAAAAATCGGACTTGCTTAGTAATGGAGATTGTTATATTACTCATGTGTAAGTAAAATTGAGTGGACAATTATTTAATTAAACGTTATTTATGTCGGGAATTGTAAAAGGATAGAGCATAACATGAGATGCATCATATTTTTAGCTGACAAAAGTAAAAATAAAACGGTACAAAAATAATTTGGGCGGGTTACCCGCACCCTGAACTTGGGCCTGTAATTTGAGGGAAAACAACTGCGGGTAGTACACGCTTGAATACGGTTTATACACAAGTTTAAGTAAAACTGAAAACGGGCAATGATCAGGAATTGCTACAATCCAGAATTCATGCATTCCAGACTACAAGTCTTACTCTAGGGGTGCAAAAGAAGGTTTCACATTGGGTCCTGGGTTGGATGCATGGTTTGGGTCTGGGATGCATTAATTCTGGACCCAGTGGGTCCCAGGACTCATAATGGCAAATTTGTAAAAAAATCGCTGGATAAGGCATATTCGGGCTCAGCAGGACAAGGGTTAATGGAACCCACAACCCCTGGTAAATGAGGTGATTAGCTTAACCCTTATTCTGCTGTTCACGACAACCCCTACCGTTGCAAACAGTGTAGATCCAGATCAGATGGCTTATAGAGAACCTTTATCCTGCTGAACATGACAACCCCTACCTTTGCAAACAGTGTAGATCGAGATCAGATGGCTTATAGAGAACCTTTATCCTGCTGAACATGACAACCCCTATCTTTGCAAACAGTGTAGATCCAGATCAGATGGCATATAAAGTACCTTTATCCTGCTGAACATGACAACCCCTACCTTTGCAAACAGTGTAGATCCAGAGCAGATGGCATATAAAGTACCTTTATCCTGCTGAACATGACAACCCCTACCTTTGCAAACAGTGTAGATCCAGATCAGATGGCTTCTGAAGAAGCCATCTGATCAGGAGCTACACTGTTTGTCATTCAGTTTGTGAATTTGAAAGAAAACATTATATCATGTAATCTGATTGGCTGATAATTATAAATAAAACATTCAGCAGGAAGGGTAAAATACTTAAGCAAGGAGGGTTCTTTTAAGGTTTTGTCAAGGGCCCCCTCCCTACTCTCCTTAAATGAATCAAAGAACTGTCAGTACAGCACTGGAAGGTCAAATGGTCCAGAACAGAGTGTTAATCTGTTTTGTTTAACTCTTAAAATCCTTGTACTTTATGCAAACAGTGAAGGCCCTGATCAGATGCCGCATTCTGCAACATCTGATCTGTCTACCTACACTGTTTGCCATTCCATCTGCACTATTTGGACTCCTTGCTGGATAATGAAACAAATTTGTTAAATTTTTTAAGAGAATTACAGTAAGTCCTCAATGTGTCCCAACTTTTAGAATTTTTATAGTATTTGTTTGTTATGAGTTTAACAGCCCAGTCAACACTATTTAGGTTTTATTGAGCTGGTCAATTTATCTAACCACGCTTTATGCATTAGCAGTTATAAGCATTACAGTGTACATTCTTTCGCAAGAAATTGACAACTGTCCTTCTTGAATGAATGACCTTGAGAAAAGATTTCATGATCAGTCTCCACGAAAGAATGTTGCTGACCCAACAGGTATCCAACCTGCAACCCTATGACTGCATGAGTGTATGTTTATCCAGAAGCTATAGCTAGGTTGAAAGTCAAAATAATATAAAACTATAAATTATCCTACCTCATACTGAACTGCCAAAAGCAATTACTAACAGTAAAAGACACATTTTCAGGGGAGGTAATTGTTTTAACCCTTATCCTGCTGAATAAATTAATTAGCCACACCCATATATGGCTATCAGCCAATCAAATTACTTAAGATGATACATTTGTTCAATCATAAACAGAATGACAAACAGCGTAGATCCTGATAAAGAAGCCATCTGATCTGGATCTACACTGTTTGCAAAGGTAGGGGTTGTCATATTCAGCAGAGTAAGGGTTCTTCTCAAGCCATTCTGATCAGGATCTACACTGTTTGCAAAGGTAGGGGTTGTCACATTCAGCAAAGTAAGGGTTCTTCAGAAGCCATCTGATCAGGATCTACACTGTTTGCAAAGGTAGGGGTTGTCATATTCAGCAGAGTAAGGGTTCTTCAGAAGCCATCTGATCAGGATCTGAACTGTTTGCAAAGGTAGCGGTTGTCACATTCAGCAGCGTAAGGGTTCTTCAGAAGCCTTCTGATCTGGATCTACACTGTTTGCAAAGGTAGAGGTTGTCACATTCAGCAGAGTAAGGGTTCTTCAGAAGCCATCTGATCAGGATCTACACTGTTTGCAAAGGTAGGGGTTGTCACATTCAGCAGAGTAAGGGTTCTTCAGAAGCCATCTGATCAGGATCTACACTGTTTGCAAAGGTAGGGGTTGTCATGTTCAGCAGTACAATTTATTAAAGGGTGAAAGGAAAGAATTTGCTATGTTTTCTTTTGTTTTTGTTCTTTGGTCCTTTCAAGATTAATTCACTTATTTTGGGCCAATTGTTAATCAAAGGTGGGCGAAAATTGGAATGCCCAAAGAAAAAACCTCTGACCTTCCATTGCAGAACTTAGCATCTCCCAAGTGACCCAAGCGAGGTTCAAATCCACAGTGATAAGACACCTAGAGACAAAGAGACAGCGCTGTTACCCACAGGGCCTCTGTCCGTACTGCTCCTAAGAAGCAAATACTTTCCTTAAAAGAACCATAATGAACTTAAGTATTGGGACAGACAGTTCTAAGCAAACAGTGCAGACCCAGATCAGACTGCCGGGGTCTACAATGTTTGTCATTCTGTCTGCACCTTTCGGTGTCCTTACTAGAACGTGAACCAAATGTTAAAATTTTAGGAGAATTACAGTAAGTCCTCAAGGTGTCCAAATTTTTAGGATTTTTACGGCAGACCAATTTTTCGGAGGTCTATAGCTTAAAATAAAGCATAATGAAGTCACAAAAAAAATGTCTGCCTTGGATTAAACTATTTTATACTAGAAATCCCAGAACTCGGCATCTGATCAGGGCCTAGGTTGTTGCAAAAAGTTCAGTTTTCCTGCTAAGGAGGAAGATTCTATGTAGTACGCCAATCTCCGTTGCTCAGTCTGATGCGCATCTGACTGGTGATCAGAAAGATGCGGGTTCGATACCTGCCAGGGTCGGGAACATTCTTTCGTGGAGATTGATCATGAAACCTTTTCTACAGTCATTCTCTCCCTTCCGCTGATTCGAGAAGGGCATGCAGTTGTCAGCTTATGGCAGAAGAATGTGCACTGTACTGGTTAATCACTTACGTATAAGTCTGCCCAGGAAAGTGTGGATAGGTAAACTGACCGGCTCAAAAATGACCTAAATAGTGTTTACCGGGCCAATAAACTTCAATACAAATAAACAAACAAATTCATGTAGTACAAATTAGGTTAATAAGCCAAAAATATGGCTGGTGTGTCCAGCATCCTTAAACTGCTAAAGGCAGTAATTAATCTTAATATGCACTTGATCATCATACAATGCACCAGTTATTTTGCATTTTTCACACATCAATAACAAACCTGACCTCAGAATTAGTATTTAAAAGTCATTTTGATAAACAAAAAGTTGTTAGAGAGATCATTTTTAACCCATTGTATACTTATGGACTCCTCCATTGCTATATGTTGGACAAGTCGATTTGTCATACAAGTGGTTCAGAACTATTTTTATACCCGCTTTTTCGAAGAAAAATCGGGTATATTGTTTTCGTACCACACTTCACTCCGGCGTCAGTCCGTCCGTCTGTCCGTCCGTCACGTTTCTTGTGATTGGATCTCCTCTGCAACCACTGAAGTTACACTTGTGAAACTTTGCAAGTGGATAGTACATGGAATGTAGATGGCAGTGGGCAACTTTTTTTTTTTTTTCTGCATGCATTTAGGACAAAATGGGTTGATATAAATTTTAACACTTTTCAACTAGAATCGCGCAGTCGATGGCACGCCATCGCATATCCCCACGCTTTTTAAAGATACTCCACTATATAAGTTCTCAATTGCAACTCCCAGCCAATCTTAAGATCAAAATTCCGAAAGTGTCATGCACTCCTCAGACCAAAGACCTATCAGTTCCCAAAGTTTCATGTTTCTATCTGAAACGGCGTAGGAGGAGTTATCCGGTAATCGTTAAAAAGGGGGTTATGGAGGTGAAAATCCAAGTTTTTGACCTCTGATGACCTCAAACCCGATCCTAGGGGTCAAATTTTGATTGTTATGTATTCTACTCATGATGCCGTTCGATTTGATATGTCACACAACCAGGTTCTGAAAACTTTGATTTTTTACCCTCGGGGCACACCACCCCCTGGCCTGGCCCTTAGGGGTAGGATCAAAATTCCGAAAGTATCATGCACTCCTCAGACAAAAGACCTATCAGTTCCCAAAGTTTCATGTTTCTATCTGAAACGGCGTAGGAGGAGTTATCCGGTAATCGTTAAAAAGGGGGTTATGGGGGTGAAAATCCAAGTTTTTGACCTCTGGTGACCTCAAACCCGACCCTAGGGATCAAATTTTGATTGTTATGTATTCTACTCATTATGCGGTTCGATTTGATATGCCACACGACCAGGTTCTGAAAACTTTGTTTTTTTACCCCCGGGGCACCCCATCCCCTGGCCTGGCCCCTAGGGGTAGGATCGAAATTCCGAAAGTGTCATGCACTCCTCAGACCAAAGACCTATCAGTTCCCAAAGTTTCAAGTTTCTATCTGGAACGGCGTAGGAGGAGTTATCCGGTAATCGTTAAAAAAGGGGTTATGGGGGTGAAAATCCAAGTTTTTGACCTCTGGTGACCTCAAACCCGACCCTAGGGGTCAAATTTTGATTGTTATGTATTCTACTCATTATGCGGTTCGATTTGATATGTCACACGACCAGGTTCTGAAAATTTTGATTTTTTACCCCCGGGGCACCTCACACCCTGGCCGGGCCCCTAGGGGTAGGATCAAAATTCCGAAAGTGTCATGCACTCCTCAGACCAAAGACCTATCAGTTCCCACAGTTTTAAGTTTCTAGCTGTAAAGGTGTGGCAGGAGTTGTCCGGTAAGACGGACGGACGGACGTACGGATGTACGGACGACGAAGACAATTACAATATCCCCACTTTTTCTTCGAAAAGCGTGGGGATAAATATAACTGGTATAAAAGTACTTACCAGAATACAAATTTTAAGTTATTATCCTAATCAGTCAATGAAGGTCTACTGTTCAAGTGTATAGACTTGTGACAATTAATGACATTTTTAGTACCTGAAAGCCAGCTGAGTATACAGGGACAAACCAAATAATAGCACTGGTGGGTCAATTGTCTCTGAGTGGTCCTGAGCTGGTTTAACCCTTAACCCTTATCTTGTTGAATATTCATTTAAGCCACACCCATTTCTGTCCATCAACCAATCAAATTACTTGATGTAATTTATTGCTACAAATTCATAAACTGAATGCCAAACAATGTAGATCCTGATCAGATGGCTTCTTCAGAAGGCATCTGATCTGGATCTACATTGTTTGCAAAGATAGGGGTTGTTGTGAACAGCAAGATAAGGATTAAATTCCCTGCACTGTAGCAAGCAGTGTAGACCCTGATGGGTGTGGCTTAAATGAATATTCAACAAGATATGGGTTAATCTTGGTTAAATTGATCCATAAAAGGTTGTACTCAGACTAGGCATAAAGCTGGTCCCCAGCATGAAAGCAACATAGCAGCGCCTCCAACAATCCAAACAAAACATTAGGCATAGAGCTGGTCCGCAGCATGAATACAACATAGCAGTGCTTCAACAAACCAAACAAACACTAGAACCTGGTCCTCGCATGAATACAACACAGCAGTGCATCAACAATCCAAACAAACACTAGAACCTGGTCCTCGCATGAATACAACAAAACAGTGCATCAACAATCCAAACAAACACTAGAACCTGGTCCCCGCATGAATACAACATAGCAGTGCATCAACAATCCAAACAAACACTAGAACCAGGTCCCAGCATGAATACAAAATAGCAGTGCATCAACAATCCAAACAAAACTAGAACCTGGTCCCCACATGAATTCAACATAGCAGTGCATCAACAATCCAGACAAACACTAGAACAAGGTCCCAGCTTGAATACAAAATAGCAGTGCATCAACAATCCAAACAAAACTAGAACCTGGTCCCCACATGAATACAACATAGCAGTGCATCAACAATCCAGACAAACACTAGAACCTGGTCCCCGCATGAATACAACATAGCAGTGCATCAACAATCCAAACAAACACTAGAACCTGGTCCCCGCATGAATACAACATAGCAGTGCATCAACAATCCAGACAAACACTAGAACCTGGTCCCCGCAGGAATACAACATAGCAGTGCATCAATAATCCAGACAAACACTAGAACCTGGTCCCAGCATGAATACAACATAACAGTGCATCAACAATCCAGACAAACACTAGAACCTGGTCCCACCATGAATACAACATAGCAGTGCATCAACAAGCCAAACAAAACATTAGGCATGAAGCTGGTCCCCAGCATGAATACAAAATATCAGTGGATCAACTAGATCTTGATCAACCTGGTCCCTTGGCGTGAATGCAAAATTAAACGTAATTTGATGTAGGTGAACTTCATCCAAACTAAGCTGCGTTCACACTAGGCATTCAGTTAGACCGCATAATGATGGATCAATTTATTCCCACTCAAGTAATTCCCTGGGTATCAATGCAAAATTGAACACAATTTCATCTGGGCTGACAATGTTATCCCAAAAGTTCCAATCTTTTGAGGCTGAGATGGTCAGAATTATTTGCCCCTGCCCATTGAGGCTTAAAGAAATAAATGGGCTGCGTGATGCTTCCACTCAGAGCTGAAACCGACCCACACACGAGTACTGGTAAACTGCTGGGAGGATAAGCTTGCCCAGGTAAAGGGGGGCGAGTTGGACCACTCCATGCTTATAAACCCTATTGGTTTCATTGGGCGACAGGGCTTGAAATGTCATTTCATTTAAATGTCGGGTAAAAGTCCAACAAAATTGGAAGCAATGTCTCCAAAATGACCTTTACAGTGTTGACGGGGACGTTAAACCTCAAGTCACCTTGTTTTTACCTTTGTCCTACTACCAGGATATGCTGTACCTCTGCTAACACTGTGTAGATACAGATCAGATTGCTTCTGAAGTATCTACACTGTTCGACATTCGAACCGTCAATATGCAGGAATAAATAATATCAAATAATCTGACTATTGGAAAGTCATAAACGGGTGCTGCTTAATTTATTCAGCAGGACAATAGCCAATTTGTGGTGAAAATGGTTTCGCTTCATTGTACACAGCTCATCCAAACAGGAATGCTGTAATGATCCTAAGTATTGGGACAGACAGGCCTAAGCAAACAGTGTAGACCCGGATCAGACTGCTCCTGCAGGAGCAGTCTGATCAGGGTCTTCACTGTTTGGCATTCTGTCTACACATTTTGGACTCCTCGCTGAATGTAAAACAAACTTATGAAAATTTTAGGAGAATTACAGCAAGTCCTTAAGGTGTCCGAATTTTTAGGATTTTTCAGCACAAGTTTATTTCTCGCTGTTTTCATATTTTGCACAACCACTATATGAAAACTGGAAAGTAAACATATGTTACCACCATAAAGAATAGGTATTTGTCTATGATCTGTTGACGTAATAGATTGCATTTTTTATATTGAAGAAAATTTATGCTACATATTTATAATGACATGTTCTTTATACAAACAACTACCATATACAGAATGATCATATATAATGTATAGTAAGAAGACATTCATTGTGACTGAGCTTGTGCTAAGGTTTTACATCCCCATCAACACTATTTTAATTTCATTTAATTTTGGAGAAGCATCTTCCTATTTTTGCTCAACATTGAGATATGTGTATGTGCGTTTGAAACCAAAATCAGGCAGGAATGAATTGAAACTGTCAAAATGTTCACAGTTGAATGCTGAATATTTAATAATAGTTTTTTTTCTGAAGCATTTGTGTGATAAGAAAATTTACTACATATGACGTGTTGCGTTATAAGTTTGGCTCAGTATACATGTATTTGGCAAGGAATTTTGTCGCATAAAATTTTTGAACAGTCATGTTCAAAATTTTTGCAAACGGTTTGCGATTCTTTGCGACCCAAGCGAGGAAATTGTGAATCACTGCAACTGTTTCAATACCGCTTTGAAACTCACTCGCAAATGTAAGTCACAAGCTGTTGCAAACAGTCGCAGGGGCTTCAGAGCTGTAAAACATTTAAGTTAAAATGGACACCATCAGTCAAATCTTAATTGAGGGCCAACACAGTAATTTAAAATAAAATTCCTACATTCAGACCATCTTTGAGACTGTTCAAAAGTGGTCTTTAAGACCACTTTTGAACAGTCCCAAAGGCGGTCTCTTACTCAAGAGGTGTAGAAAATACAAAGAAGTAATACCAGATAACTTTAAAATAGGATCTTAAAAAATTGTCTGAATATTTGCTGAATTTTACTCTACTTTGAACAACATGTCTACAATATTTCAATATTTAAAATACATTTTACCATCAAAACATTCAATTTCAATAGGTCTTAATAATACAAACATGTTTAAATGTTGTTTAAATGCTATTTTCAAGAGGCCTATAATTTCACCAGACTAAATTATAAGGTGTTCCTTCAAATATTTGAACAGAGACTTGAATTTTTCAACAGGCTGTATATGGACTTTGGGCCAGCTTCATCAATCCATTTTATCCCTGAAGGATCATAGTCTTATATAGGGAACACCTTTAAAAGTCTTCTTGTCGGAAACCAGACGGTTCATCTAATGGAACTTTACTAAGATTGTTCAAATTTAATTTTAGGGCAAAAAATGGCCGCGCCCCAGGGCCCACATGTTTTACATAGACTTAAATAAGCAAAACATTTCACATGTTTTATGTGGAAAACCCATAAAAATCTTGTCAGAAACCAGAAGGCCCAGGTCTTTGATATCTAGTTGACATTTACCAAGTTTGTTCTAATTGTAGTCTTGGGGCCAAAAAATGGTCTGCCCCAGGGCCCACATTTCTCATAGACCTACATGGGGAAAACCTTTGAGGATCTTCTTGCCCACATGTTCTCATAGACCTACATGGGGAAAACCTTTGAGGAGCTTCTTGCCCACAATGTCATGTTCTCATAGACCTACATGGGGAAAACCTTTGAGGATCTTCTTGCCCACATGTTCTCATAGACCTACATGGGGAAAACCTTTGAGGATCTTCTTGCCCACATGTTCTCATAGACCTACATGGGGAAAACCTTTGAGGATCTTCTTGCCCACATGTTCTCATAGACCTACATGGGGAAAACCTTTGAGGATCTTCTTGTCTGAAACCACAAGGCCCAGGTCTGTAGCTCCATCTAGTGGTTATCACATACTCAAGGTTTTGGACTACCATAATGATCCTAAGTATTGGGCTGGATAGGTCTAAGCAAACAGTGCAGACCCAGATCAGACTGCTCCTGAAGGAGCAGTCTGATCTGAGTCTGCACTGTTTACAATTCCATCTGCACCTTTGACTCCTTGCTGGATCATGAAACAAATTTGTTAAAATTTCAGCAGAATAAGACTAACAGCAAGTCCTCAAGGTGTGGGAATTTTTCGGATTTTTGTATTTTTATGGTATTTGGGCATCTAATCCCCAGGGTATCCCCGCCCCCCTCCTCTCTTGGATATAAACAATGATAGGTAGAGTCAAAGTTCAATAGCTCAAGCACCTAAGGGATAGGGTTAGTTTGAGCCACTGAGGGTTAATCGTAGGGCTAGGTCAAGATGGCCTTGTACTGCTCACCTGTGGACCAGAAATCATTAGCAATTATGGAAATAATGTGAAGAAAGGCAAGGCATGTTTCAGTTTGTTTACCTGATTGATATAAATATCTTCATAGATCCAGGGTTGTCAATATAGTTGTACATTAGTTGAACCCCTGGGCATGGTCATTTTCACCCCAAGGCTATTATTTTAAAATCTTGGTAGAGGTCCACAGGATGAAGCTTCACACCAAATATCAAAGACCTGGGCGGCAGGGCTTGAGAAGTCATTTCATCTCAATGTCGGGTAAGTCCCACAAAATTGGAAGCGACGTCTTCAAAATGACCTTTACAGAGTTACATGTTAAATCTCAAATCAAACAAAAACAAATCAAAGACCTGGGCCTTCTGGTTTCAGACAGGAAGATTTTTTTAAGGTTTTCCCTATAAAAGTCTATGTAAAGCATGTGCACCCTGGGGCAGGGACGTTTTGGACCCCAAGACCATAATCTGAACAATCTTGGTTGAGGTCCATTTGATGAAGCTTCTGATTTCAGACAAGAAGACATTTAAAGGTTTTCCCTATATATGTAAGGCATGAGCGGCCCTGGGGCGGGGCCATTTTTGGTCCCAAGGCAATAATTTGAACAATCTTGGCAGAGGTCCAATAGATGAAGCTTCATTCCAAATTGACCTGGGCCTTCTTGCTTCAAATAAGAAGATTTTTAAAGGTTTTACCTATACATATATATCTATGTAAAACATTTGGGCCCTGGGGCAGGGCCTTTTTTGACCCAAAGGCTATACATGTAATTTGAACAATCTTGGTAGAGGGCCAGTAGATGAAGCTTCATTCCAAATATCAAAGATCTTGGGTTTTGTGGCTTCAGAGAAGAAGATTGTTTACGTTTTCACCTTAAACTATTTTTGGCGCCTGTGACCTAGAACCATTTGAACAACTTTGAAAGAAGACCATTCCTATGAACTGTGGTCGAAATCCAATCAGTGGCTAAGGAGATGTCATTTGAAGGAATTGTTTACGCATGCACGGACAGACCGACACATGGATGCACGACAAACAGAAAGTGACCATGTCACTATGCGACAGGTGGGCTAATAAAAAAGTGCTGTGTCTACTCATTAGAATCAGCTCCTAGAGGCAATTCTTATGAGTACACACAAGATACATTTTCAAAATCAAATAAGAAAAATTTACCTTAATTATCATTTGTAGAGCTATGTAGGAACTCAAAAACAAGTTCTAATCAGCCATATGGTAAACATCAGCCATCGGTGTTCGAGGGACCAAAGTTTCACTCTACAATATTAAACATTTACTTACCATGTCCTCAAGAAGGGGCTGTAACTCATGCTTTTGCACTACCATTGGTTCACTGTGAAATCTAGAATAGTCCCTTTGCCATCCAATCAATTTCTCACTTTCTTCAAACGTCAGTCTTTCAATGTCCTTCTCAAGTTCTGAATGGTTCCCATGAGCACCTTCATTATCTTCATCAACTTCTTCCAGCATTACATGTTTACTGGAAAATGGTCTGTCAACACTTTTCTCCAATTTCTCGGCCGTTATAGGTAGATCAAGTTCTTGATGCTTGCCACTATCAAGCTCTTTAATATGCCAAATAATACCCTCTCTTGAATACCTGACCTCTGTGCTATAATGCTCATGCTGCTGGAAGGTGTCATGATGAAGGTGTTCAGTGACATTCAAATTAGCTTCGGTTTCATTAGTTATGTTGTCATTTTTATCCGTTTTCTGTCTACTGACATTCTGTCTATCATAATCATGCTTTGCATTCTCTTCAGTCTCGGACTGATTATGGCCAGCAGCACTATGAAGTTTCTTAGATATTTGGCTCACTCGACGTAAAGCAGGCTTATTATTGCATCTCTTGCCACCAGTCTGTTCTTTAAACCGAATAATTTCACTTCCTTCTTCAATATTAACATGTACTTCACTATTACCGGTATGGTCTTTAGAAAGATTCTGTCTACCAGCTGCAGCCTTACTTTTATCATTACTGCTTTGGTTTTTATCCTGTTTTATTGAGGACATTTTCACTGCCAAGTTCACTTTTTTCTTCCGGTACACCTGAAACTACAGTAAGATTCCACTATTATGACCACCTAAAATTAAGACTAATTCTGCTTTAAAGAACTTATTTAGTAGGTTGCAGTTATTCTTTCTTTGTGTTTTCTGCACACAGTGTCCCCAGTTTGGAGACGTTGCTTCCAGTTTTATGGGATTTTTACCCGACACTAAGATGCAATGACTTCTCAAGCCCTGTCCCCCAATGAAACAAATAGGGTTTATAAGCATGAACGGTCCGACTCACAACGCTTTGCTTAGATCCCAAGTGGTTTACCAGTACTTGTGTGCGGTCGGTTTCAGCTCTGCGTGAAAGCATCATGCAGCCCATCTATTTTTTCAAGCCCAGATTGGTGGGGGCTGGAAATTACAGTGAAATTCCACTGTTAAGACCACCTAAAAATAAGACTAATTCGGCTTTAAAAAGCTTATTTAGTAAGTTGCAGTTATTCTTTCTTTGTGTTTTTTGTATAAAGTGTCCCCTGGTCTGAGACAACCTTGAACAAGTCCAAAGATGGTCTTAATATAGAAATTTTTCAATGATGGTTCACTCACATGTAATCTTCCGGCCCCCGCCCATAGGGGCTTGAAGAAATATATGGGCTGCATGATGCTTCCACGCAGAGCTGAATCCGGCCCGCACACTAGTACTGGTAAACCGCTTAGAGGATCTAAGCCTGTCCAGGAACCGCGGTGCAAGGCGGAGCGTCCATGCTCATAAACCATATTGGTTTCATTGGACGACAGGGCTTGAGATGTCATTTCATCTCAATGTCGGGTAAAAGTCCCACAAAATTGGAAGCAAAGTCTCCAAAATGACCTTTACAGTGTTGACGGGGACGTTAAACCTCAAATCAAACAAACAAACATGTAATCTTCGTATTGCTTCAGATGCCAAACAGTTAGGGATAAGTTAACTCATTGTATGCTAGTGGACTCTTCCATTATTATAGTTCGGACAAGTCCATGTACCATATAAGGGGTGTTACCATATCAGGCCTATTTTTTTCATTTTTATTCTATTTTTGATGGAAAATTCTGTTAGCAAATAGTGCAGGCCCTGATCAGACGCCACGTTCTGCGGTGTCTCATCTGGGCCTGCACTGTTTGCCAAGGTACCCCTTTAGGGCTTTCCCCGCATAAAATGGGTTAAGGTCGATTTTTTATCTTGAGAAGTTATGTATACTCATCAATATCACCTCAATGAAGCAATTCTTTATTTATAAAAATATGTTTTGTGTACTCATTAGAATCGCCTCATTGAGGTGATTCTAATGAGTACACACAGCATACATTTACAAGATCAAATAAGAAAGTTTCCCTTAATTATCATATGTAGAGTTCCCTAGGGACTCAAAAACAAGTTAGCATCAGCCATGGTAAACTTTGAGCAATCAAAGTTTACTAGACATCCACTTTAATACCATATCCTCAAGAAGGGGCTGTATAAATTCATGCTTTTGCACTTTAATCCATTCACTGTGAAATCTAGAATGGAATGGCCACGTAGGCCGTGCAGGCACTGGATACAAGGAAGTGCATGGTGGGATCGGGTATGGTAGACCTGAACCAGATGTTGAGGGTGAGAGGATTCTAGAGTATGCCCTGGCATTTGACCTGCTTCTTGGAAACACATGTTTCAAGAAACGTGACAGTCATCTTATCACATACAAGTCAGGAAGCGCAGCGATGCAGATAGATTTCATCCTTTACCGCAGGACAATGCGCAAACTTGTCACAGATGTGAAAGTGATCCCTAGAGAGGAAGTAGCCCTGCAACATCAGCTACTCATATGCGACATGAGGATTGATGTGCCACCAAAACCCAAGCGCAAGTTCATCCCCAGACAAAAAGTTTGGAAGCTGAAAGAATCTCAGACAAGAAATCATTTCCAGGAGGTTTTCAGCCAGCATGTGAGTGCTTCAGCCGGTGTAGCAGATGCTACAACTGTGGATATATGGAACAGCATCAAGACCGGTCTGCTCAAGACAACTGAAGAGGTGTGTGGCACAACTCGGCCCCACCGCTGGCGAAACCTGGTGGTGGAATGAGAATGTTAATAAGGTCATTGCAGCCAAGCGGCAAGCCTTTAAAGCTTGGAAGACTGGTAAGGGCACCCATGCATCATATCTTGCAGCCAAACGCATAGCCAGACGAGCTGTGCACCATGCTCGCCAAAACGCCGAGAAGGAGATCTACAAGAATATTGACCCTAAGTCCTCAGAAGTATACCGCCTTGCTAACCAGATGAGAAGAGAGAATGCCGATGTTGTAGGTGACAAACCAGTAAAGAATGATGCAGGGGAGATGTCAATGAGTGAAGACTCAAAGTAGAGGGCCTGGTTAGAACACTACCAAAGGCTACTCAATGTTGACTGGGACCCAGACCACCTGTCTGATGAACCACCAGTGGAAGGGCCACCCATCCCAATCACTATTGATATGGTTAAGAAGGCTATCTCTCAGATGAGGATGGCAAAGCACCGGGTCCCTCGGGCATAGTGGTGGAGATGATAAGAGCTGCAGGTGATGCGGGTGCCTCGATGATCCGCGACCTTGCAGCTGCAATCATCCGTGATGGGAAGGTACCCTCTGACTGGGAAGAGAGTTTCATTGTCTGTCTCTACAAGGGCAAGGGCGATGCATTGGAACGGGGCAACTACCGTGGTCTCAAGCTGACAGAACAGGTCATGAAAGTCCTGGCAAGGATTGTGGATGGCCTCATTAGGCAGTTGGTGTCCATCGACGATTCCCAGTTTGGCTTCGTCCCAGGAAGAGGCACAACAGATGCAATTTTTGTTGTACGGCAGCTGCAAGAGAAGTATCTGACGGCCAACAGGAGACTCTACATGGCTTTTGTAGACCTGGAGAAGGCATGGATCGAGTGCCTAGGAAAGTCATCTGGTGGGCACTAAGAAAACTTGGAGTGGAAGAGTGGATTGTGAAACTGGTCCAAGGGATGAATGCTAATGCTCGGAGCCGTGTCCGCAAGTGAATAATTCGAGGTGAAGGTGGGTGTTCATCAAGGCTCTGTTCTCAGCCCACTGCTTTTCATCATTGTGCTTGAAGCCTTGTCATGCGAGTTCCACTCTGGAGTCCCCTGGAAGGACCTGTATGCTGATGGCCTTGTCATCATAGCTGAATCCCTTAAGGAATGTGTCAGGAGGCTCTTAACTTGGAAAGACGCAATGGAGGCGAAAGGGCTGAGAGTGAATGCAGGAAAGACAAGGATCATGATCTTGGTACAGGTCTGGACCTCTTGCAGAGTACAGGCCAGTTCCCATGCGCTGTATGTCGCATTGGAGTGGGCAGCAACAGTATCTTTTGTAATGGCTGCAAGTTCTGGGTGCACAAGAAATGCAGTGGGCTCAAACGCTTGATAGAGGACCCTGATTACAGGTGTACACGGTGCCAAGGAACTGCACGCCCCTTAGATGGCAGACCACAGAGGGAAGTCCAAGTCGGATCCGACAAGCTGGAGGTTGTAGCTTCCTTCTGCTACCTAGGTGATATGCTCTCTGCAGCAGGTGGTTGCGACTTTTCAACTACATCACGTGTGAAAACAGCCTGGAAGAAATTCAAGGAGTTGCTACCAGTTCTCTCTTCCCGCCACCTCTCGTTCAAGACACGTGGCCGTGTGTATAGCTCTTGTGTGCGGAGCGCAATGCTCCATGCCAGTGAGACATGGCCATTGACAAAGCCAAACCTCCAACGTCTACAGCGAAATGACAGGGCAATGATCAGACAGATCTGCAATGTCAAGCCACAGGACACTGTCACCATCAGGTCCAGTGAGTTACTTGAGCGTCTTGGCATTGAGGACCTGGACCTCATCCTGAAAGAGAGACGACTTCGCTAGTATGGACATGTGGAATGCTCCAACGGTGCAGTCAAGACTGCCTGTGACATACAGGTAGGTGGAAAGCGGGGGCCAGGAAGGCCCAAGATGACCTGGAAGCAGCTAACAGAAGAGATTTCAGAGAATGGAAGCTCTCTGCTATCGATCCGCATGATAGACAAGCCTGGAATCTGGTGTAAGATCTGCCATGCGTGCAGCAAGCCAGCTACCTGGAAGGGGGCCCACTTATGTGGACGCTGCCCCTGTACCTGCACGTTAATCAAAAATCCGTTGATGATGGTGATGAGTCCAATTCTCATCCAGTCATTCTCTCACTTTCTTCGCAAAGACAAATGTCAGTTTTTCAATGTGCTTCTTAAGTTCTGAATGATTCACATGAGCACCTTCGATATCTTCATCAACTTTTTCGATCAAGTACCACTGGAAAATGTTTCATTAGGATAACACACCCCTGCGATAAAGTGCATTTTTCACATCTCCAAAATGGCTACTTTTCTGATGAAAATTACGTGATATTTTTCTTATAAATACTGCAAACATAGGTTGTGGGTGCTCGTTAGAATCGCCTCATTGAGGCGGTTCTAACGAGTACCCACAACCTATGTTTTGGAGCAAAAATAACTAGAAATGTGTCAATACAACACAAATGCCCCCGCCCAGGGACCTACCTCCCCACCCTGCAATCACCTTAAGGTCATGCGGCAGGGGCGGGGTTATGGCTGAATGAAACTTTTGACATGTATCTATCATCATTCCAAATATGTAGCAAATCCATCACATGGTTAAAGAAATATGAGCTCTCAAAAATATAATATAAAAAATTTCTATGTCTGTGACTTTGACCTTCAGTTAAGGGGTGAGGGGTATGGCTCAATGAAACTTTGGACCTGCAACTATATATATATATTGTCATACCAAATATGAAGCAAATCCATTATAGAGTTTGGAAAATATAAGCTATTAACATACTTAATTTTGAAAATTTCTACGTCTGCGACCTTGCCCTTGAAGTCATAGGCATGGTTGGGGGTATCACTGAATAAATCTTTGGACCTGCATCTATCATTAAACCAAATATGAACCAAATGAATCATAAAAGTTAAAAGTTCAAGGTGGTACAAATACCTTAACCTGAGTGTTAAACATTAAAAGTCCGTGACCTTGACCTTGAGACCATGGGTAGGTGTGGGGGTATTGCTGGATAAAACTTTGGACCCATATCTATCATCATACTAAATATAAACCACATCCATTGCATGGTTTGAAAAATATGAGCTCAAGTTCTACCCTGACCCAAAACCTTAACCTGAGTCTAACAGGATTACGTACGTACGTACACACTTTCGTACATTCGGAGCACGTACCCACGGAGGCACGTACCGAAAACCTAAAAACTATATGCCCCCGGCATCATACGATGCGGGGGCATAATAAAAATAATGTGTACCCCCTTAAACCCCACTTTTCTCTATATGAAGTGGGGTATAAGGGGGTCTTCATTTCACGGACTTGTTCACATGATGGTTTTTCTCTTCCTATTATTCCAATTAATATTTATACTATTTTTATTTTCTGTCTTTTTTTTTGGGGGGGGGGGGGGGGGGTTTGGTTTCACGGCCCTTTCAAGATTATTTCACTAATATCAAATGGATCGTTAATCAGTGATGGGTGAAAACCGGAGTACCCGGAGAAACCCCACCTGACATTCTGTTGCAGAACTTGGCGTCTCACATGTGACCCGAGCCAGGCTCATACCAACAGTGGTGAGAGACCTATTATGATTAAGACTCAGCGCTCTTATCCACTAGGCCACAGAGGCACAATTGCGGGGATAAACCAGGGTGAATTTTTTTTTTATCTTGAGAAGTTAAATGTATACTCATCGGTTTCACCACACTGAAGCAATTCTTATGAGTAATAAAACGTAAGTTAACCCTTATCTTGCTGAATATTCATTTAAGCCATACCCACTACCGATTATCAACCAATCAGATTACTTGATGAAAATTATTACAACAAATTCACAACCTGAATGACAAACAATGTAGATCCTGATCAGATGGCTTCTTCAGAAGCCATCTGATCTGGATCTACATTGTTTCAAAGAAAAGGCATATCCGGGTTCAGCAGGACAAGGGCTAAGATGTTTTTGTTCAAGAAACAGATCAGCTCTCGCAGTGATTTGTCAAGTAATAAATCACAGTTTCAGGAGGTCAGCTGTAAAGTAGATCAAATCACGAGCACACAGCACAAGTGATTTGTCTATGTACAACTGACCGACAAACTGTGATTTATCATTCAACAAATCACACACAAGAGCCATCTATTTTGATTCTTAGTAAACACACTGAAAATCGACAATAACTCTTATCATGCTGTTCACAACAACCCCTATCTTTGGAAACAGTGTAGATCAAGATCAGATGGCTTCTGAAGAAGCCATCTGATCAGGATCTACACTGTTTGGCATTCAGTTTATGAATTTGTAGCAATAAATTGCATCAAGTAATTTGATTGGTTGATAGACAGAAATGGGTTTGGCTAAATAGAATATTCACCAAGAGAAGGGTTAATTTTGTTGATTCCTTCAAATTCTCCCCCAACCTTCGGCCATTGTAAGACATTACTGACTATATCACATGCATTTATGACCTTGTGTTTGTTTGATTTTGAGGTTTAATGTCCCCCGTCAAAACTGTGTAGGTCATTTTGGAGACTTTGCTTCCAATTTTGTGGGACTTTTACCCGACACTGAGATGAAATGACATCTCAAGCCCTGTTGCCCACTGAAACTAATAGGGTTTAGAAGCATGGCCGGTCCGACTTGCACAACTTTGCCTGGGCAGGCTATATTCTTTAAGGTTTACCAGTACTCGTGTGTGGTCGGTTTCAGCTCTGCGTGGAAGCATCATTTAGCCCATCTATTTCTTCAAGACCTGATTGGGGGGGGGGGGGGGGGGGGGGGGCGTTATGTCCTTGTATAATGTTTTTGATGCGTGATTAAGGTTTCACCTTTAAACATCAAGATCACCTACAAGCGACATTATAAAACAGTGACTTTTAATGACATCACTCGTCATGCGTCTTTTGACTAGTGATTTGTTGCATAATAATCCATTGCCTCAGATAGTTGGAATTACCCATTAAGCAAAAGTCATGTTCTGCTGCATTTGATCTGGGTCTACTCTGTCTGCCTATGCTGCAGAACTTAACCCATTTAATGCGGGAAACCCCTAAAGGGGTACCCTGGAAAACAGTGCAGACCCAGATCAGACGTAGCAGAGTCCAGCATCTGATCAGGGCCTTCTCTATTTGCTAAAAGAATTTTTTGTCAATAGAATAAAACCAAACTAGAATCGCGCAGTCGATGGCACGCCATCACATATCCCCACGCTTTTTTAAAGATACACCACTATATAAGTTCTCAATTGCAACTCCCACCCAATCTTAAGATCAAAATTCCGAAAGTGTCATGAACTCCTCAGACCAAAGACCTATCAGTTCCCAAAGTTTCATGTTTCTATCTGAAACGACATAGGAGGAGTTATCCGGTAATCGTTAAAAAGGGGGTTATGGGGGTGAAAATCCAAGTGTTTGACCTCGTGACCTCAAACCTGACCCTAGGGGTCAACTTTTGATTGTTATGTATTCTACTCATTATGCTGTTCGCTTTGATATGTCACACGACCAGGTTCTGAAAACTTTGATTTTTTACCCCCGGGGCACCCCACCCCCTGGCCTGGCCCCTAGGGGTGGGATCAAAATTCCGAAAGTGTCATGCACTCCTCAGACCAAAGACCTATCAGTTCCCAAAGTTTCATGTTTCTATCTGAAACGGCGTAGGAGGAGTTATCCGGTAATCGTTAAAAAGGGGGTTATGGGGGTGAAAATCCAAGTTTTTGACCTCTGGTGACCTCAAACCTGACCTTAGGGGTCAACTTTTGATTGTTATGTATTCTACTCATTATGCTGTTCGCTTTGATATGTCACACGACCAGGTTCTGAAAACTTTGATTTTTACCCCCCGGGCACCCCACCCCCTGGCCTGGCCCCTAGGGGTAGGATCAAAATTCGGAAAGTGTCATGCACTCCTCAGACCAAAGACCTATCAGTTCCCAAAGTTTCATGTTTCTATCTGAAACGGCGTAGGAGGAGTTATCCGGTAATCGTTAAAAAGGGGGTTATGGGGGTGAAAATCCAAGTTTTTGACCTCGTGACCTCAAACCTGACCCTAGGGGTCAAATTTTGATTGTTATGTATTCTACTCATTATGCTGTTCACTTTGATATGTCACACGACCAGGTTCTGAAAACTTTGCCTTTTTACCCCCGGGGCACCCCACCCCCTGGCCTGGCCCCTAGGGGTAGGATCAAAATTCTGAAAGTGTCATGCACTCCTCAGACCAAAGACCTATCAGTTCCCAAAGTTTTAAGTTTCTAGCTGTAAAAGTGTGGGAGGAGTTGTCCGGTAAGACGGACGGACGGACGTACGGACGACGAAGACAATTACAATATCCCCACTTTTTCTTCGAAAAGCGTGGGGATAACTAGATCGCGCAGTCGATGGCGCGCCATCGCAAATCCCCACGTTTTTACCTCTTCCAGGGACCCCTGGGGGCTGGTCCAAAAATTAATGTGCTCTTGCAGAAGCCATTCATGTAAGTAACTCACACACCAAATTTGGTTGAATTCCAATGAACGGTATAGGAGGAGATATCCGGACAGACAGACGGACGGAGGCGATAACAATATCCCCACTTTTCTTCAAAAAACCCCCACTTTTCTTCAAAAAACGTGGGGATAAACATAGGCCTACCACCCCTTATATGACAAATGGATTTGTCCAACATATAGCAATGGAAGCAATGGATTAAACACATCCATGCTTTACAGATAACCATCTTAACACCAATGTCACAAAGGCTATAGATAACCATCACCTGGATTTTTGCGTTTTGCCCCCGCCCATTGGGGCTTGAAGAAATCAATTGGGCTGCATGTTGCTTCTACGCAGAGCTGAAATCGACCACACACGAGTACCGGTTAGAGGATCTAAGCGACATGTCCAGGCAAAATGGTGTGAATCAGACCGTCCATGCATATAAACCATATTGGTTTCATTGGGCAACAGGGCTTGAGATGTCATTTCATCTCAATGTCGGGTAAAAGGCCCACAAAATTGGAAACAACCATCCAACGTCTCCAAAATGACCTATTGAGTGTTGTTGGGGACATTAAACCTCAAATCAAACAAACAAACACTTTTTGCGTGAGGATTATTTTTGTTTGATTTGAGGTTTAACATTTCCGTCAGCACTGTACAGGTCATTTTGGAGACGTTGCTTCCAATTTTGTGGGACTTTTACCTGACACCGAGATGAAATGACATCTCAAGCCCTGTGGCCCAATGAAACCAATAGTGTTTATAAGCATGGACGGTCCGACTTGCACCACATTACCTGGGCAGGCTTAGATCCTCTAAGCAGTTTACCAGTACTTGTGTGCGGGTCGGTTTCAGCTCTGGGTGGAAGCATCTACTCATGTGTGGTCAGATTCAGCTCTTCAGCCAATCTAATTCTCCATGCCCCTATGGGTGGGGGCGAACATTATATCAAGAAATTTGTTTCATTCATAGTCAGCAATGGATGTGGCTACATTTTGATACCCACATTTTTTGAAAAACAAAAACGGGTTGGGTATATTAATATTATGTGTCACTGGTGTTGGACCGGATGTGCGTCACTAAGCTTGTGACTTTAATTACTTTTTATTTCTTGGCCTATGGTGACCTAACTTGGTACACATATTACTTAGGGACTGCAGATGTGCGTGAAGATATCCAAATTGTGATCTGACCCCTGGGATCATGGAAAGAGGTCGAAGGTCAAATTTTCAAGAAAATGCTTGTGAATGCAACTACTTTTTCATTTCTTGGCCTATTTTGTTGTTTGATTTGAGGTTTAACATCCCCGTTGACACTATATAGGTCATTTTGGAGAAGATGCTTCATGTGCGGTCGGGTTCAGCTATTCATGGAAGCATCATGCAGCCCATCTATTTCTCCAAGCCCCGATGGGCGGGGGCGATTTCTTGGCCTATGGTGACCAAACTTGGTACACATTGTTTAGGGACTGCAGATGGGCATGAAGGCATCAAAATTTTGATCTGACCATCTGGGGTCACGGGGTAAGGTCAAAGGTCAAATTTTCAAGAAAATGCTTGTGAATGCAACTACTTTTTTTATTTCTTGATCTATGCTGACCAAACTTGGTACACATATTGCTTAGGGACTGCAGATTGGCATGAAGGTAACCAACTTTTGATCTGAACCCCTGGGGTGAAATTTAGAAAAAGCAGGTATTTGCGATGATGCACCATTGACTCGGCAATCTTGTTTTTTTTGGTTTGGATTTTACAGCACTTTCAAGATTATTTCACTTATTTCGAGCTGATCATTAATCTGAGTTGGACGAAAACTGAAGTACCCAGGGAAAAAAAAATCACCTATAATTCTTCCATTGCAAACATGGGGTCCCACATGTGCTCGAACCACAGCAGTGTGGGACCTAATGATTAAGAGTCAGCGCTATTACCCATTAACCCATTCCCACTAAGGGACTTTGTGAGCTTTGTTGATTTTCACGGTGTTGCCTAGGACAGCAACTTCATATAACTATTACTTCATAACGAATGGTCTGTTTTTCATCAAACTCGGCATGAATGTTCACTGGGGAGTAGGCTTTCAAATGGAACCTTATATCATTGTTGTCATGGTAATGAGGGGACATCTCAAAATTGTCAAAAAGTGTGAATTCACATGTATTTTTGACCAAATCTTAATCTTCACACTGCTATCATGAGACAACAATTAAGGGGTTTGGCGCTGGCCATTTTCACTATCTGCAGCATGTTTTGCCAGGGTCAATTTCGAGGCATTTTTGACCCCAGACACCCTCAGAATTCATTTCAGCAGCTGGCTGGGCCATACCACCAATTTTTTTCGGCCCCCCTTTCAATCCCCCATAATTATAGGTATATTTTTAGTGGGGAGCCGCGCGAAATTAGGACAACTAATCCTAACACAAACATAGTTGTCCATGGGTGGGGAATGCAGATGTTAGGTGGTTCTGGGGCTCAAAAAGTGGGGAGGGGTTCAGACCTGTAAAAAGACGTATCTGAGTGGGAAAGGGTTAACAGTGCTGGAAAATTCTACTCGTATTCTTCACTTGCCAAGACAAGTAAAGATTCTTGAGTTTTGAAATTTACCTAAATCCACATGCCCTTAGTCATGCAGGACAAGTGAAATTTTGAAGAATTTTCCAGTCCTGATTATGCACATATGATTAGAGGCCAGTAAGCGAAATTCATTCAGCAGGACAAAGTTTATGGCTCGAAAGCTGCAGAGAGCCTCTGCATTGTGGGCTTGCTACTTGCCTTATAAACCAGGGGTCGTGGGTTCTATCCCAGGCTTCTCCAGGCTTTCAGATGGGTCCTTTCCGTATGGCCTTAGCTGTTGGTGGGACCTAAAACTTGAGATAAATACACTATATACTAAAATATTTATTATTCATTTTAGAAGAGGAGTAAACCGCTAAGAAGAGGCAAAGTGGTGAGTCTGACCTTCCAATGCATATAAGCCATTTGGTTTCATTTGGCGACAAGGCTTGAAATGTCATTTCATCTCAATGTCGGAGCCCCACAAAACTGGAAGCAAATCAAGGTCCAAAATGACCTACATAGTGTTGACGCGGACATAAATCTCAATTCAAACAAAAAGTCAATATCAGCCGTGTAAAGATTACACCTGGAAAACCGTTTCCCACGAAAATTTGTGAGTCTTCCACACTCCCGACCCCATAATTACGTTTCAAACTCCAACAACAAGCACGTTTTTTATACCAGTGCCGCACGTGCAATCGTGAGTCGCTTACGTTAACAACAAACTGAATATAGAGTTGAACGTGCGGTCAGCGAAAACTAAAATCAGACCATCCGATAAATCTTCGCAGGTCCCAGTATTCACAGGTTCCAACTGTACTGATCTGACCAGTATTCGCAGGTTCCAACTGTACTCATCTGACCAGTATTCGCAGGTCGCAGCTGTACTGAGCTGACTAGTCTTGGCAGATATGACCGGTCTCCGCAGGTCGCAGATCTGTACTCATTTGCTCAGTCATCGCAGGTCTCAACTGTTCCTAAAGCAGCAGACTAATCTGGGTCCACACTGCATAAAATTACTTTTAAGGCAAAGCAGACGACAATTGTCGTGATTGGCGTCTTAAGGGTTTAACCTCCCCGTCAACACTGTAAAGATCATTTTGGAGACGTTGCTTCCAATTTTGTGGGACTTTTACCCGACATTGAGATGAAATGACATCTCCAGCCCTGCCGCCCAATGAAACCAATAGGGTTTATGAGCATGGACGGTCTGACACTCGCACCGCTTTGCCTGGGCAGGCTTAGATCCTCTAAGCGGTTTACCAGTACTCGTGTGCGGGTCGGTTTCAGCTCTGTGTGGAAGCACCATGCAGCCCATATATTTCTTCAAGCCCCGATGGGCGGGGGCCGCTCCGGGCTAATTCAGCAGACGACAAATTGTTGATATTTTTCTGAAATCTTGGAATTATCTTCAGGATCTACAGCTTTCTTGACAGAGATATTTGTGAATTTATTCAAATCTATGGTAAGGTCGCATCTAGAGTATGCATCACTGGTCTGGTCACCCATAAACAAGAGGACCATGGTGGTCGTATATCGCTCACCTGGCCCAAAGGCTATAAAACTTTTTTCATGCATGAAATTTGTCCTGCTCACAAATTTTTAAAATGCCAACAATATTGTTGGCATTTCAAAATTCGTGAGCAGGACAAATAACATTCTCTGCTATCTGAGAAAGAAAAAATCGCTCAACTTCTTATTATTTTAATTTTTAAGGTGGAACTTCCATTGGTGAGTGGTCACCTCCTGCCAATGGTCATTTTTATTCTCCCTTTCCCACCCACCTCAGTATTTTCTTATATATTTTACATCTGATAACTGATCCCCACTTTCCTTCGGCCAGGGACCATAATAGACCAAATTCCCTCTGTAAAACAGTCAAAATGACTGAGGATCAGAAATCCCGCCGATAAAGTGCGAAAGCAAAATTTCATAGAAATCGCGCCCCGATAAAAAAAAAAAAAAAAAAAAAAAAAGACAAGGTTTTAAAGCAATTTGATCCAGTGACCTTGCTTTTAATCTGACATGACCCATATTCAAGATATCATCAAGACAAACATTTTGGTATAGTTTCATGAAGATTGAAGCAAAATTGTGGCCTCTAGATGGTGAACAAGGTTTTAAAGCAATTTGACATATTGACCTAGTTTTCTATCCGACTTGACCCATATTCGCACTTGACCTACATATGATTAAGACAAATATTCTTGCATAGCTTCATGAACATTGTAGCAAAACTGTGGTCTCTAGAGGGTGAACAAGGTGTAAATGCAATTTGGCCTAGTGACCTCTTTTTTTTCTATTTGACACGGCCTATATTCAATTCTGATCAATATACCATCAAGACAAAATTCTTGTTTAGTTTCGTGAAGACTGAAGCAAAACTGTGGCCTCTCGACGGGAACTGGATTTTAAACCAGTTTGACCTAGTGACCTGTTTTTTTGTTGTTGTTTTTTTAACCAGCATGGCCTATATTCGAATCTGACACAGATACCATCAAGAAAAGTATTCTGCTAAAGTTTCATGAAGATTGAAGCGAAATTGTGGCCTATGGAGGGTGAACAAGGTTTTTTTTTTTTTTTTTTTTTTACACAATTTGACTCAGGAACCTAGTATTTAATTCGACATGACCCAAATTCAAACTTGACTATAAGATATCATCAAGACAGCATTCTTGTAAAGTTTCATGAATATTGAAGCAAAACTGCGACCTCTAGGGGATGAACAAGGTAAATGCTGTATATCCCAGCAGGCACACGTCGCTAGGGCAACGTCAGATCAACGTCGGTGCAACGTCATGACGTTGATGTGACTTGTTCTGACGTTCATGTAACATCACAATTACGTCATGTAAATGTTGTACATGTAACAGGAACCATTGATTCCATTGCGAGGTTGGTTCTGAAAATATCTAAGGGCCACTGAAACTAGCTAGTATGGCCCAAAATACTCCATGGGTTTCAGTTCTGGATCCAAAGGACTCATTACGTCTGAAACTAGCATTTTCAGATGCAATGTTGTGATTTGTTTTTCCTATTTCTAAGTATTTAGTAATACTGGATGCGGCTTGTAAACCTTTCTCCCTTGACCCGTACGCCCTTTTCCAGTCTTATTATCCACTCAGAAAATGCATTTTTTAATGTACTGTTTATACACTGGAAAAACGCAATACCCAAAGCATGACGGCCCCCAAAAAAACAAAAACAAAAAAAAAAAAACAAAAAAAAACTAGCTAGTCTGGCCCAGAAAACATGCACACTCCATATTTTCAGGTCTGTGGTGTATTCCTTGCTTCCAAAGGATAGCCCTTTTATAGAACATATTTAACGTCACTACAGCTGGTGTCTGAGAATGTGCGGCGGCCGTAAATCGTCTCCCTGCCCTACATCATAGTGTAGTTTATATTTTCTTGTCCTTTGGGATCATTGATTCCATTGTGGAATTTTGAAAATATTTGAGGGTCACTGATGAGGCCTAATTTGCCGAAACTAGCTAGTCTGGCCCAGAAAACATGCACACTCCATATTTTCAGTTCTGTGGTATATTCCTTGCTTCCAAAGGATAACCCTTTTATAGAACATTTTCAAAACGACGTCCTCGCAGACATGTTTTAAACAGCATATTAATTTAAACTAGAATGCAGCGCTTTTTTGGTGCTGCCATTGAAAAAGTCAAGAATAGATATACTGTAGTGTGCCTGGCACGGGGTTAGCAGCTAAGTCTGTGCCAGGCAGACTTAGCTGATAACCCCGTGCCAGGCACTGACTTAGCTGCTACAGTATATGTATTCTTAACTTTTTCAATGACAGCACCAAAAATGCACTGCATAATGCACACAATTTTCTTTGAAAAAAAAAGTGCCACTTTATATGTCTGAAAATACTTTCTAGTTAAAATTAATATGCTGTTTTTAATATATGGGTTGAGTCAGAAACCACAAGGAGAAAGCTTTAATTTTAAACTCCACATATTCGATCACCACGGCAGGGGCATTATCATGAAGAACCAGTGCTTCAGCTGAAGTGCACGACCCGCCAGATGCTTTTAGCTTTATGAGTGTTACCATATATGGGTATGGCGGCCATTTTGGTCATGTGACCTGGACCTAAAACGGTTCCCCCAATAAATGCGCCTTATCGTAAATATATCTTATACTTTAGTACTGTATTCCGAATCGTTTGCAGGATAAAATGCATTCTCACTTTTCCAATACAAAAGCATATATGTGTCAAAGTTTGACCTAGGCACAAAGAAAGTCAAGGTGGAAATCTGCCCAGTGGTTCTGGAGAAGACTATTTTTGAAGGGTTTTTACCATATATGGCTTGGCGGCCATTTTGGTCATGTGACCTGGACCCCATGAGCAAATTTTGGTTTCCCCCACCCCATAGAGGCTCCATATGAAATTTGACTTCAAACGGCCCAACGGTTTCCGAGGAGAAGCGGTTCAAAAATTTTCACATTTTCGTCTCGGCGAAGTTATACTAAATGGAATGTAATATTTCGCAAGTTCATTTGTAAGATCTCATTGATATCTATCAGTATGCCAAAAATTGTTTAAATATTCAAAGCGGTTAAGTCACTATCACCAATTTTCAAAAACGGGTTACGGACGGACAGACAGACAGACCATATATGGCTTGGCGGCCATTTTGGTCATGTGACCTGGACCCCATGAGCAAATTTTGGTTTCCCCCGGCCCATAGAGGCTTCATATGAAATTTGATTTCAATCGGCCCAACGGTTTCCAAGGAGAAGCAGTTCGAAAATTTTCACATTTTTCGCCTCGGCGAGGCTATACTAAATGGAATGTAATATTCCGCAAGTTCATTGGTTAGATCTCATTGATATCTATCAGTATGCCAAAAATTGTTTAAATATTCCAAGCGGTTAAGTCACTATCACCAATTTTCACAAACGGGTTACGGACGGACCCAAAGAAGGTCAAGGTCAACCCAGGGTCACCATTTTAGCAATTTATGATGGGCCTACGTCCCAGATGCTATTTATCAAGTTTCGTGGTAATCTGCCCAGTGGTTCTGGAGAAGACTATTTATGAAGGGTTTTTACCATATATGGCTTGGCGAACATTTTGGTCATGTGACCTGGACCCCATGAGCAAATTTTGGTTTCCCTATCCCATAGAGGCTCCATATGAAATTTGACTTAAATCGGCCCAACGGTTTCCGAGGAGAAGCAGTTCAAAAATTTTCACATTTTTTGCCTCGGCGAGGCTATACTAAATGGAATGCAATATTTCGCAAGCTCATTGGTTAGATCTCATAGATATCTATCAGTATGCCAAAAATTGTTTAAATATTCCAAGCGGTTAAGTCACTATCACCAGTTTTCACAAACGGGTTACGGACGGACAGACAGACAGACAAACCATATATGGCTTGGCGGCCATTTTGGTCATGTGACCTGGACCCCATGAGCAAATTTTGGTTTCCCCCATCCCATAGAGGCTCCATATGAAATTTGACTTCAATCGGTCAAACGGTTTCCGAGGAGAAGCAGTTCAAAAATTTTCACATTTTTTGCCTCGGCGAGGCTATACTAAATGGAATGTAATATTTCGCAAGCTCATTGGTTAGATCTCATTGATATCTATCAGTATGCCAAAAATTGTTTAAATATTCCAAGCGGTTAAGTCACTATCACCAATTTTCACAAACGGGTTACGGACGGACGGACAGACTGACAGAATGACAGAATGACAGAATGACACGGTGATTTTAGGGCACTCTTAGAAATCAACCGACTTCAGTCGGTTTCTTTTTCTGCGGGTCGTGCAATGTGAAGAGTACCCTGCACGTTTCGAAGTCTTATTTCTCCGCGCGTTTTGGGGTCTTTTGCCATTTTCACCTACCCAAACTTTAGTGTTTTTTTTTGCAATCAGGATTAAAAAAAATACAACCACGTTTCTTCTCCAGTTACTATTTCTCCGAGATTTTACTAGAAGTCCTGAGGCGTTTCCTACCCTTACCCTTTTTGTTCAGGTGTCAAAAGAGATGGGGATCCACCTAGCACAAACCATCTTAAGCTTAAGCACTTCTTTCAATATATAAAATACGGCTGACGAATTCGTGCCATATAAATCTCCTATCTCTTCCACATCTCTTCAATTGCCGTTTTCATAATCTCGATTTCTTTTCTGGCACTGTTGAAAGCGGTCGACCCGGCCGCGGCCCATCTTTGACTTAAGTTCGTCCACCTCTGAAAAGTCGCACCCATCTGCAAACTGTTGGATTCACAATCAACTTTTAATCTGCGATGGAGACATGTCTAGTAATGCCTGCTCTTTGCAGTACATCCTCTGTTCCTCTAATTTAGCATTGCTATTTCGACCATATTCTCACCCAGTGTCAAAGACGTGGCCATCTGCAATGACCGCTCTAGCGCACTGCATGCATAAAAGGGTGCAAATTTTAATTCGGTCAAATGATTAAATATTAGATTTGTCATGCATGTTTGAAAAAATGCACGAAATCTTCGAAACTATTGCGCAATACGGCTGTTATTAATACTTTCCAAATGGCCCTCGTTAATTGTGGATGCTCGTTAATGAGGCGGTTCTTACGAGTACCCACAACCTATATTTTTAGCAAAGGTTCGAGCCTAGCTCGAGTCACATATGAGACGCCATGATCTGCAACGGAAGGTCAGGTGTTTTTTTCTCCGGGTACTCCTGTTCGCGCCCACCTCTGATTGACGATCGGCTCGATATAAAAGAAATAATCTTGAAAGTTCCGTAAAGCAAAACCAAAACAAAAAAAAAAAAAAGGAAAGAAAATAATGAATACCCCGGTAAACCCCAGCTTCTCTATATAAAATGGGGTTAAGATGGGTTGATCACTGTAGCTTTGCGAAAGTTACTCAGCAAAAGCTACTCACATTATATAGAGGATCTTACATGAGTGTTCATGTATTATTGAATTTATTAAACGAGTTGACGAAAAGGGATAAAATGCGAGGCTGTGCCGAGCATTTTATCCCTTTTCCTCAACGAGTTTAATAAATTCAATAATAAATGAGCACGAATGCAAAATTCTATTTATCATATGACATTTAAAGCGCATTTTATTAACGATTGTTTACAAAAATGTCAACATTCCGCCATTAGTAAATGCGACGTCGTTAAGGCCGTCATACATGTAACGTTACGGGACGTATCTACCTAATTTGCATATTTAATCCACAAGTGGATTATCGAAAATATTACATGGCGTTATTACACTCTCTGACGCGACGTCATGTGATAATATTGAATATTCCATGTTAATGATCAAAGTTTTAACACGATTGTTAAGTTAGTTCCTTATTCCTTTTACCTTATTCCCGTTTCCTTGTTTATTTGTCAAAACGGAAATAAACCAACATCTCCTTTTTCAGTTTCATATAACTTTATAGAACATTTGCGCATAGCGCGTTTATCTATAGATTTTGAAATTCAGGAAGTGTCAAATGCGAAATAAATCAACAATTCCTTATTCCTTTTTCCGAATTCCTTATCATCATTTCCTTATTCCATTTTCCTTTTCTCTTATTCCTTTTTCATTATTCCTTTTTCATTATTTCGTGTTTATAATTTCGAAATTGATCATCTAAGTTACCGATTCTTTTTGTAAGCCAATTGACGTAAAGTCAACTTACATGTATTAGGAAATAAGGAAAAGGGAATAAGGTAAAAATAAGGAACAGACTTAACAATCTTAGTTTTAACGATATGCTAACTAACCCGTACGACATCACTAGGTTTGACCTACTTGGCACAGGGGTTTAGAAATGATCACGAAAACACGCCTATATAATTTTGATCCCATCAAACCCCACTTTTATATATTAAAACTGGGGTTTACAGGGGTATACATATTTTTTTTCTTATTTCTGCTAAACAAAGAGTGTGGGTACTCGCTAGGACTGCTTCGCCGAGGCGGTTCTAAAGTTGTTTAGTGTAGAAATATGAAAAATATCTTTTTTTTATTGGAAAATTTTCATTTTTTTTTTTTTTTTTTTTTTGTAACAAAATTTTCGATCCATTTGAATAGGCGTGTTTTCATAATGGTATACTCTGACCATCTGTTCCAATGTACGAAGTATCATGCATTATGTCTGATAATAACAACAGCTTTCTGATCTGCATGGGGGTTGAAATTTCATAAGCTCCGGAGTTGAAGGTCCCATTTGTCTCTGTCATTGCTGAGTCTCAGCAAAACAGCAACATTTCATTGGAACGAAACATGCCAAAAGGTCTTTGATAAGCTTATAGCCATACTCAAGAGTGAGCCAGTCCTCTTAGCACCTATCATTGAAAGGGAGTTTAAGCTAGCTGTAAATATTAGTGAATTTTTACATGTAGGGTTTTGTTGCAGGAAGACGATAATGGTTTAGATCATGCAGTTCGTTACTTTTCTAAAAAGTTTATCTAACTTCTAAAGCTTCACCATATTGGTTGCATTTGGCGACAGGGCTTGTGATGCGGTTTCGCCTCAATGTCAGGTAAAAGTCCCACAGAATTGGAAGCAACGTCTCCAAAATGACCCATACAGTGTTGACGGGGACGTTAAATCTCAAATCAAAGAAACCAAACAAACGCGAATATTCAAATATATTGCAAATTTTATCGCCGAAAAAACGAAAATTTTCGGATGAAAAATTGTGATATTTTTCTCATTTCTGCTCAAAATATAGATGTGGATACACGTTAGAACCGTCTCACCGAGGCGGTTCTAACGCGTACCCACTATTTTATATTTTAGAGCAGAAAGTTTTCTCTTGTAAACCCCAGTTTAACTATATAAAAGTGGGGTTCAAGGGATCAGAATTATAAAGGCGTGTTTTCATGATGGTATGAATTAAGGCTGGTATGGAGTCTGGTCTGATCTGGTCTGATTTCAATTCTTTGAACCCCTTTCGAATTGACCTCTATATTGGCATGTCTGGACTGGTCACATTACCTAAAGTCTTAATATGTCAAAAGTCTTTTTCTTCCAGTACTAGTATCGTCAATGCCTTTCACTAATCAGGGTCTGTGACATGTGAAGCTAGCAGTGGAAATCATCGATAGACTTAACAGAAGAAAGATCATGAAAGCGTGTATCTGTTTGGCCTTGTCACCTCATCTGTCTTTGTTCGATGGGAAGCCTTCCAATTTCGACTGGAAGCCATTCTCGATTGGAAGCCATTTAGTGAATTCTGGTGATACGTCTTGATACGTCTTATGACGTAACTGGTAAAACCCTTGCATAAAAGGCTGCACATCGAGTACTGGCGTAGAACTTTACACGCATTTAAATTAGCGGTTTGCAGCCAATATAGAGCAATAGTCTACTTTCGTTTTCGTCAAGCTCAGCCATCGTGAATGAACTATCCATCAACACTATTTAGGTAATTTCGGAGACGTTGCTTCCGATTTTGTGGACTTTAACCCGACATTGAGATAAAATGACTTCGCAAGCCCTACCGCCCAAATAAACCGCTAAAGTTTAAAGCGACGGTCCAACTCCTACCACTTTTCAATGGGAAATTTGTTGGTTTCAGCTCTGCGCGGAAACACCATGTCGCCCAATCTATTCTCCAAGCCCTAATGGGCAGGGCGCATCATCAGGTGTATACTGCGACCCAAAGTGACCAAGCACAGTAACTGTTCGTGTTGATGTCCACGTGACTATTGCGGTAGGTAACGATTATTCAAAGAAAAAAACCGCGCTATTTTTATCGGTGAGAGGTCAATGATGTGTGAGAGGTTTATCTGTAGAATCGTGTCAATCATGCTGGTTTGGTAAACAGTCTAGACCCAGATCAAACACCAAAGAACATGGCGTCTGGTCATGCCATAAACTGTTTTGCTTACAGTACAGAAGTTTAAGTCTCCGTTCAGGACCATTTTTCCAGCTCACACTCAGAGACAATCGAGCCACCAGTTCTCTCAGTGCTTTGATCACTGGACTCTTCTGCTTTGATTACTGGTATCTACCCTAAGTGTCTCCGATGCTCTGTCTCTGGTTGGGCCCATCTCTCAGTGCTTTGATTACTGGACTCTACTGCTTTGATTACTGGTATCTACCCTTAGTGTCTCCGATGCTCTGTCTCTGGTTGGGCCCATCTCTCGGTGTTTTTATTACTGGACTCTATTGCTTTGATTACTGGTATCTACTGCTTTGAATACTGGTATCTACTTCTTTGATTACTGGTATCTACCCTTAGTGTCTCCGATGCTCTGTCTCTGGTTGGGCCCATCTCACAGTGCTTTGATCACTGGACTCTACTGCTTTGATTACTGGTATCTACCCTTAGTGTCTCTGATGCTCTGTCGCTGGTTGGGCCCATCTCTCAGTGCTTTGATCACTGGACTCTACTGCTTTGATTACTGGTATCTACCCTTAGTGTCTCCGATGCTCTGGCTCTGGTTGGGCCCATCTCACAGTGCTTTGATCACTGGACTCTACTGCTTTGATTACTGGTATCTACCCTTAGTGTCTCCGATGCTCTGTCTCTGGTTGGGCCCATCTCACAGTGCTTTGATCACTGGACTCTACTGCTTTGATTACTGGTATCTACCCTTAGTGTCTCTGATGCTCTGTCGCTGGTTGGGCCCATCTCTCAGTGCTTTGATCACTGGACTCTACTGCTTTGATTACTGGTATCTACCCTTAGTGTCTCCGATGCTCTGGCTCCGGTTGGGCCCATCTCTCAGTGCTTTGATTACTGGACTCTACTGCTTTGGTTACTGGTATCTACCCTTAGTGTCTCCAATGCTCTGTCTCTGGTTGGGCCCATCTCTCAGTGCTTTGATCACTGGACTCTACTGCTTTGGTTACTGGTATCTACCCTTAGTGTCTCCGATGCTCTGTCTCTGGTTAGGCCCATCTCTCAGTGCTTTGATTACTGGACTCTACTGCTTTGGTTACTGGTATCTACCCTTAGTGTCTCCGATGCTCTGTCTCTGGTTGGGCCCATCTCTCAGTACTTTGATTACTGGACTCTACTGCTTTGATTACTGGTATCTACCCTTAGTGTCTCCGATGCTCTGTCTCTGGTTAGGCCCATCTCTCAGTGCTTTGATTACTGGACTCTACTGCTTTGATTACTGGTATCTACCCTTAGTGTCTCCGATGCTCTGTCTCTGGTTGGGCCCATCTCTCAGTGCTTTGATCACTGGACTCTACTGCTTTGATTACTGGTATCTACCCTTAGTGTCTCCGATGCTCTGTCTCTGGTTAGGCCCATCTCTCAGTGCTTTGATCACTGGACTCTACTGCTTTGGTTACTGGTATCTACCCTTAGTGTCTCCGATGCTCTGTCTCTGGTTGGGCCCATCTCTCAGTACTTTGATTACTGGACTCTACTGCTTTGATTACTGGTATCTACCCTTAGTGTCTCCGATGCTCTGTCTCTGGTTAGGCCCATCTCTCAGTGCTTTGATTACTGGACTCTACTGCTTTGATTACTGGTATCTACCCTTAGTGTCTCCGATGCTCTGTCTCTGGTTGGGCCCATCTCTCAGTGCTTTGATCACTGGACTCTACTGCTTTGATTACTGGTATCTACCCTTAGTGTCTCCGATGCTCTGTCTCTGGTTGGGCCCATCTCACAGTGCTTTGATCACTGGACTCTACTGCTTTGATTACTGGTATCTGCCCTTAGTGTCTCCAATGCTCTGTTTCTGGTTGGGCCCATCTCTCAGTGCTTTGATCACTGGACTCTACTGCTTTGATTACTGGTATCTACCCTTAGTGTCTCCAATGCTCTGTTTCTGGTTGGGCCCATCTCTCAGTGCTTTGATTACTGGACTCTATTGCTTTGATTACTGGTATCTACCCGTAGTGTCTCCAATGCTCTGTCTCTGGTTGGGCCCATCTCTCAGTGCTTTGATTACTGGACTCTACTGCTTTGATTACTGGTATCTACCCTTAGTGTCTCCGATGCTCTGTCTCTGGTTGGGCCCATCTCTCGGTGTTTTTATTACTGGTATCTACTGCTTTGAATACTGGTATCTACTTCTTTGATTACTGGTATCTACCCTTAGTGTCTCTGATGCTCTGTCGCTGGTTGGGCCCATCTCTCAGTGCTTTGATTACTGGACTCTACTGCTTTGATTACTGGTATCTACCCTAAGTGTCTCCGATGCTCTGTCTCTGGTTGGGCCTATCTCTCAGTGCTTTGATTACTGGACTCTACTGCTTTGATTACTGGTATCTACCCTTAGTGTCTCCGATGCTCTGTCTCTGGTTAGGCCCATCTCTCAGTGCTTTGATTACTGGACTCTACTGCTTTGATTACTGGTATCTACCCTTAGTGTCTCCAATGCTCTGGCTCCGGTTGGGCCCATCTCTCAGTGCTTTGATTACTGGACTCTACTGCTTTGATTACTGGTATCTACCCTTAGTGTCTCCAATGCTCTGGCTCCGGTTGGGCCCATCTCTCAGTGCTTTGATTACTGGACTCTACTGCTTTGATTACTGGTATCTACCCTTAGTGTCTCCAATGCTCTGGCTCCGGTTGGGCCCATCTCTCAGTGCTTTGATCACTGGACTCTACTGCTTTGATAACTGGTATCTACCCTTAGTGTCTCTGATGCTCTGTCGCCGGTTGGGCCCATCTCTCAGTGCTTTGATCACTGGACTCTACTGCTTTGATTACTGGTATCTACCCTTAGTGTCTCAAATGCTCTGTCTCTGGTTGGGCCCATCTCTCAGTGCTTTGATTACTGGACTCTACTGCTTTGATTACTGGTATCTACCCTTAGTGTCTCCGATGCTCTGTCTCTGGTTGGGCCCATCTCTCAGTGCTTTGATCACTGGACTCTACTGCTTTGATTACTGGTATCTACCCTTAGTGTCTCCGATGCTCTGTCTCTGGTTGGGCCCATCTCACAGTGCTTTGATCACTGGACTCTACTGCTTTGATTACTGGTATCTACCCTTAGTGTCTCCGATGCTCTGTCTCTGGTTGGGCCCATCTCTCAGTGCTTTGATCACTGGACTCTACTGCTTTGATTACTGGTATCTACCCTTAGTGTCTCAAATGCTCTGTCTCTGGTTGGGCCCATCTCTCAGTGCTTTGATTACTGGACTCTACTGCTTTGGTTACTGGTATCTACCCTTAGTGTCTCTGATGCTCTGTCTCTGGTTGGGCCCATCTCTCAGTGCTTTGATCACTGGACTCTACTGCTTTGATTACTGGTATCTACCCTTAGTGTCTCCAATGCTCTGTCTCTGGTTGGGCCCATCTCTCAGTGCTTTGATTACTGGACTCTATTGCTTTGATTACTGGTATCTACCCGTAGTGTCTCCAATGCTCTGTCTCTGGTTGGGCCCATCTCTCAGTGCTTTGATTACTGGACTCTACTGCTTTGATTACTGGTATCTACCCTTAGTGTCTCCGATGCTCTGTCTCTGGTTGGGCCCATCTCTCGGTGTTTTTATTACTGGTATCTACTGCTTTGAATACTGGTATCTACTTCTTTGATTACTGGTATCTACCCTTAGTGTCTCTGATGCTCTGTCTCTGGTTGGGCCCATCTCTCAGTGCTTTGATTACTGGACTCTACTGCTTTGATTACTTGTATCTACACTTAGTGTCTCAAATGCTCTGTCTCTGGTTGGGCCCATCTCTCAGTGCTTTGATCACTGGACTCTACTGCTTTGATTACTGGTATCTACCCTTAGTGTCTCCAATGCTCTGTCTCTGATTGGGCCCATCTCTCAGTACTTTGATTACTGGACTCTACTGCTTTGATTACTGGTATCTACCCTTAGTGTCTCTGATGCTCTGTCTTTGGTTGGGCCCATCTCTCAGTGCTTTGATCACTGGTATCCACTGCTTTGATTACTGCATGGTATCTACCCTTAGCGTCTCCGATGCTCTGTCTCTGGTTGGGCCCATCGCTCAGTGCTTTGATCACTGGACTCTACTGCTTTGATTACTGGTATCTACCCTTAGTGTCTCCGATGCTCTGTCTCTGGTTGGGCCCATCGCTCAGTGCTTTGATCACTGGTATCCACTGCTTTGATTACTGGTATCTACCCTTAGTGTCTCCGATGCTCTGTCTTTGGTTAGGCCCATCTCTCAGTGCTTTGCTTACTGGACTCTACTGCTTTGATTACTGGTATCTACACTTAGTGTCTCCGATGCTCTGTCTCTGGTTGGGCCCATATCTCAATGCTTTGATCACTGGACTCTACTGCTTTGATTACTGGTATCTGCCCTTAGTGTCTCCGATGCTCTGTCTCTGGTTAGGCCCATCTCTCAGTGCTTTGATTACTGGACTCTACTGCTTTGATTACTGGTATCTGCCCTTAGTGTCTCCGATGCTCTGTCTCTGGTTGGGCCTATCTCTCAGTGCTTTGATTACTGGACTCTACTGCTTTGATTACTGGTATCTACACTTAGTGTCTCTGATGCTCTGTCTCTGGTTGGGCCTATCTCTCAGTGCTTTGATTACTGGTATCTACTGCTTTGATTACTGGTATCTACTCTTAGTGTCTCCGATGCTCTGTCTCTGGTTAGGCCCATCTCTCAGTGCTTTGATTACTGGACTCTACTGCTTTGATTACTGTATGGTATCTACACTTAGTGTCTCCGATGCTGTGTCTCTGGTTGGACCCATCGGAGTCTAACTGTTGGTGTTCTTTTGCACAAGCATTTCAGTGGTTTCTTCCTGTCGAGTCCTCGCCGTTGTTTCATCTCTGTGGTTGATTGATTTTTGTGTTCACGGAGATGTTAGGAGGCCTTCATGCGGACTGAACAAATTATTTGTCTAAATCGCGACGGAAGTAAGGGCGAGGATTGTCGCCACGTAAGCTCCCCCCTCCCCCCCCCCCCCCCCCCCATGGAATTTGTTTCACTGACCGTTCCAAGGCGGTTCTTCTGTCGTGGTTTATTTTTGTTATGACTTGTCTTTGAGTGTGTGTATCGCTTATATTATTTTGTTTTGCATAGCCTATTGGCCATTTTGTGGGAAGGTACAAGTGATGTTTCCATTAGGGTCTAGTTGTTTCATGTTTGTGTTTCTTTCCCTTGGTGTTTCTGATGGGAGCTGTGGGTTAATTGTATCGATTCATGTTCATTGCCCTCACTTCTATTTTAAAATGTCTGTCGCGTGCATTCGATTCACTCTTAGGGAAAAAGTCATCTGCACTGCTGATCACCTTATTGATATATCTAAATTTAGCACGCCATACATAGCTGCACTTTGCATTTTGATGTTTCCTATGTTACTTCTTTTGCATTGGAACCAAAGTAAATGTCACGGTTTTGTCACTTTAGTCACACTTCCCTCGGAGACTCACGATTTCCAGGACGTATTTTGTTTGTTCGATTTGAGGATTAACGTCCACGTCAACACAGTAGGTGTCATTTTCGAGACCTTGCTTCCAATTGTGTGGGACTTTTACCTGACACTGAGATGAAATGACAGCTCAAGCCATGTCGCCTAATGAAACCAATAGGGTTTATAAGCATGGACGGTCCGACTCGCATTGCTTTACCTGGAAAGGTCTTGTGACATAGAATGCACGTGTGAAATATGAAAGCCCTATCACTTACCAATCGAAAGTCATGGCCAATGTTAAAGTTTTAAAAAAGTAGGTCGAACGTCAAGGTCAAGGTCACGAGGTAAAAAATTATGGCACCACTGGAAAGGTCTTGTGAAAAGGAAGGCACATATGAAACATGAAAGCCCTATCACTTACCAATCGAAAGTTATGGACTATGTTAAAGTTTTTAAAAAGTAGGTCAAATGTCAAGGTCGAGGTCAGGAGGTCATAAATTATGGTACCACTAGAAATGTCTTGTGGCAAGGAATGCACATGTGAAATATGAAAGCCCCACCACTTACCACTCGAAAGTTATGGCCAATGTTAAAGTTTTTAAAAATTTTGAAAAAGTAAGTCAAAGGTAAAGGTCAAGGTCATGAGATAAAAAATTATCATACCACTGGAAAGGACTTGTGATAAGGTATACACATGTGAAATATGAAAGCTCTATCTATTACCATTCAAAAGTTATGCCCAATGTTAATGTTTTTGTAGACAGACAAACGGACAGACAGACAGACCAAAAACTATATCCCCCCCACCGAATCTTTATAAAAATGGATACCCTCGTAAATCCCAATTTTCTCTATATAAAGTGTAGTTTAGGGTGTATTCATTTGATGGACTTGTTCACGTAATGGCTTTCTTTCTGTAAGTCTCGTAGTTAGGTAAAACAGATCTATGTTAGATAAAGCATTATCTTACAACATTTTACGCTTTCATCATATCACATATAATTTCAAAAATATAACGTGGGTGAATGATCTGACTTCTAAAAAAAATAATGAAAGCAGGTGCATATAACGAACACCCCTGCAAACCCCACTTTATGTAGTGAAAATGGGGTTTACTGGAGTAAACATTATTTTGGTGCTTTTTTCTCAAACATTGATCGTTGGCATTCGTTAAAACCGCCTCAGTGATGCGGCTGTACAGTATATGTTCAGAGTTCGCCCAGCAGGCACATGACGTAATTGTGACGTCACATCAACGTTAGTACAACGTCATGGCGTTTATGCAAAGTCATATCTACGTCGCGACGTTGAACCTACGTTGATTTGACGTTGCCCTAGTGACATGTGCCTGCTGGGCTGCCCTGCTAGCATTCTACATAAATCTACAGCGGGCCGTTAGCGGCCCGTCAGCTACCCTGACGGGCCGCTAACGGCCCGCTGTAGATTTATGTAGAATGCTTACTGGGTGTTTACTTTTTTCTCTGATGTGACTTGACCATGAGAGGTCCTCAGTTACCTTGACCCCCAGGTATCTGCTGGCATCAGCCTCCTCGAGTACATGGTGTCTGTTGCTTTGAAGATATTGTTCCTTTCCTTGCCACGGGTAATGCGTACTCCAGCGCTGAGAGGTCCTCCAGTGCTGAAAGGTCTTCTTGCGGCTGGTTGCTCTGCCTATCTTTTTATATTGAAATGGTTACATTTGGCCATTAACGCAGTTAGGTGTGTCGCTAAATTTATTAGGGAAAAAAAAACAAACATTGGAAGGTCAAGTTCTTAAAATTATTTACAATCTGCTTACAGAGGTACCTCTAATATGTTCTATAAAAGGGTTATCCTTTGGAAGCAAGGAATACACCACAGAACCGGAAAATATGAAGTGTACATGTTCTAAGTCTTAATTTATTCTAAACGACCTTTGTTCTCCATGGATCCATTCACAGTCTATTACAGAAAGCTGCCATCGGCAAAGGTCTTGCTTCTGAAGATTTCAATGGGTCTATAAATGTTTCAAACAGCATCGGACCCAGGACTTACCTTGAGGGACTCCAGAGAGGATATCACTGCGTCAGATCCAGCGAGGACATCGCCTCGTTAGAACGAAAACCTCCAAGCACCACCACCTGTTGTTGGTCTCTGAAGAAAGCGTCAATTCTTGAAAGTACCAGCCCCAGACTCCATATGCAGCTGCTGTCTGGGAAAGTGTGGCGGCCGTAAAACGTCTTCCTGCCTTACATCATATAGTGTACTTTATATTTTCCAGTCCTTTGGGATCATTGATTCCATTGTGGAATTTTGAAAATAGTTGAGGGTCACTGATTAGGTCTAATTGGCCGAAACTAGCTAGTCTGGCCCTAAAAACATGTACACTTCATATTTCCCAGTTCTGTGGTGTATTCCTTGCTTCCAAAGGATAACCCTTTTATAGAACATATTATACGTCCCTGCAGCTGGTGTCTGGGAAAGTGTGGCGGCCGTAAAACGTCTACCTGCCCTACATCATAGTGTAGTTATATTTTCTTGTCCTTTGGGATCATTGATTCCATTGTGGAATTTTGAAAATATATATGAGGGTCAGTGATGAGGCCTAATTGGCCGAAACTAGCTAGTCTGGCCCAAAAACATTTACAGTTCATATTTTCCAGTCATGTGGTGTATTCCTTGCTTCCAAAGGATAACCCTTTTATAGAACATATTTGACATCACTGCAGCTGGTGTCTGGGAAAGTGTGGCGACCGTTAAACGTCTCCCTGCCCTACATCATAGTATAGCTTATATTTTCTTGTCCTTTGGGATCATTGATTCCATTGTGGAATTTTGAAAATATATGAGGGTCACTGATGAGGCCTAATTTGCCGAAACTAGCTAGTCTGGCCCAGAAAGCATGTACACTTCATATTTCCCAGTTCTGTGGTGTATTCCTTGCTTCCAAAGGATAACCCTTTTAAGCCCACCTGAGCACATAGTGCTCATGGTGAGCTATTGTGATCAGTGAATGTCCGTCGTCCGCCGTGCGTCGTGCGTCGTCCTGCGTCCCGCGTCAACAATTTGCTTTAAAAGATTACTCCTCCTAAACCATTGGGCCAATTTCATTTAACCTTCACTTGAGTGTTGCCTAGGTTACTCTCTACCAAAATACCTAAAATCGTTCCGCTCTGATAAACAAGATGGCCGCCAGAGCTAAAAATAGAAAAATCTTTTAACGACTAATCCTTCCATACCCCTGAGTCAATTTCATTCAAACTTCAAAGGAATGTTGCTTATGTGACCCTCTACTAAAATAGCTAAAATCGTTCCGCTCCGATGAACAAGATGGCAGCCAGAGCTAAAAGTAGAAAAATCTTTAAACGACTACTCCTCTCATACCCCTGGGCCAATTTCATTCAAACTCCATAGGAATGTTGCTTACTCTGATGAACAAGATGGCCACCAGAGCTAAAAATAGAAAAACATCGTAAATTTGCTTCAAACGCGAACTCCCCCTAAACCCTTGGGTGGATTTATGTCAAACTTCACAGGAATGTTGCCCAGGTGACTCCCTACCATAATATCTAATATCGTTCCACTCTGACAAACAAGATGGCCACCAGAGCTAAAAATAGAAAATATCTTTAAACGACAACTTCTCCTGTACCCTTGGGCCAATTTCATTCAAATTCCATAGGAATGTTGCTTTGGTGACCCTCTACCAAAATAACTAAAATGGTTCTGCTCCGAAAAGCAAAAGGGCCTTCATAGCTAAAAATAGAAAAAACATAGTAAAATTGCTTCAACGTGAACTCCTCCTTAACCCTCGGGCTAGTTTGATTCAAACTTCACAGGAATGTTACGTGGGTCACTCCCTACCAAAATAGCTAAAATCGTTCCGCTCTTAAAAACAAGATGACCACCAGAGCTAAAAAATTTCTTCAAACAGCAACTCTTCCTGTACCCTTGGGCCAATTTCATTCAAACTTCATAGGAAAGTTGCTTAGATGACCCTCTACCGAAATAGCTAAAACGATCCCGCTCTGGTGAGCTAAAGGCCACCATAGAAAAACATTGTAAATTTAGGTCAAATGCGAACTCCTAATAAACCCTTGGGCCAATTTGATTCAAACTTCACAGGACTGTTACCTAGGTGACTCCCTACCAAAATAGCTAAAATAGTTCCACTCTGATGAACAAGATGGTCACCAGATCTAAAAATAGAAAAAAAAGCTTAAAACTATCACTCCGCCTATACCCCTGAGCCAATTTCATTCAAACTTCATAGGAATGTTGCTTAGATGACAAAATACCAAAATAGCTGAAACGATCCCACTCTGATGAACAAAATGGCCACCAGAGCTAAAAATAGAAAAAACGTCGTTAATTTGCTGCTTCAAACGCGAACCTTTCCTAAACCCTTGGGTCAGTTTGATTCAAACTTCACAGGAATGTTGCCTAGGTGACACCCTACTAAAATAGCTAAGATTGTTTCGCTCTGACGAACGAGATGGCCACCAGAGTTAAAATTATTCCCTATGTTATATCTACTAGGAATAGAATTGACCACTAAGAGATACTTATAAATATAATTTAATTAGGCCATATTTCAATAGACATCCGTCCTCTATGACGATAACACAAGCTGTGCCTGAAGTATGTAAATGAACTTACACCTTTTCACCCACAAGTTTCTGACCACTCAGTAACTTGTTATCATAGAGGTAGTCATAACAAGTTAAATTGGCTTGATGAATAAGATGAATAGAATAGAATACTGGACTAATAGTGTTGAATAGAATAGAACAATTTTAAACTGTTCTGCCTATAGCTACACTATTGTACGTAAGGTTGACGGATATAATTAATACTCATAATTAATCATTTTAATAATCAGATATATTAAAATTAGCCAATAGGATGTATTAGAGACAGTGACATTCAGGTGAGCCCTCTTGTATAGAACATATTTGTCTACGCAGACGTGCAGTCTCGCCGAGGTTTTTGCCCCCCCCCCCCCCTCAGACATGTGCAAGAGAAGTTACGTTACATGTATGCATGAAAGCTTCATGCAAGAGGTTATGATTTTAGCTGACTGCACACATCTAAAATAAAAGATAAATAAGCTTTATTTAACGTCGCATATTAGAAACAATTAACATAAGCTCTGAAGAGCTTTTATTGCGTTAAACAAAGTGTCCTTAACAAATGTTACCTGCCTTGAAATTTGGAGCGTGATAGTGGTTAGTGCTCTTGCCTCTGTTTCTACGGGTCCCGGGTTCGATCCCCGGCAGCGGCGATAAAATTTCGGTGTCCGAACACGCTCCATTGGCAACATTAGCAGGGATGAATGTCATAAAGTGCACCGTCCTTCGGATTGTGACGTTAATCGGAGGCCCCCTGTGCAGGGAAAACCATCCTCTGTGCAGGTTAAAGATCCCTATCGTAATTACACGATTCCATCCTGCAAACCTGGAGTGTATGTAATACACCCCTGCGGTAATGGTCAAATGTGACCGACGCAGTATCAGTAGAAAGAAAGAAAGAAAGAAAGAAAGAAAGAAAGAAAGAAAGAAAGAAAGAAAAAGAAAACCTTCCTAGTAGTAGTACTACCCCTGATAATGCGAGCGTCAGCCAAGGGAGCGCCTATAGTACCATTTTTCGGGCCTTTGGTATGGCGCCGCCAGGGGTCGAACTCGCAACCTCCCGATCCCGAAGTGGACGCTCTACCACTGAGCTAACGGGGCCGGTAAAGTTTGTTCCATTAAAACGTATTGAAAATGTCCAAATACAAAGACTCAGATGCAATTTCAAAGAAATGACTTGCTGTCACTTTTGATTTTTAACCTTAACCTATGTTAGAATTACAAGCTCCTTTGGACTAATGTAAATTTGAAAACTAAGGCCCTTTTCTCGTGCATCGACCCTTAGCTGGCTTGACATATTTAACTCTAACTTCATTTTCCTCATGCTCCTGGGGGTATATTTAGCAAAAATGAAACCTTTCGGTGTTTAGTAGCGCTTAGCGCTTTTCCTATTGAAGGAGTTATTCCACATTTTACAATCTGAACTTTTTTTCTACGCTGTAAGCGACAACATGTCCAACAATTCTTCCGGCCTGGGTTGACGTGAGGATAACAGGTTATTACAAATTGTTTGACGAATATCGGTCTGACTTTTCTGTTGCGGCAGGTATATTTTGAATTATATTGAAACGAAACTCTTCAAAGGTTCCCAAGGTACCTGTAAGTGATTGACAGCTTTTCTGATCAGCTGACGTTCGCATGACAGTTTCCGTGTTAGGGTCAGAATTGATAACGTTCAGCTTCAACACTTGCATACTTCATTGTTATAGAGCACAAAAAGGTAGATGATTGTATAAAAAGGTAGATAGACAGGAAATGTTTTAAAATATCCATTTAGAGAAAAAACACCACAGTTGCTCAAGCAGATGCATTCTTAGTTTTCCCCCAGCTCCCCAAAAGGGCATGGTCAGGGAAAATGGCACTTTCAACACACAAAATATGTAAAGGGGCACTTCAAATATGCACAGCCATGTAAAAAGGGCACATGCATAGCAGTGCCAAAAGGGAACATCTCTCATCTTGAAATAAAAGATCCCTCTATACATTTTGTCTTGAATTCTAATTTTATTATGCTAAGTGAACAGGTGAAGCGATATATGTCGCATTCACCATTGGTGACAAGAAGTTTAACATGTTTTGTAAGCAAGCTGATCACTGCTAAAATCTAGGAAAGTTTGGTACATCTTAGGCAGAGTAATTGATAAGGGTCGTATCGTCGTAAATACGACTCTAAAATCGAGCAAATACGACTAGAAATGAAGAAACAGTCGTACCAAATACGACCGTCAAATTGGCGATACGCCAAGGTCGTTCCATTGCAGTCGTATCGGCAATGGAAAAACAAAAAATAAACGTGAGACCTGACAAAAAGCAATCGAAATCGCGGTAATTTTCGCCACATCATAGTCTTCAACAAAAACTGTTCCAATCTTCAAGAACGATTCGAAATTCATCCATTCATGAATGATGGCATTTGTTTTAATTACGCTCTTACCTTTTGACGATCATATATTGAGCTTATATTTAATCTGCCTCAAGTTATGACAACTATCAACATGATTAGGAAACGGATTATTGATGCGTGATTACATAACGGTATTTAGTATCTAAGGGAAAGCCGCCGCATTCTTAACTTTATTAACAACGCCTGAAGCATGAACAGTAACTTTATGACAAGCGTGCATAAAAATACGATCCTGAATATTGTTAGGCAACCACATTGACTTCGACGGAGTGTCATCTTCGAGAAAAAAAATGGGTTGGACAGATCTACAGATTCACATTGTCATGTAGTTAGGAATTAAATATCAAAACAGACGCGCAGTCGATTAAAAGTTAAGTTTGTGGAGAACCTGACAAAGTTTCTCCGGAAAAACGCAAGAAAAAAACACCAAATGCATGGCTTTTTTCTACTTGAGCCAAGGTTACTAAAATAGCTCAATGGCATATTCAGTGTCAGAGAGCTAACTGTGGTGACTCATTCTGCTGGTCAGTGTAGCTTGTGCTAACATTGTCGTCAATGCACATCTGAGATAGAACCACCGCTGCACCGCCGTGTTCCATATACATTTGACCAAAATTATATTTATTGAGTCACAATGGCAGGATTAACCTGTAATACTTGGGTACTCATATATCTGAATGTGAATCACAGGTGGTAAGGTCAGCATGCAGTGCATGCTTATTTACCGCTATCTCTCAAGTAGCCGATTCAATTAACACCCTAAGATGTCTCGCCGGCGTCTTTCAACATTAAGCAGAATGACTGGCAGCGCATCATAAAAGAACGCAAACACAGCAACTGGGACGGACTGATTAGCTTTCACAGATGCGCTTGCTGATCTGAGTCTTCACTGGTCGCACGTTTTATTGTATTTTGCTGGGCGCTGAATTTCTCGCCTTTTACCAATCGCATGCAGTTGCTACAATTAGTGGAGATTTTCCCTCGCCTTTGAATGCGTAGCACTTAAGGCCGCTGCAGACACAAAACATGGGTTTGAAAACGTTTTGATGACAGTATGATCTGTGTGACAGCTGAAGACTCCGACCAGCCTGCACAGTCTGATCAAAACGAGCCTTCAATAGCGTCTGGGAAATTCCAAAGACACATGCGAAGAATACGACCACATTGGCTGGATTTACATTCTTTAGAAGAAAAAGTAATTTATCATTTTGCTGTCCGCCAGCTTATAAACATGAAAATGTATATCGGTATGTTACGATGATAGAATATGTGTTTAGCGTCTTTTACATATGGCCATTGCCACGTCTGAAATTAATGTAAGTGCACTTAGCAGCCATCCTGTGATGACAGATGAAGATACGACCCTAGTTTCGACTTTAGGAGTACCGATACTCTCAAAGAATCACAGGATACGCCTATGTCTTTGGTTGAAGGAGTAACAGTACTCCTCGGGCAAAAGCTTATCAATAACACTGCTTAGGGCCACTACCCCCACATTCCCAATTATACACAATTACTGACAATATAACACTGGTCAGGCACACTTTCACACTTCAGTTGTTTAATTGGTGTCACTCACACTTGCTATAAAAACACAATGACTCTTAAAGTGAGTTAATTAAGTACAATAGACAAGGGGATTAGCAGTCAACCATAAACAGGGGCTGTCAGATAGGCAACAATTTATTGCTAAAAATGTCTAAAATAGCCATTATTTAAACAGGTATAACTTTATTATTATTATTAGTTTTTGGTCAATCTCAATTTGGGAGGATTTTTGTACCAAAATGCAGGACAACATCATCACCTGAACAAGTCCGTGAAATGAAGACCCCCTGTACCTAAAGCAGGGGCGATACCATTGGTACAGGCCACTTTATATAGAGAAAACTGGGGTTTAAGGGGTGTACATTATTTTTCTTATTCTTGCTCCAATACATAGGTTGTGGGTACTCGTTAGAACCGCCTCAATGGGGGGTGGGGGGTTATAACGAGCACCACCAACCTACGTTTGCAGTATTTATAAGGAAAATATCACAGATTTTCATCAGAAATATGGCCAATTTGGAGATGTGTAAAATGCACCAATTCTCAAGGGTGAGTTATCGTAATGTTTACTCTATCTAAAAGATTTTCCATAGACAGTTTTCGCCCCTGCCCATAGGGGCTTGAAGAAATATATGGTCTGCATGATGCTTCCACACACAGCTGAATCCGGCCCGTACACTATTACTGGTAAACCGCTTAGAGGATCTAAGCCTGTCCAGAAACCTCGGTGCAAGGCGGACCGTCCATGCTAATAAACCCTATTGGTTTCATTGGGCGACAGGGCTTGAGCTGTCATTTCATCTCAATGTTGGGTAAAAGTCCCATGAAATTGGAAGCAATGTCTCCAAAATGACCTTTATAGTGTTGAAGGGGACGTTAAACCTCAAATCAAACAAACAAATCCATAGACAGTTTTGTTTAACCATTGATTCCTGTACTGTAAGCAGCTTAGAACCTGATCAGATGCCAGATTCTGCAGCAATAAGCCATGTTCTGTCTGCCAAACCCAGCACATGATTCCAGCCCAGATTGTATAGATAAACCTCTTATGTAGCACTCTATCACAGTGATAAGGATAGTGTGGCTATTTTCTATAAATAACCATCACCTGGATTTCCTTCAAGTCTTATCTATCTGTCTACTGTTAGTGTAATCGGTACTTGCAGCTGTACAAATCCAATCTGGTAGAATGTAAATGTCAGTTCTGGCAGTAGCTGTTTGAATTGTTTTTTCCCACCGGCACGATAGCTCAGTTGGTAGAGTGTCCGCTCTGGGGAAGGGAGGTCATGGGTTTGATCCCGGGCCGCGACATACCAAAGTCGTTAACAATGGTACTAGCTGCTCCTCCCTTGGCACTCATATTTACCGGTTAGAGCTAGGACTGGTCGACCCAGTGTCAGGATAATGTGACTGGGTGTCGTATCATGTAATGTGTCTGGGACATGATACTTCAGTGAGGCAGCACTATAAAAGTGAGCATTGAGCTCCCTGTCACAACCAGACACTGTCGTGATATGACTGAAAACAGTCGTGATTGTTGAAAGCTACGTTAAACCCGAATTCACACACACACACACACACACACACACACACACACACACACACACACACACACACACACACACACACACACACACACACACACACACACACACACACACACACACAAAACACAAAACAGACACACACAGTGTTTCTCACAGAAACAAAAATTAAAAAAAAAAACAAAAAAAAAAAACATAAAAAGAGCTCGTTTCACATACAGCATTCCACCAAGAAGGCACATTAAAGCATGTTTTTGAAAGTTGATTTTGTTATATCAGATTTGTAAATTGTATTATGTTAACCCAATTGCATGCAGGAAACCCCTAAAGGGGTACCTTGGCAAACAGTGGGGGCTCAGATCAGATGTAGCAGAACATGGCGTCCGATCAGGGTCTGCACTAATTGCTAACAATTTTCTGTCAAAAATAGAATAAAAATGAAGAAGTAGGATGACAAATGGACTTGTTTAACATATAGCAATGGAAGCCTTAGCAAACAGTGCAGACGCTGGCATTGCATTCTTTTATTCAAATCCAGGCTCAGTTGTTCATAGCATTTTTAGCTTAACAATCTCGTTATTGGTCAAATCATTAACCATTCTTGCAGCTACGTTATCTAATACTCTTGGGCCAGTTGTTCAAAAGTAACGACGTCGTAAGTTAACATATCTTTAAAACTTTGATCATTAAATATGGCAAATATGCTGAAATTTTTGCTGAAAAAAAAATGTGAGCAGCTTTTGCGGACGCAAAAGCTGCTCACATTTTTTTCAGCAAAAATGCCAAAATTTACGATATTGAACTTGCTAGAAGAGTTAACAATATGACCACTAACGAGCTCGTTAAGCTAACGATGCTTTGAACAACTGGCCCCTGATATTTTTGCTGAAATAATGTGAGCAGCTTTTGCAATTGCAAAAGCTGCTCACATTTTTTTCTGCAAAAATATTAGTATATTTGCCATATTTAATGATCAAAGTTTTAACTTTTCATTAAGTGACACCATCGTTAGTTTTTAACAACTGGACCAAGATATATTTTGTGGCATTCCCTTGTGGCTCCATTCTTGTACATGTAGGTGTGGAAACTTGTAATATTTCATTTAATCTTTTTGTCCTGAATAAAATATTCTCCTTATCATTTCAAAATTTACCATATACATATACCATATTCACCCTAATTACCGTATTCGCCCTAATTACCGCACCGTGCGCTTAGTTTTTTCAAAATCGTGTGATACAATCATGGTGAAATATCTACCTAATTAGCGCACACTTGATATGAAAACAACAGCTTCCAAGATGATGCATACTGATATTTAATGTGACGGAAAAAGATTCTTAAACATTGCCTTCACTGTTGGAAGAAATAATGGTAAGTTTTTATAGATTTACTACGAGAGCTTCAAAGGGAGATTACTGTAAAGTGTGCGCTTATGCATTTCCTTTTCAAAAATAGCTTTGGTGTGCGCTTATAGGAGCATGTGCGGTAATTAGGGCAAATACAGTATATTGATTCAGACAGGCCTAAGCAAACAATGCAGACCCAGATCAGACTGCTACTGAAGGAGCAGTCTGATCAGGCTCTATACTGTTTGCCTTTCCGTCTTCACATTTTGGACTTCTTGCAGGATCATGTAACAAATTCATAATTACCTGTAGCAAGTCCTCTAGGTGTCTGAATTTTTAGGTTTTTATGGTTGACTGACTGTTGTTTTTTAGGTAACCGGGCGCCAAGGGCACATAAGGGCTATCCCTTTTTTTTTTTTTTATGGTTGGTGTGTCAGGTTGAGTTTATTAACCCTTGTCCTGCTGAATATTCATTTATCATATGACATTGCGTCTGAGAGTGTAATAACGCCATGTAATAAATTTGATAATCCACTGGTGGATTAAATATGCAAATTAGCTAGATACGTCCCGTAACGTTACATGTACGGCGTCCTTAACGACTTCACGTTTACTAACGGCAGAATATTGACATTTTTGTAAACAATCGTGAATAAAATGCGTTTTAAATGTCATATAATAAATAGAATCTTGCATTCGTGCTCATGTATTATTGAATTTATTGAACTCGTTGAGGAAAATGGATAAAATGCTCGGCAAAGCCTCGCATTTTATCTCTTTTCCTCAACTCGTTTAATAAATTTAATAATACATGCACACTCATGTAAGATCCTCTATATATGCCACACCCACTACCGATATCAACCAATCAGATTACCTGTAGCAAATTATTACAACAAATTCACAATCTGAATGGCAAACAATGTAGATCCTGATCAGATGGCATCTGGATCTACATTGTTTCAAAGATAAGGCATATCCGGGCTCAGCAGGACAAGGGTTAATTTAGAAATTTATTTAAAAAAAATAGACAGAACCTTAGGAGACAGTAAATTTTCCAGTTTGATTCTGCAGCACCTAATCTGGGTCTGCACCCTTTGCCAGTTGCTCTGGTCTGGGTCTGCATTGTTTGCCACTGTCCCATTTTGGGGTTTTCTGTATAAAATGGGCTAACCCAAAAGATGCCAAGAAAAATGGCATCTGAAAATGTTGTCCGTTTTTTGTCATCTACTGAATCTTTTTATAAACTTTTCAAACATATTTTTGCATCTGGCCAAACAGTATGGACCCTCTGATCCAGGTCCACACTGTTTGCAATAATGAATTTTAACTCATTTAAATGGGAAACCCCAAAACGGGTGGTTGGCAAACAGTGCAGGCCCAGATCAGGTGCTGTGTTTGATCAGGACCTACACTGTTTGAAAAAAGTTCAGTCGATTTTCAAAAACACAACCTGACACCCCTAAATTTTGAAATAGATGCCTGCTATATATGAGGAGGAAGATTCCATTTGGTACAAAAAGGGTAAACAGCTTAGATGATCTAAGCCGGCTCAGGCAAAGCGGTGCGAGTCGGCCTGTCCATGCATATAAACTCTATTGGTTTCATTGGGTGACAGGGCTTGTGATGTCATTTCATCTCAATGTTGGGTAAAAGTCCCACAGAATTGGAAGCAACATCTCCAAAATGACCTATATAGTGTTGATGGGGACGTTAAACATCAAGTTAAACAAACCAGCAGACGACAGTTGTTGTGTTTGGCATCTACCGGTTCATTGCATAATAAACCATGCCATGGTGATCAATAGCTATTGTATTATTTGTGCATAATGGGATCTTACAATTATTTAAGAATCGAGGTTCATGTTGAATAAGGGTGCTTTGAAGGTGAATGAGTGTAAATACAGGTAAGATTTAGTAGTTTTGATAAAACTTGATTGAGCCTGCATTAATTACTAAAACACGTATATTCAAATATATTGGTAAAATTTTAATGCCAAAAAAGAAATTTTTCAGATAAAACTCCTGATATTTTTCATATTTCTTCTCAAAACATAGATTGTGGGTGTACTCATTATACTCATTAGAACTGCCTCAGTGAGGGGATTCTAACTAGTACACACAATCAATGTTTTTGAGCAGTAATAAGAAATTATGTGTTTTTGTGATGAATAGTTTCTGTTGATTATGCACTAGTCATTTGTAACCACTGCCCCCCCCCCCCTCCCCCGACGGGGATAGGTGGGGGATAGCGAGGCTGATATGCGGGGTAGTTACCATCTATCCATCTATGTCCCCCCCCCCCCCCCAGTGCCGGGTTAATGTGGGGGGTTTGATATTATGGAAATATACCCCCAGTGGAATGAACTATTATAAACAGTGGGGCTGTGACCTTCTGGAGGTACCCCGCAGTGCAGGGCTTCTAGCAGGGCTGTGAAAAGTGAGAAGTCATTGTCCCCGCTATCCCCATAGGTGTGTGTGGGGGGCAGTGGTTACAAATGAGTGGTGCATTAGTTTTATATACTTGGGCTTCTGCTTTTCTTCTGTTTATGTTGCCTGTAAGCAATTATATATGTTTAACCCATTTTGTACCGGAAACCCCACAACGGGCACCTTGGCCAGATAAGATAACGCGGCATCTCATCAGGGCCTACACTATTTGCAGAAAGTTCAGCCATTTTCCAAATGAATTTTGTTTGTTTGATTTGAGGTTTAACGTTCCTGTCAACACTGTAAAGGTCATTTTGGAGACGTTGCTTCCAATTTTGTGGGACTTTTACCCGACCTTGAGATGAAATGACATCTAAAGCCCTGCTGACCAATGAAACCATTAGGGTTTATTAGCATGGACGGGCTGACACGCACCGCTTTGCCTGGGCAGACTTAGATCCTCCAAGCGGTTTACCAGTACTCGTGTGCGATTGATTTGAGGTTTAACCTCCCTGTCAACACTGTAACGGTCATTTTTGAGACAATGCTTCCAATTTCGTTGGACTTTTGCCAGACACTGAGATGAATGACATCTCTAGCTCTGTTGCCCAATGAAACCAATAGGGTTTGTAAGCATGTACGGTCCAACTCGCACCACTTTACTTGGGCAGGCTTAGATCCTCTTAAGCGGTTTACCAGTACTAGTGTGCAGGTCGGTTTCAGCTCTGCATGGAAGCCATCTGATCTGGATCTACACTGTTTGGCATTCAGTTTATGAATTTGTAGCAATAAATTACATCAAGTAATTTGATTGGTTGATAGACAGAAATGGGTGTGGCTTAAATGAATATTCAGCAAGATAAGGGTTAAAATACTATAGAATTTGAACATGCTGTTGTGGTATAAACATATTTTAATTGTTACCTCATTGTACAACATAACAAACACAAAAATCGCTTAATCCTTATTTTGCTGTTCACAACAACCCCTATCTTTGCCAACAGTGTAGATCCAGTTCAGATAGCTTCTGAAGAAGCCATCTGATCAGGATTTACACTGTTTGGTATTCATTTTATGAATTTGTAGTAAGTAATTTGATGGTTGATAGACAGAAATAGGTGTGGCTTAAATAAATATTCAGCAAGATAAGGGTTAAGCTATGTTCCCGCTATCACAATTCGCTCCACGATTGAAATCGTGTTCTTAATCGTGGACTAATCGTGGTGATCCTATCAGTTCTTATCAGATCTTGAGGTCAGTGGTAGCAATCGTGTTAATCGTAGAAAACTTTTGAACGGTTCAAAATTTTTCTACGATCAACACAATCAATTGTAAAATCGGGATCATCATATTGCAGCCTAGCAAAGCGCGACTGATCGTACCTAATCATGCTTCTAAATTGTGGTGATCAGGGTCGATCTTGAACAAGACAAACACTACATGTACATTCTGTTGAGATGTGTTGCGATCTCCCATGGTCTGTCATGATTTGTTACGCTCTGTCGAGTCCCATTGCCCAAGACATGGCATGCATGACTCGCGATCAGATACGTTTTGATACGAGTAAATGCGAGTAGAAACAAGAAGTTACGTTTTTACACAAACGCTCAGGATCTTTTACGAGTTCTCGTGCCCATATGTATACCGGACAGGATTTAATGGGACTCATCCAGCGATCTGCTCTTGAAGAGAGTACATCTAGGCACAGGCCTTTGCTAGTATTTTGGAGCATTTGAAAGATGTCACCCAAGTGTACTAGAGGCAGGAAGGAAAAAGGCAAGGCTGTCCCAGGAGCCTGAACCATTCTAGCCAGAGAAAATGCCACATTGTCATTATCCACAACTTCTGCCATCATCAATGGTTGAGGGTTAGTGTTTATGTTGTAAAAGTTCAAGAAACAATGAAGACCATGGTCAGTTTGGCTGTATATATACCCGACAGGGTACCATCGAAGCTCAAATCGTGAACGCCGTCAATCATGAGCATGAAAAACATCTAGACGACAGTCGTACGCCGTTGCCATCGTAACAGAGTGCATCGGTTCGTGATGAGCTTATAAGAACTATATGCACGTATCAGATCATCCCAATTGCGGGGAACCCAATCGTGATGATCGTTTCAGATCGAGACCAAGTTGTAGACTCGATTGCAACTATCCTATCGGAACGCATTTAATCGTATCTGAACGGGAGAGCAGCTGGCTGATCGGGACACCTAAAATTGACAAATCGTGATTGGATTGCATCTGAGCACAACAAAAAAAATGTACCAGAAAGTATCGACTCTCATCACCTCGTATCCAAATCTGAAATTTCAGAGAAAATTCCACAACCTGCTATGTATTGCCAATCGTGATGTTCGTAAAGGATCGCACGACAGTGGGAACCTAGCATTACCAGCACACATCATTTTCAAAAAATCTCAAAAAGTCTTTATTGTTTTTCAGAGAAAATAAGGCTTGGCATCATTACGATAACACACTTGTGCAACATAGTGCATTTTTCACATCTCCAAAATGGCTACTTTTCTGATGAAAATCCGTGATATTTTTCTTATTTTTACTCAAAACATAGGTTGTGCCATCTGATCAGGATCTACATTGTTTGCCATTCAGATTGTGAATTTGTTGCAATAATTTGCATCAAGTAATCTGATTGGTTGATAATCGGTAGTGGGTGTGGCATATATGAATATTCAGCAGGACAAGGGTTAAAACACAGGAATGAATTTTGTTATTTCAGCTAAAAACACATAAAATCTGTGGTTGGACCATTAAATTACGATAACACACCCATGCGATATAGTGCATTTTTCACAGCTCCAAAATGGCTAATTTTCTGATGAAAATCCCTGAAAATTTGTTATTTTTACTTCAAACAGGTTGTGAGTGCTCGTGAGAACCGCCTTAAGAGTACTCACAACCTATGTCTTGGAGCAGAAATAAGAAAAGTAATGTACACCCCCCTAAACCCCAGTTTTCTCTATAAAAAGTGGGGTTTGGTGGGGGGTCTTTCAAAGCCTTGTTAGCATAACGAATAAAAAGAAACATCGCTGATAGCTCTAGATATCTGAAAAGTACTGATATTTTGTTTAATTTTGCATGTAAACATATGTTGCGGGTACTCATTAGAAGCGCCTCAGTGTAGCTATTGTCTATAAATAATCATTATCTGGATAGTCACATGGACATCAACACTGAAGAACTCCTTTGCTTAGTAACTTTGTGACAGCATTATTAATCAAAGCATTGATAGCTCTTGTGGGTTGACTGTCTCTGCGTATGGGAATACATTGACTAAAACTGTTTTGTGTAGCCCTTAAATTCCTGTACTGTAAGTGAACAATGCAGATCCTGTTCAGACACCATTCTGTTGTATCTGATCTGGGTCTACACTTTTTGACAAACCAAACACATAATTCCAGTCCAGATTCTTCAGTTAACCTCTTATTCAGGCCTCATATTTTTCAGGCATTTATAGGATTTCAGTCTTTGAGAGCTTGATTTTTTCTTGATTACATGCTTTTAGATTTTGATTTTTCTTCTATATTCTGTTTAAAATGACTATTTAACCCTTATCATGTTGATATAATGCATTTCTTCAGTTCACAAACTGCATTACAAACAGTGTAGATCCTGATCAGATGGCTTCTTCAGAAGCCATCTGATCTGGATCTACACTGTTTGCAAAGGTAGGGGTTGTCGTAAACAGCAGGATAAGAGTTAAAGGCTGTAAAATCGGGTCTTTCAGGCATGGAAAAGCCTGGTCAGTATGAGGCCTGCTTATTCTGAGCTGACAATGAAACGAATTGAGCCCCCATTTTCTATAAATAATGTTTCCTGGATTTCATACAAGTCAGTAATAGTCACATGAACAGCAGTACTGGAGAGCTTCTGTGTGCGGTAACTTTCAGTTTATTGACAAACAATTGACCCAAAAGTTCATATTCAGGAATGAAAGCGGCCCCCGCCCATCGGGGCTTGAAGAAATATATGGGCTGCGTGATGCTTCCACGCAGAGCTGAATCCAACCCGCACATGAGTACTGGTAAACCACTTAGAGGATCTAAGCCTGCCCAGGAAAAGAGGTGCGCACGAGTCGGACCGCCCATGCTTATAAACCCTATTGGTTTCATTGGGCGACAGGGCTTGATCAGTCATTTCATCTCAGTGTCGGGTAAAAGTCTCACAAAATTGGCAGCAACGTCTCCAAAATGACCTTTACAGTATTGACGCAGACGTTAAACCTCAAATCAAACAAACAAAATCAGAAATGAAAGGTTTGCAAGAAAAGAATCAGATTGGGTGAGTGGGGTAGAAAAATACAGTCCCTAGGATCACAGTTATGAAGTAAGCCTTATGATGCCATACAGTGACTTTCGGAATGGAATTTTCTTTTCACCCCTTTCACCTTTGTGATATTTTTATAATCCCAGACGTTTCTGTCCTCCTAATGTAAAACGTCATTGCTAAAGCGTTAACCCTTGTCCTGCTGATCCCGGATATGCCTTATCTTTCAAACAATGAAGATCCAGATCAGATGGCTTCTGAAGAAGCCATCTGATCAGGATCTACATTATTTGTCATTCAGTTTATGAATTTGTTGCAATAATTTGCATCAAGTAATCTGATTGGTTGATAATCGGTAGTGGGTGTGGCATATATGAATATTCAGCAGGACAAGGGTTAACATATTTTCTTCTACTTTCAGGTTGACTGTAACCGTGGCAGCAGTTCATATTATTCCAAAGCTGGATAAATAAAACAACAGCTCAACAATTTTAGAAGAATGCTTATGTATGTGTTCTTCAAAACATTAAAGCCACCATTTCAATACTCGTTTTCTCTATACAAGTAAAACTAATTGTGCTGTCTGTAGTAGACTTTAAAAAATTTATTGCTGATAATGTAATGCTGAATTCTTGCACTAATTTATGCCAAAATTACGATGAGATTATACAGGATGGGAAAAAGAAAAGTCCTTTTGTACCTTAGCATTCCAGCTCTGTTTATCCTCACTGTTATTGTACTGACATTTCATCTTCTGGGCGAGTCTGGTGAGGATCGGGATGGTCGTGTAAGGCTTATCGCCAATCGGGAAGGACGCAGACTTTCAGAAAATGATCAGGAGGATTTGGACCTGAAATTCAAGTCAACATATAAAACTGATCCTGAGCTAGAAAAGACATATGATTTGGACAGATTGTTGATGTTGGGAATGGTGAAAACAGAGTCGGATGAAGAGAGAAAACAAGAAGGTAAAATGTAGGGCTGGCTAATCGGTTCTGTAAATATAACCGATTATCAGTCCTGTCATTGCGATCGATAATCGATTAGTAATCGCTAAGATTTTTGTCATAATTTTACCTTTACCTGGCTTTCTGTCTGAGCATGACTCTTACCATATATTTCACTTTACCATATGTATATTTGAACTGACAGGCCTGGGCAAACAGTGTAGACCCAGATGAGACGCTGCAGAGTGCGGCGTCTCATCAGGGTCTGCACTGTTTGCCACTCATCCAGCTATTTTAGGCATAACTTTGAGTAATAAATTGTACCTATCAAGTAATCGATTAAAAGCAAATCAGAAATGATAATCATTTTTGTGGAATTTATCGATTGATTAATCGATTATATGATTAATTGTGTCAGCCTTAGTAAAATGCCTCTCCAACCTCTGAGCCCATTTTCAAAGCATCATTAGCTTAAACCATAAGATGCCAATCAAGACAATTGTCGTCTGCTTTGTCGTCTACTGGTTACTTTAATAGTCATTTTTGCAAACAACGTGGACCCAAATCAGATTGCTTCTCTAGGAGCAGTCTGATTTGGGTCCACACTGTTTGCCTGAATGAAAAAATATTTTTTAAAATGTTTGCAAAAAGATTCAGCAGACGACATTTTTAGATGTAGTTTTTCTCGGCGTCTGAAAGCTTAATTTACTCTGGGACCATTTGTACAAAATTAATGATGTCATTAGTTAATGTATCGTTATAACTTTGATCTTTTGATATGGCAAAAAATTATGCGGATATTTTTGCAGAAAAAATGTAAATGCAAACCCTTCTCCTTTTTTTCAGCAAAAAAAAAAAAACTTTATTGGACAGTTGTACTTACTAGAACAGTAATCATTTTGACCACTTACAAGCTCATTAAGGCAATGACACTTTGAACTACTGGGCCCTAGTATTTTTGCTGAAAAAAAAAAAATTGAGTAGCTTTTGCATATAGCTTTTGCATCTCTTTGTTTCAGCAAAAATATTAGTGAATATGCTGAATTTAATGATCAAACCATCGGGGCTTGGTTTGTTTGTTTGTTTGTTTGATTTGAGGTTTAACATCCCCATCAACACTGTAAAGGTCATTTTGGAGACGTTGCTTCCAGTTTTTGTGGGACTTTTACCTGACATTGAGATGAAATGACATCTCAAGCCCTGTCACCCAATGAAACCAGTAGGTTTTATAAGCATGGATGGTCCGACACTCACACTGCTTTGCCTGGGCAGGCTTGGATCCTCTAAGCGGTTTACCAGTACTGGTGTGTGGGTTGGATTCAGCTCTGCGTGGAAGCATCATGCAGCCCATATATTTCGGGGGCCTCATCGGGGCTTGGAGAAATAGAAAGGGCTGCATGATGCTTCCATGCAGAGGGTAAACTTGTCGAATGTGAGTACTGGTAAACCGCTTAGACAGCCTTAGCCTGCCCTGACTGGCTGAATATGGCCTAATTGTGTTGATTGGGCTGTTCAACTCCAAACAAATATGGGTCTAGTTATATAACCACCTTCATTTTAAACTTTCATGCGCTAATCACGAATAGCAGATGGAATTTTCAAAGTACATGGTTGTATCTTTGTCTTATTTTTCAGAGAAAAAACAAAAGCTTGAAGTTACAAGAGAATCATCTGTATTGTCAAACCTTATTTTCTCTGAAAAATATTAAAGAACAAAATTTAAGTTGTCATCTGCTTTATCTGCTTTAGTATTTTCTATAGTGCCTGAAGGTTTAAGAAATTCATAGCATACCGTAATGATCCTAAGTATTGGGAAAGATAGACCTAGGCAAACAGTGCAAACCCAGATCAGACTGTTATGAGAATTACAGCAAGTCCTCAAGGTGTCTGAATTTTTAGGAGTTTTAAGGTAACACAGAATACATGCAGATTAACCTGTGCAACCATGTACAGTGTGGCCTGATTGGCCGCGGGATCCGAAAATAGCCCATGTGACCTGTACAGTCTGTACTATTGTGCATTTTTACTGATTGCATATCATTATACATGTCGATTTGTTGTATTATTACATGTACGTTTTTGAACTTTGTAGTCATTAAAATAAATCAATAATATAACCTGTCAACTGCTTACATGCAGACAGCATTTTTCAAAATATTTTTTGCTTTCATTTCGGTGAAATAAGGCCTGATATTAAATGTGAATTGTCAGCAGACAATTCACATGTAATGACAGGCCTTATTCACGATGAAAACCATTTACAGAAAATCAAAATTGCTGTTTGCTCTAGAGTTTTATGAAGCATTTTATGGGTTAAAGTTATGTTGCATTGATGTAATTATAATGTAGAAATGTTGCAGTGTGCATACATACCCGTCAACTATCACCCCTAGCAGACATCATTTTTCAAGTACATATTATTCTTTTCTTGTTTTTGGATGAAAATAAGGACTCACATTACATGTGAATTGTCTGCCACCACGCAGACAATTCAGTTGTAATGTCAAGCCTTATTCACAATTGAAAATATAAAAAAAAAAAAATCAAAATTGCCGTCTGCTCTAGGCCGTTTGGTGGTTTCCCACCTGAAATGGGTTTAACATTGAAATGGGTTAAACATTTTAACCGATTTCAGGCGGGAAACTGCTAAACGGGTACCCTGGAAAACAGTGCATCCCAGATCAAATGCAGCCTCTGATCAGGGTCTGCACTGTTTGCTAACAGAATTTTCTGTCAAAAATAGAATGAAAAAATAGGCTTGACACTCCTTATATGACAAATGGACTTGTCCAACATATAGCAGTGGATGAATCCACTAGTATGTAATGGGTTATAAGGGTTAAAGTATGTTGTAATGATGTAATTCACCTTATTTGCATAATCTGCTGGTTCCTAGTCTGAAGGTTATCAGTGTTGGAAAAACAGGTAACCAGTGTCTGGTTACCTGTTTTTCCAATATTGACAATGTGCAAGCTGGGAGCCAGCAAATAATGCAAATATGGTGAATGGTTTTTAAAAATGGACCAGTGCACCACCAAACCTGACGACAATACATGCATGACAAACAGAGACTCAGATCAGCCTGTGCATCCACTGTTTGCATGAGTCTTCCTTAGTCTCTCTGGCTTTGAGTGACTGTCATGGCACATGTTTGCTGGTGACACATCTTCTTGATGGGTCTTAACCCTTGTCCTGCTGAATATTCATTTAAGCCACACCCATTTCTGTCTATCAACCAATCAAATTACTTCATGTAATTAATTGCTAAAAATTCATAAAATGAATGCCAAAAAGTGTAGATCCAGATCAGATGGCTTCTTCAGAAGCCATCTGATCTGGATCTACACTGTTTGCAAAGATAGGGGTTGTCGTGAACAGCATGATAAGGGTTAATGTACAATTTCTTTTTTCTTTGTAGGAAATCAACAACATGCATTTAACGAGCTGTTGAGTGATAGACTTAGCCTACATAGGGCCATACCTGACACAAGGCACAGACTGTAAGTAAACAATACAAGCTAAGCTTTTAAAAAAGCATAGACTCAGAACTATTAATCCATTTTATACTGAATGGAAATCTTCCCATTTATATAATAGTGTTGTAAACTGCTACAAAAATCTTAGTGCAGATGATGTTATTTTCCTCAGAAAATCTGGCTACAAATCTGCTGAAATTCAAAAATTATTTACAATGGCATGTTTAGTATTTTAACCCTTGTTATGCAGAATAATTCATTTCTGACTATCAACCAATCAAATTACTCATTTAGATTTGCAAACTGAATGACAGTGTAGATCAAGATCAGATGGCTTCTGAAGAAGCTGTCTGATCTGGATCAACCCTGTTTGTAGATCCAGATCAAATGGTTTCTTCAGAAGCCATCTGATCTGGATCTACACTGTTTCCAAAGATAGGCGTTGTCGTGAACAGCAGGATATGGGTTAACCCTTGTCCTGCTGAACCAGGTTATGCTCTACCTTTGCAAACAGCATAAATCTAGATCAGATGGCTTCACATGATTTGATCTACTTTACACTGACCTCCAAACTGTGATTTAGCGCCCAACAAATCATTGCTAGACCTGATCTATTTCTTAACCCTTCAGATGCCAGTCTCGACAATTGTCGTCTACTTGTTATCTGCTTTGTCATCTGCTGGGTACTTTATAATTCAGTGATGCAAACAGTGCTGACCCTGATCCGACTGCTCCTATGCAGTCTGATCACTGTCCACACTGTTTGCCTCACAGTATACAAAAAAATGTTTTTAAAAGGTTTGCAAGAAGTGTAAGCAGACGACACAAACAGACGTCATTTTCAGATGTAGTTTTCAAGGTATCCTTAGGGATAAATAACTCTGTGGCTCTATTTCAGATGTAAGACAAAGACATTCCGCCGAGATTTGCCCAAAGCTAGTGTGATAATATGCTTCTACAACGAGGCATGGTCAACTTTGCTGAGAACTGTACACTCTGTACTGGATAGAACACCCCCAGAATTCTTGTATGAGATAGTTCTGGTAGATGATAGCAGTGACTTAGGTAAGTTTTATTTTGTTGTGAACTTTACAGATTACCATACATTCATTATATCGGCAAAACTTGTTATAACAGCAATTTGAATGAAATGACTACTCAGCTAAAGGGTTAGCCACGGTTCTGAGCAGCATGGGCTTCCATTGGGTTGGAAATGCACAAATAGAGTCCATTGTAATCATGAAAGAGTCTTGCAATCTAAAACTTCGAGAAACAAATCTTATAGATATTTGTTAAACTGAGGCGATTCTAACAAATGTCTATAACATTTGTTTCTTGAAGTAATAATGGGGAAAAGGCCTTTTATTACCCTATCATTCTCCTAACTGGGATTCTATATAACTGCAAATTCTTTATAACGGCACAATAAATAGAGAAAACCAGGTTCGTGTCTTTTGATATCAAGTTTATCAGGCAAGGCTTCGAGAAAGCGTCTAGACGCGTTCTCGAAGCCGAGCCTGATAAACTTGATATCAAATGACACGAATCTGGTATTCTATTTATCAGTTTAACCCCTTGTCCACACTTTAAATATGCAATTTAGGATAGGTTATCAATAGTCTTCAGTTCGTCCCAACATTCATCGGTCCATATATTTAGTATCATCTGATCGTTATTTTTCCTATGATGTTTTTTATGTATTTTTTTCTCCAGTTTTTCCAGTATTTAAAACATTTTTGCCAATATTTCCAGGAGTACGGGTCATTCGTAAAAGTGCAACGTCACGTTGACTTGATAAAGCTCCCTTATCCTGAGATAGCATATCTTTATCAGGTCAAAGTGTTACAATACAATTTATATAAGGGGTAACTGATAATAGACAATAATGTGGGTCTTCTGTATATGCTGTGGTTAGCACAGATGCTGTAATCTATAACAAGCACACACCAATACTTTTTTTAACCCTTGTCCTGCTGAATATTCATATATGCCACACCCACTGCCGATTATCAACCAATCAGATTAATTGATGCAAATTATTACAACAAATTCACAATCTGAATGACAAACAATGTAGATCCTGATCAGATGGCTTCTTCAGAAGCCATCTGATCTGGATCTACATTGTTTCAAAGATAGGACATATCCGGGCTCAGCAGGACAAGCGTTAAGGAGTACTGTATCTGACAGACAGGCCTTAACAAACATTGTAGACCCAGATGAGATGCCACAGAATGTGGCATCTCATCAGGGTCTACACTGTTTGCCACTCATCCTGCTAAAATGGGGTACTCAACTGTACTTGTTTCAAATTTTAGAACAAGTGTGGTTAGGAGTTGAGGTGTTTGAATACTTAGGGTAAATATGGTACAGTTGACACCAATTTTGAGTGCAAGATTTTTCAGACTGCTGAAGTTTTAACAGTGGTAAATGATCAGTCAAACATATCAATGATTATGCGGACAAACTGCCGAGTTGTGTTTCAATACAGGTGCATGCCTTATTCGTCACTAGGTAATATGTGACAGGTGTTCTTGTATAAGCTTCTTGGAACATTCCATTGGAGCTCTTAAGTATTGTCATCATTTCCAAATGGCTGCTGGGATGATTATAACCAGTTTTACTGAAATGCCAAGCCTGATTTTGATGAAGAGCTGATTAGATAGTTTAAACTTGCCTTGCAATATTTTAACCCTTATCTTGCTGTTCACGACAACCCCTATCTTTGCAAACAGTGTAGATCCTGATCAGATGGCTTCTGAAGAAGCCATCTGATCAGGATCTACACTGTTTGGCATGCAGTTTATGAATTTGTAGCAATAAATTACATCAAGTAATTTGATTGGTTGATAGACAGAAATGGGTGTGGCTTAAATGAATATTCAGCAAGATAAGGGTTAAGTTAGCAGGGGGAACCATTATCCTGCTGTTCACAACAACCCCTACCTTTGCAAACAGTGAAGATCCAGATCAGATTTCCTCAGAAGAAGTTATCTGATCAGGATCTACACTGTCATGCAGTTTGTGAATGGAATGGATGCATAGAGAATACCAGGTTCGTGTCTTTTGATATCAAGTTTATCAGGCAAGGCTTTGAGAACGCTTGTAGAATCACGAGGCTTGCCGAGCGATTCTACATGCGTTCTCGAAGCCGAGCCTGATAAACTTGATATCAAAAGACATGAATCTGGTATTCTATTTATCAGTTAATCCCCTTAAACTCTCTTGCAATTTTGCCAATTTTTGCAGTAGTCCAGTTCATAGAAGTATAAGGTCACGTTGACCTGATAAAGCTCACTTGTCCTGAGATAGCATATCTTTATCAGGTCAAGGTGTTACAGAACCATTAATATAGGGGGTAACTGATACAATATTACCTATCAGGTAATCTGATCAACTAATAGCTGGTGATGGGTTTGGCTCTGTTTAATTAGCAGCTGGTAAGGGAAGAGGGCAAAGCCTTGTTCTTGCATAAAAACCTATGCTTATGGCTGTTTGAAGCCATTGTCAAATTGACCGAAAGCCGTGGTCAAACAGCAAAAACCATGTTCAAATCATGAAATTCGCGTACTGTTTGAACATGGATTTTGAGCTTTTGAAATCACAAGACGGGCCTTGCTTTGTTTACGTTACGTTGAGCGATGTAACGTCATCGCCCTGAACGTAGCGTTTTAGGGTTCTATGATGACGTCACTGCATGACAACCTCATTGTAAACATCATTCTGAACTGGCCGCAATTTTGGTTTGCCTGTTGCATTTGGAGAGTTTATTTTGGAATTTATATGGAGCTTTTGGGCGTTTTCGTCAAAATTTCCTGTCGGATTCGTAAGTTATGCAAGAACAATGATCATCCATGGTTATTTCATTGCATTAACATTTGCCGGATCCCGAGGAAGCTGTTTGAACATGAGGCCTAGTGGCCTCATGTTCAAACAGCTTCCTCGGGATCCGGCTAATGTTAACTAGGCCTCATGTTCAAACAGCTTCCTCGGGATCCGGCAAATGTTAATGCATGAAAAACCATGGTTGATCCCTATATTATTTCTTCTGTTTCTGCACTTTCATTCATCTTTCTTGTTCTCACATGTCTCTCTCTTTCATCTTGTTTACTATCTCTTCTGTCTGTTTTTGACTGGGAGACGACACAACATACCAACAAAGGTTAAATCCCAACACAATAAAGAATATGTATTCTTGCACACCAGACAAGGAAATCCGTGATTTTACCCTGGGATAGAAATTTATGTTCTGACCCTGGTGTTCCGACCCCAAATCGAATATAATCGCGTGTTTGATAAATGCACTGGTTGATTACAACCTCATGTGCTGCGTCGTCATGTGTGACGTCACTAAACATTCCTGTTGTGTCATCACAAAATGGCGGACGTCGGTAACCGAAGTGACAGCAGCATTAAAAATTCGCAGTAGAAATGGAAGGTATGCAAGAAAAAGAATCCAATATGGGTGCGAGGGGCGGATAGAAAATTCCGTCCCTCGGGATCACTGTCCGGACAGTGTCCCTCGGGACGGACTTTTCCATCCACCTCTCACACCCATATAAGATTCTTATAACCTGCCCAACTTGTGATTCTTGTCCCTTTGCAGTTCCTCTTCAGAACAGATTGGCAGAGTATGTATGGAACTTACCAGGTCGTAAGGTGAAGGTCGTGAGGACACCAGACAGGCAAGGACTGATTCGGGCGAGAATGTATGGTGCTAATGTGGCAACAGGGGAGGTAATACCACAAAAAGCTAGAAAAATTAAATTCACTACGAAATACATCAAAGCAGTGATACTGGAACTATTTGATAGGCAGCCATTTTTTATTCGACAAGCGCAAATTATATTCCTAAAATCAAGTGTTCTGAGCTATTTTTAAGTCCCTAGGAAAGAACTCCATTACTGTAGATATTAATATATTTGCAATATTTTTCTTATTTTAAAATTCTTTTCATATGAATTACTCCAAAGGGAATTTAATAAGCAATATTTTTACATTTCAGATATTAGTTTGTTTAGAAATGATGTTACCATAATGATCCTAAAAATTCTGACACCTTGAGGACTCTCCTAAAGTTTTAACAAATTGGTTTCAGGATCCAGCAAGGAGTCAAAAGGTGGAGACAGAATAGCAAACAGTGTAGACCCTGATCAGACTGCTCCTGAAGGAGCAGTCTGATCTGGGTATCCACTGTTTGCTTAGGCATATCTATCCCCTTAAGATCACGTCGGTAGTAGTCTTTTGAGTCAGAACAGTTTTTTCATGTTAAAGACCAAAAGGCTTAAGTATAAAATAAATTGTGAGTCCTTTTTTATTAGCTCACCTGTCACGTAGTGACAAGGTGAGCTTTTGTGATCACTTTTTGTCCGTCGTCCGTCGTGCGTGCATCCGTGCGTGCGTGCATCCGTCCGTAAACAATTTCAAATAAGTATATCTCTAATACCCCATGGTCAATCTTGATCAAATTTCATGGGAAGCATCATCAGGTAGGGGGAAAGGCTGCATAAGGTTTTTGGGCTGATCAGATTGGAATTCTGGTTGCCATGGCAACATATAGCTCCCATAGACTATCAATGGGAAAAAATTAAAATATCTTCTTCTCTGAAACCACAGGGCCCAGAGCTTAGATATTTGGCAACTAGCAACGGCAAGTGGTCACCTACATAATTCCTGCCAATCATGCCCCTGGGGTGCAAATTGGCCACACCCTGGGGCCCCTTAGCTCCCAAAGACTCATAATGGAAAAAAAGCTTCAAAAATCTTCTTCTCTGAAACCACAGGGTCCAGAGCTTAGATATTTAAAATGTAGCAAGGGCCAGTGGTCACCTACATAATTCCTGCCAATCATGCCCCTTGGTTCCAAATGGGCTACGCCCCAGGGCCCCTTCGCTCCCATAGACTCATAATGGAACAAAAAGCTTCAAAAATCTTCTTCTCGAAAACCACAGGGCCCAGAGTTTAGATATTTAGCATGTAGCCACGGCAAGTGGTCACCTACATAATTTCTGCCCAATCATGCCGCTGGGGTCCAAATGGGCCACGCGCCGGGGCCCCTTAGCTCCCATAGACTCATAATGGAAAAAAGCTTCAAAAATCTTCTTCTCTGAAACACAGGGCCCAGAGTTTAGATATTTAGCATGTAGCAACGGCAATTGGTCACCTACATAATTCCTGCCAATCATGCCCCTGGGTTCCAAATGGGCCACGTGCTGGGGCCCCTTTGCTCCCAAAGACTCATAGTGGACAAAAGCTTAAAAAATCTTCTTCTCTGAAACCACAGGGCCCAGAGCTTAGATATTTAGTAGGTAGCAACGGCAAGTGGTCACCTATATAATTCCTGCCTATCATGCCCCTGGGGTCCAAAAGGGCCACGCCTCGGGGCCCCTTAGCTACTTTAGACTCATAATGAAAAAAAAAAGCTTCAAAAATCTTCTTCTCTGAAACCACAGGGCCCAGAGCTTAGATATTTAGCATGTAGCATTGGCAAGTGGTCACCTACATAAATCCTGCCAATAATGCCCTTGGGGTCCAAATGGGCCACGCCCCGAGGCCCCTTAGCTCCCATAGACCCATAATGGAAAAAAGATTAAAAAATCTTCTTCTCTGAAACCACAGGGCCCAGAGCTTAGATATTTAGCATGTAGCAACGGCAAATGGTCACCTACATAATTCCTGCAAATCATGCCCCTGGGTTCCAAACGGGCCACACCCGGGGCCCTTTAGCTCCTATAGACTCATAATGGAAAAAGGCTTAAAAAATCTTCTTCTCTGAAATCACAGCGCCCAGAGCTTAGATATTTAGTACGTAGCAACGGCAAGTGGTCACCTACATAATTCCTGCCAATCATGCCCCTTTGGGTCCAAAAGGGATGGCTCGGGGCCCCTTAGCTCCTATAGACTCATAATGGAAAAAAAGCTTCAAAAATCTTCTTCTCTGAAACCACAGGGCCCAGAGCTTAGATATTTAGCATGTAGCAATGGCAAGTGGTCACCTACATAAATCCTGCCAATCATGCCCGTGGGGTCCAAATGGGCCACGCCCCGGGGCCCCTTAGCTCCCATAGACTCATAATGGAAAAAAAGATTAAAACATCTTCTTTTCTGAAACCACAGGGCCCAGAGCTTAGATATTTAGCATGTAGTGACGGCAAGTGGTCACCTACATAATTCCTGCCAATCATGCCCCTGGGGTCCAAACAGGTGAGCGATATAGGGCCATTGGGCCCTCTTGTTTTGAAAATAAAAGCTGTGTGACAAACTTGGGCCATAGAAGTGACTGCATTATTTAAGATCAATCCTCAGAACTGAAAGGTACACAAGAACAAGATTCTTACATAAAAGTGTGAGGGGAAGAAAAATCCATCCCTTTGGATTTTGGGGTCACAGTCTGGCATTCTTTGGAAAGCCATATGATGCCGGTCAGTGACCCTGGGTGTTTGGAAAATTTGCAATAAGCTGCATAAACAATTTTCAGTGGAGACAAAAGAGAAAAATTTTAAAATGCCGTCTGCTGATTTGTTTTGTTTGATTTGAAGTTTAACGGCCCCATCAACACTGTATAGGTCATTTTGGAGATGTTGCTTCCAATTTTGTTGGACTTTTACCCCACATTGAGATAAAATGACATCTCAAGCCCTGCCGCCCAATGAAAACAATAGGGTTTATAAGCATTGGTGTCCGACTCGCATCGCTTTTCCTGGGCAGGTTTAGATCCTCTAAGCAGTTTGCCACTACTTGCATGCGGTCGGTTTCAGCTCTGTGTGGAAGCATCATGCAGCCCATCTATTTCTTCAAGCCCCGATGGGCGGGGGCAGTACCGTCTGCTGAAATTTTACCCAGAATGGTAAGCATTGACAAAGTAAAGTAATTTGTTTACATGTTTAGAACATGTATTCTTTGTCTTGCTGAATAAATTAAACTAGAATCACGCAGTCGATGGCAAGCCATCGCATATCCCCACGCTCCCCCCCCCGGGCCCCATCCCCTGGGCTATCCCCTAGGGGTGTTTGACCCCGAGGGGTAAAATTTTGATTGTGATGTATTCTACTCATCATGCCGTTCGATTTAATATGCTACAAGACCATGTTCTGAAAACTTTGATTTTTTATCCCCATGGTGCCCCATCCCTGGCCCCATTCCCAGGGGTAGGATCAAAATTCTGAAAGTGTGATGCACTCCCCAGACCAAAGTTTTATCAGTTCCCAAAGTTTCAAGTTTCTATCTATAACGGTCTAGGAGGAGTTATCCGGTAACAGTAATGTATGGGGGTAAAGGGGTCAAAATCAGTTTTTGACCTCTGGTGACCTCAAAATTGACCCCAGGGGTCAAATTTTGGTTGCAATGTTTTCTACTCATCATGCCGTTCGCTTTGATATATTACACGACCATGTTCTGGAAATTTTTTTTACCCCCGCGGGCCCCACCCCCTGGGCCCACCCGTAGGGGTGTGATCAAAATTCCGAAAATGTCATGCACTCCCCAGACCAAAGATCTATCAGTTCCCAAAGTTTCAAGTTTCTATCTATAATCGTCTAGGAGGAGTTATCCGGTAAAGGGGTCTTATCAGTTTTTGACCTCTGGTGACCTCAAAATTGACCCCAGGGGTCAAATTTTGGTTGTAAAGTTTTCTACTCATCATGCCGTTCGCTTTGATATATCACACGACCATGTTCTGGAAATTTTTTTTACCCCCGCGGGCCCCACCCCCTGGGCCCACCCGTAAGGGTGTGATCAAAATTCCGAAAATGTCATGCACTCCCCAGACCAAAGATCTATCAGTTCCCAAAGTTTCAAGTTTCTATCTATAACCGTCTAGGAGGAGTTATCCGGTAAAGGGGTCTTATCAGTTTTTGACCTCTGGTGACCTCAAAATTGACCCCAGGGTCAAATTTTGGTTGTAAAGTTTTCTACTCATCATGCCGTTCGCTTTGATATATTACACGACCATGTTCTGGAAATTTTGATTTTTGACCCCCGCGGGCCCCACCCCCTGGGCCCACCCATAGGGGTGTGATCAAAATTCTGAAAGTGTCATGCACTCCCCAGACCAAAGATCTATCAGTTCCCAAAGTTTCAAGTTTCTATCTATAACCGTCTAGGAGGAGTTATCCCGTAAAGGGGTCTTATCAGTTTTTGACCTCTGGTGACCTCTGGTGACCTCAAAATTGACCCCAGGGGTCAAATTTTGGTTTTAATGTTTTCTACTCATCATGCCGTTCGCTTTGATATATTACACGACCATATTCTGGAAATTTTGATTTTTGACCCCCGCGGGCCCTACCCCCTGGGCCCATCCGTAGGGGTGTGATCAAAATTCCGAAAGTGTCATGCACTCCCCAGACCAAAGATCTATCAGTTCCCAAAGTTTCAAGTTTCTATCTATAACCGCCTAGGAGGAGTTATCCGGTAAGACGGACGGACGGATGTACGGACGACGGAGACCATTACAATATCCCCACTTTTTCTTCGAAAAGCGTGGGGATAATTATTTTAGCCACACCTATTACAGGGATTTTCAACCAATCAGATCACATGATGTAATTTTTTCCCACACATTCAGGAAATGAATGTCAAATAGGTTAGATACTGATCAGACTACATCTACACTGTTTGCAAAAGGTAGTGCATATATTAGTTCAACAGGCAAGGGTTAAGTTCTATTACCCTTTTGTTTAAATGTTAACCCTTAACCAACAAGAGCTACCTTTGCAAACAGTGCAGATCCAGTTCAGACTCTTATTAAGAAGCCATCCGATCACGATCTGCATAGTTTGTCATGCAGTTTGTGAACTGCATGATGAATTATCTTATCAAATAATTTGCTTGGTTGATAGTCAGAAATGGTTGTGGTTAGATTAATTTATTCAGTGGGATAAGGGTTAACCCTCATCTTGCTGTTCACAACAACCCCTATCTTTGCAAACAGTGTAGATCCAGATCAGATGGCTTCTGAAGAAGTCTTATCTTGCTGTTCACAACAACCCCTATCTTTGCAAACAGTGTAGATCCAGATCAGATGGCTTCTGAAGAAGTCTTATCTTGCTGTTCATGACAACCGCTATCTTTGCAAACAGTGTAGATCCAGATCAGATGGCTTCTGAAGAAGCCTTATCCTGCTGTTCACGACAACCCCTATCTTTGCAAACAGTGTAGATCCAGATCAGATGGCTTCTGAAGAAGCCATCTGATCAGGATCTACACTGTTTGAAATTCAGTTTATGAATTTGTAGCAATAAATTACATCAAGTAATTTGATTGGTTGATAGACAGAAATGGGTGTGGCTTAAATGAATATTCAGCAGGATAAGGGTTAAGAACATTTATTCTTGCACACCAGACAAGGAAATGCGTGATTTTACCCTGGGATAGAAATTTATGTTCTGACCCTGGTGTTCCGACCCCAAATCGAATATAATCGCATGTTTGATAAATGCACTGGTTGATTGCAACCTCATGTGTGGCATTCCTGTTGTGTCATCACAAAATGGCGGACATCAGTAACCGAAGTGACAGCAGCATTAAAAATTCGCAATAGAAATAGAAGGTATGCAAGAAAAAGAATCCAATATGGGTGTGAGGGGTGGATAGAAAAATCCGTCCCTCGGGATCACTGTCCGGCATCACTCGGCAAGCCTCGTGATGCCGGACAGTGACCCTCGGGACGGATTGTTCCATCCACCCCTCACACCCATATAAGATTCTTATACTGTTTCAGGTGTTAGTATTTCTGGACAGTCACTGTGAGGTGAACACTGATTGGCTAGAACCGCTGTTGACGTCGCTAGTGGAGACACCGCGTACTGTAGCTATTCCTGTGATAGACATTATTAATCCCGATACATTTGAGTATCTGTCATCACCACTTGTGAAGGGAGGTTTTAATTGGGGTCTACATTTTAGATGGGATCAGCTGCCAGAGGATTTCTTTAAAGATGATGAGTCCTACATAAAACCTATAGAGTAAGTAGAATCATATTGTACACAGACCTCTGGGTATAGTTGTTCAAAGCTTAACCAGCTTGATATTGTTCAAATTCTTTACTGTTCTAGCAGGTACAATATTTAAAATTTTGTTATTTTTGCGGAAAAAAAAATATGAGTAGCTTTTGTTTGTTTGAATTGAGGTTTAACATCCTTGTCTACACTATTTAGGTTATTTTGGAGAGACTGCTTCCAATGTTGTGAGACTTTTACCCGACATTGAGATGAAATGATAGCTCAAGCCCTGCTGCCCAATGAAACCTAACGGCTTAATATGTGCATTGGATGGTCTGACTCACATCACTTTGCCTGGGCAGGCTTAGTCCTTCTAAGCGGTTTACCAGTACACATGTATGGTCATTGCCTGGGCAGGCTTAGTCCTTCTAAGCAGTTTACCAGTACACATGTATGGTCAGGTTCAGCTCTGCATGGAAGTACCATGCAGCTCGGTCTATTTCTTCAAGCCCAGATGGGCGAGGGCGGATGAGTAGCTTTTGCACACATAGCAAAAACAGTAAATTTGCCATATTAGATGATCAAAGTTTTGCATACACAGCAAAAAATAGTATATTTGCCATATTAGATGATCAAAGTTTTGCACACATAGCAAAAATGGTAAATTTGCCATATTAGATGATCAAAGTTTTGCATACACAGCAAAAATAGTATATTTGCCATATTAGATGATCAAAGTTTTGCACACATAGCAAAAATAGTACATTTGCCATATTTGATTATCAAAGTTTTGCATACACAGCAAAAATAGTATATTTGCCATGTTAGATGATCAAAGTTTTGCACACATAGCAAAAATAGTATATTTGCCATATTAGATGATCAAAGTTTTGCACACACAGCAAAAATACTAAAGTTGCCATATTAGATGATCAAAGTTTTGCATACACAGCAAAAAATAGTAAAGGGGGTCTTTCATTTGTGCCCATGCATGTTTTTTCTTTAAACTTTGTATATTAATAACTCAGCATATATAACCTATAAAAATGTATTTAATAAATTATATAAATCAAAGTAGGACTCAGGAGGCCACTCTTACTGACTCCCTCCATGAGCTGGTGTCTGTCTCTTAATTAGTGCGTCTTAAATCTTATGTTTTATTTAGTTTCAAGATCTGTGAACTGGAGTGAATGCAGAACTCCATAGGCATTCCTTTGATACTAAAAAACTTTTTGAATTAATTAAAGTTTACATTTTCAGATAAAATAATTATCAAAAATTGCATTTTTTAATTAAAATTTTAAAAAAATTATCAAAATTCAATCCCTAAGATAAATATTTTCGAGTCTTTGTCAAGATTTCATTTTGCTAGGAAAACTTGCCATATGTATCTTCTTTAGCTATGCCAAGTTTCATGAAAATCCGAAACCGGTAACACTGTAGTTATACACCTTTAATGGATGTAAGTCGTTTCTGCAAAATTTACTATTTTATTGAAATCATCCAAGAACCTGACAAGAAGGCAATTCGTAACACTTACGTAATAAAAATGAGATTTTACAAATCAAAATGAATACATATTGAGCTGATCTAGCTTAGAAACTATTAAAATATCATGAATTTCTGATATTTTCCTTTCATTTATACACTATGATCTATCCAAAATAGTAGATAGTAAAATACTAAATCAAAAGGTATTCTAATCAACAAATTAGGCTTAACAACATATATTGCTTTTTTATTAGCAGAAAAATTATTGTTAACATGTGCAACTTTATTTAATGACTTTGCATAAGTCATGCTACTCAAATTGGTGTAAGGCAAGGAGATCCATTATTTTCATTTCCAAACCAAGCTGGTATGCAAGGACGCAATGGTCAGTGGTTTGTTGTTACTAGTAAAAATAGTTCTGTTGATAAATCCATGGCCAGATTACGATACAGTAATTATTGGTTAGTATTTCCAAAAATCGAAATGTCAGTGATATTGAGTTTCTGTTGCAAAAGATATCATTGATGGATGAGGCGCAGAATATTTGGTGTAGACAAAGCTATTACATGACCTAGAGAAATTTTGCTATTGGACAGGGAGAGAAACAGTTTCCTTCCTTATAGTATACATGCATAAATATGTCTCTTTTCTGCATTGGTATTGTAATTGTTGACATTTCTTTAGTGTCTTATTTTTTCTATTTACTTTGTCAATGTAGAGGTTAATTTATCGGAACCGAGCTTTTAGTATTTTTTCTGGTCGTAAAACTTTCAACCACTTCTTGAATGTTTCTGCTGAATGCAAGTTCACTGTTGTTTTTTAAAGCACTGTTCTTGCTTGCTTTTTGTTCATTAATTATTACCAGTATATTTCTGTGCAATGTATCTCTCAGCTTAGAAAGAGCATTGCAGTGTTTGGACAGAAAAAGCATCACAATGTATTTACTGAAAATAGTTTAAAATCCTATGTGATTATTATCAACAGTTTAAATGCTTCTTGATACCTTACATAATGTGCTTTGTAATTACTGAAACAACTGCTGAGATAGGTAAATGAAGTGAAAGACCTATACCACTATATAGACAACACAATCATGATCACATAAGTTTTGGAACACTGACAAATGTACGACCATGTGAATTCTAAAAGCAAAGTCAAATGGCTTTGGAATACAGCTTCAGGTAGCCGTTTGAGTTCGTTCATAGGGGCTATACAAAAAGATAGATTGGCTAGCGCCTATGCAGATACAAATTCTGAAAACTTAATGTCCAGGAAAAGTAATCTCAAGTGTTATTGATTTTCCCTAGAGTAAACCTTTCTTTTCAAATGGACAGTTAGGGTTAAATAAACAAACAACAGTTTGACTTGAGAGTCATTTATCTGGAGTCGGATAACAAATCTCACAAAATCTGAAGCAGCAGCTAAAGTGACTGGTATGTTGTTGATTTGAATGTTAAATCTAAACATCACCTTAGCACCATTACCAAATTGGACAAGAAAGACAGAAAGAAAACTGTGCACATGATTACATGGATGCGTTTGATGACGTTTGTCATCAAAACCTTTGCTGTATATTGCTGTAGACAAAATAGTTTGTTCCATAGGGGACAAATTTACTGAAATGGATGTTTTGAAATAATACTTATAATTATGCTATGAACTACTTACACAAACCATACTATACTATAGCCATCCAAATTGAAAGCAATAGTAAAGTATTATTAAACAGCATGACCAAAACATGATAATCATATAATTTCACATTTTGCTGAATCAGGACTATCAGTATTTAGTGTGTTAAAACACAATGTTACCGGCCCTCAATTTCCATCAAAATTCATCAACATGTTCCAAAGATATGTGGGTAGTTTTTATGCTAAAATGGTATCTTGACAAAAACTGGAACATGGTAAAAATGCATATCGAGGGCTGCCCGCAAAACTGCGGTAACTCCGTTTTTGAAAATTTTACAGGAGAAGCAAAAAACTGTTTCTTTTCATAAATAGTCATTGTGCTGGGTTGTGTTTTAGAATATAAACTTATAATCACCAAGGAAATTACATGACAAAATGTAATTTTACTTAGCTCTGCTAATTATTTTGATAATTGTAACCTCTTGAGTTACAACATTTTTGGCCGCGTTTTGCATTATTTTCACAACAGAAGTTTACCGCAAAACAGCGGTAACTCAACTTACAACTGTTTTGCGGTGACATTTTTGTAGTTTTTTGGCTGGTAAGGAGGTGGTATCTTTTAGCATAATATATTAAAGCATATTTTTATCAACCTGTTCAGTTAGATAAGATCATGATGCATATTTATGAAACAATATATGCATAGCATGCAAAAATCAGGATAATTGGCAACCAGTGACGACCCAGATTAGATGCCGCACAATGATCAGTGTCAAGTTGTGAAAAACGAATAAAATAAGCCAGAGAACCATTGTAACCAAACTGGGTTGATGATTAAAAAGATCAAAATCATGATGAGTTGCTAATGGTATAGGCTTGATAGAGATTTGGAGATGACTTCATTACTGTCATCATGAAAACAAGCCTATATAATTGTGATCCCTTGAATCCCACTTTTATACAGTAAAACTGGGGTTTACAGGGGTAAACATTATTTTTCTTATTTCTGGCCAAAATGTAGAATGTGGGTACTCATTAGAACCACCTCAATGAGGCAGTTCTAACGTGTACCCACAATCTATATTTTAGAGCAGAAAAAATATCAATTTTTTTTCATCTTAAAATGTTCGTTTTTTTTTTTTCGGCTGTAAAATATACAATGTATTTGAATAGGCGTGTCTTCGTAATGGTTTATGTTGGCTCAATCGACTCTGTCAATCTCATATTTTCTGCAAGGAAATTTCTTCTGTGCATTCAAACTTTAATACTTTTAAAGGAACACCTAGCAAAAAAAGACAAGAGCTGTTACAAGATAGCATAGCTCATCTGTTTGCGCCTTGTCTACCTACATTATGTTTACACATCAATAAGGGAAAGGTTTTTAAAGCAATTCTTTAATGAAGTTTTTATATGATTTTATGATTATATTCCAAACACTGAAGGGTTCTGGTAAGTAACTGCTAAGATATGAACTTAAAAGTTTGCTTCAAGTGAGTGTGACCTAATTTTTTAACCCTAAAGCCTGCCCCCGGACCCTGGGGACTAAATGGGAAATGGCCCTGGGGGCTTAAGGGGAATAGAAGTTTAACCCTTGATAACTCAAACACAGATGGTTCGTCTACTATTGCTAATTCAAACTTGTTCTGGAGTCCTAAAGAATTCTTTCCATAGCCCCAGATAGCCATATTTTTAGGCAAATAAATGGTGATGTTTTTTATTTTATCTTGAAAGGTGTGTTGTCAATGTGTGTATTCATTAGAGTCAACCGTAATAAGTTTACACGTACACCATTCTCTTCAATAACATAATAGTGCAAATATATCCTTAAATCATCAGGAATTGGCATTTTGAGTAAACCTCAGAAGTTTGAACTATCTCTTTTTTGAAAAGATTTTTGTATGCCCAAAACATTCAATTTATCGTAGTTTGTAAATTATTAAACTCCAAATATGATAGGTTACAATGTTTGCTTGCTTTAAAAATGACTCTTAAGCCCCACCCCTATAAAATAATTATATTCCAAAGACGAAATATTTGTTGGCCAGTGATAAATGAAATATGAACTGTTATGTAAAACTTTAAAGTTAGCATGACATGGACGTGAAAGCTGATGCCGACATTTGGGTGACATCAACAGTTCTTCTGAACTTTATGACCTGCTCAGGTCTTGTCTTGGAAAAAATAAAATATGAAGTCTTTTACCTTGCTCTCATTGATAATGGACACGGGTAGTACTGTATAGCAAACAAGCCAATTAGACTTATTTTTTTACAATATTTTTTTACAAAACCTGGAATAGACCTGATGAATGATGATCCCTTAGGAAATAATATAAAGTGCACTATGATGAAGTACAGAGAGATGTTCTATTGCAACCTGTTGCCACAAACTGTGTAATGGGGTTGCAGCCAGTTAGACCAAAACCAGTCTGCTCAGCCAAATAGACTAGCAAATCTTGAAATTTCAAATATAGACACTAGAAGTACCCCCAAGTGAAATAGTAACCATGGTTGACCATGGTCATCATGATTTTGATGGTCTACCTTTTTTCATGGCATGTTGTCTGACAGTATAAAATACAGAGTGTCTGTATTACATTTTTTTTCATGGTCACCATGGTTGTCGGCCCTGCCCATCGGGGCTTGAAGAAATAGATGGGCTGCATGGTGCTTCCACGCAGAGCTGAAACCGACCACACACAAGTACCGGTAAACCGCTTAGAGGATCTAAGCCTGCCCAGACAAAGCGATGCAAGTCCGACCATCCATGTTTGTAGACCCTATTGGTTTCATTGGGCGACACGGCTTGAGATGTCATTTCACTTCAGTTTCGGGTAAAAGTCCCACAGAATTGCAAGCAACCTCTCCAAAATGAGGTATACAGTGATGACAGGGCCGTTTAACCTCAATTCAAACAAACAAAACCATGGTTGTCAGTGGTTTGAAAGGGGGTAAAAAACACAGTACTACTATGGTCGACTATGGATTATAATGGTCAATTGTCATAAATGTCCAACTAACCATGGTCTACCATGGTTGTCCATAGCAGACCATGGCTGCTCGTTAGTAGAAATCAGTGTCAAAATTACTAGGGTCATTGACCATGGTTGATCATGGTCAACTGTCATAAAACTTCTACCTAATCATGGTCTACCATGGCCAACATAGCATCATGTTGGACCATGGTAAAATTTAGCTCTGGTTAAATAACAGCAGGATTTAACATTTGATTTTTTGTGCAGCTTTGGCTTTTGGCTGTCTGTTAACAAATCACCCTCCCCTTGAATTGTCCATCAACTAAGTGGACCATGTCAGTAAACCCAGTGGACATTTGCAATAGACTCAGTGGACAGACGAGACATTATCCATGGATTCAGTGGATGCTAAGGGAGGTCAAAGCACAGTGGACAGTGTCCTTAGACACTGGCCAGTCTGATTTAGTTCAAGTGTAAAGGTTCAGTAGCCTCAATTGAAATTTATATCCTCCTTTGATATTTATATTTAATTATTTTTTTTTTCAAATTTATATTCATTCACCGAAAAATTCTAATTATTTGAATTAATTTGTTATTCATATTTATGTAGACAAGAAGCATGTATGTAGCTTACCACCTATATATAAGTTTTGTATCCACTTTGATCACCTCTAAGAGATGATTTTCGAGATTGTTGTCAACAGAATTTGACAAAGATTGTTTAGTACATTTATCTGCCTGTTGGTCTGAGGGCTTAAAGAGCACTCATTTGAATGTCATAAAATATGAGTGACAGGCAGCTTGAACTGGAAGAATTCCTTCAGCTTGATAGGGTTCCTATACATTGTATATTACATCGTCAACACCATGGTCAAAGATTGACCATTGTCTACCATGGTGTTCATGGTCAACTGACCATCATTTTCACCTGGGACCATGATATATGACCATGGTCATCAAATTATGTGGTTGTGGTGCCATTTTACAAATCCTGGCCAACCATGGTCCCAGGTCCATAGAATACCAAGACTGAAAGTTAGACCATTTTCACCGGGGTCAGTGTACTATCCAATTGCACACATGCAAGCGTTGATCTGCATCTATTGAATTCGCCAGTGGCAGAATTTGCCTCTTATAAGCCTGCAAGGTAAGCTGGTAGGCTTGACAGCGGCCCACAGCTGGGCCATTAACCCATTTAGTACCAGAAACCCAGAAACAGGTACTTCTGGCAAACAGTGCAGGCCCAGATCAGACGCCGCAGAACACGGCTTCTGATCAGGGCCTACACTGTTTTCAAAAAAGTTCAGCCATTTTCCTAATCAATTTTGAAGAAAACACAACCTGACACCCCAAAATTTTGAAATGGGCTCATGCTATATATAAGGAAGAAGATTCCATTTGGTACAAAAAGGGTTAAACTTCATACCAAATCTGTTTAACTGAGCTTATCAAAGTTGGTATAATGTCCTGAATAATAGTGAGAGGAGGGTTTAGTCCTCTCTTTCCACCACTGCTCCATCTCCAATAAGGCTTAAATAAGTTTCAAATGCTTTGTAAGAATCCCTTATTGTTTGAGAACAGTGGCAGCAACTTGGCATCCTTATTTCTATCTATACATAGACTTTTTTAATCAGGAAACTACCTCAAGGTGAAAAACTGATCCAGATTTCTTTAAAACAAAAGCTTGGCCAAGGGGAAATCTTCATAAAGTCAGTGAACCATGAAATGTATGTCAAGGTGAAATGTGGATGCTTGCACCAAAGTTGCCATCCCAAGAAGCAAGTTTGTACCAAGAATAACCAATGATTCTCTTATAGTTCTTGGGACCTGAACATTGGGTTAAAAGCTAGGCTTGATACAATAGTTCTCTCAGTCAGTGAACCATGTCATGAGATCAAGGTCAAATATGGATGCTTGCAATGAAGTTGCCATCGCTAGAAGCAACTTTGCACTTAGTATGATCCATGAAGCTCTTAATGTTAGAACTTGAGAAATGGACTTGAACAGTTGGGTGAAAGTTAGGGCGGCCGCAATAGTTCACAAAGTCAGTGAACTATAAAAAGTAGGTCAAGTGCAAAAAATGGATGCCTGCACTAAAGCTGCCATCCTTAGATGCTAGTTTCATTCATGAAGTTCTAATAGTTCTTGAGAAATGGACTTGACCACATGGGTGAAAGCCTTGGATGACGCAATAGTTTTACAGTCAGTGAACCATGAAGTGTATGTCAAGGTCAGATATGAATGCTTGTATTGCTATCCTTAGATGCAAGTTGCTACATCAGGAATGAAGCACTTATAATTCTCAAGAAATGCACTTGTACATCAGGGTGATAGTTAGGTGGTTGCAAATGCTGTCAATGGCTTGAGGAATGGATGAACAAACAGGAAAATGGGTAAAAGGGTGGACTCCTACATGTATATAGAGCCATGCTTCAAGCAAGTGTGACAAAAAAATGGACAAAATCACAGAAGGCAGCAGTAGACTCTATCATTTGTTATCGTTAAGGAACAACATGAAAAATGGAACCAAACTATAACAGCACAAGGTCATTCATTATATAAGATGCAGGTTAGGATAAATCTTTTGTGCCATTCTTAATACCTTATAACCTTATCATTAAAACTAGCTGAATGTGGTAATAATGTAAAGTAAAATAAAATTTCCTCTTAGATCTTAGTCATCATAGAGTTCGCAACTGGCAATGTAGGAATCTTATACAAGATCAATGTAAATTTTCCAGTTAATCTTGTTTTGAGGGAAGAAAAGGTCTAAACTATAACAAACCTCCTGCAAAGTGATTCTAATAGGTTTTTGAAGAAATGTATGGAAAGCTTTAATGTATGGCTAGCATTGACCTTGACTGTATTATCTGGAACTTTGAGTTACCACCATATTGCAGGCAAAAATGCTTAGACATTTGATACATTTTTCCCCGCAAAAGTGTTGTAACTTGAGTTACAACCCTTTTGCGGTGAAACTATTATGCATCTGAGATACAACATTTTTTGAATTTTCAAAATTCTGCAAAAAGTAGTTTCAATATCAGCTTGTTATTTTTACAGGTTGTGGGCCTTTAAAATCAGAGTAGAATTCTGCAAAAAAGTCATTTTGTGAAAAAGTGTAGTTACCGCAGTTTTGCGGGCAGCCCTCGATATAACATTTTAATGAATACAAAAATAGGAGCTGAAATATGGGGACACCATCAAAGAAAACTGAATGCCCAGCCACTATTACTAGACATGTGAGGTCATTCATAGTATCAACTAACTCACCAATTATGGCTTTAATTCATAAAACATAGCAGCATTAGATATACGAATATCTGAATACTGTAGACAAGTTTATATCAGAGTACTCTCTGTTGTGATAGAGACTTCATAAAATATGTAATAAATTTACTACGGAAATGAAATTTAAAAGTGAATGCATCGTAATTATAATGGTTATACCCATGGCAATTATTGTGCATAATTTCATCAAAATCCAAGCGTGGGCAGAAACCAGTGCAAATTTCCTATACCTTGAAAGACCCCCTTTGCCATATTAGATGATCAAAGTTTTGCATACACAGCAAAAATAGTATATTTGCCATATTAGATGATCAAAGTTTTGCATACACAGCAAAAATAGTAAATTTGCCATATTAGATGATCAAAGTTTTGCATACACAGCAAAAATAGTATATTTGCCATATTAGATGATCAAAGTTTTGCATACACAGCAAAAATAGTATATTTGCCATATTAGATGATCAAAGTTTTGCATACACAGCAAAAATAGTAAATTTGCCATATTAGATGATCAAAGTTTTAGGGATTCAGTTTTAGTAATTAACAATGTCACAGGCCGCTGGAGGTACTCCTGTCTTGAACAAATTTTCAAGATATCAAGTGTGTTTAAAGTTTGACTGTATTGTCCAAGTTGAAGAATCAATGTACCCTTTTCTGATACAAGAATTTGTCAGTTAGCACTCTGTATGCTGGGTATTTTACAGCAGATGACATTTTAAAATATTTCTTTTTTCTTATTTTTTTCCCAGAAAACAGGATTTGGCATTTCATGCAAATTGTCTCCATAGGATTGTCTCCTATTGAGACAATTTGCATGACATGTCAAGTACTGTTTCATAATGGAGACAAATTGCATGAGATGAAGTCCTGGTTTTTTATAGAGACAATTTGCACGATATGTCAAGTCCTGTTTTTATGGTGACATTTTGCATGACATGTGAAGTCCTGTTTTCATGTTGACAATTTGCAAGACATGTGAAGTCATGTTTTTATGGTGACAATTTGCTTGACATATCAAGTCCTGTTTTCATGGAGACAGTTTATAGGACATGTAAAGTCCTGTTATCATAGAGACAATTTGCATGACATGTAAAGTCCTGTTTTTATAGAGACAATTTGCATGACATGTAAAGTCCTGTTTTTGGGGAAAAATAAGAAAAATACCAAGAATTTGTTGTCTACTCAATTGGCGCAGAGCATGGTAAAGGTTAAGAAATAGATCAGCCCTAGAGATGAATTGTTGAGTATTCAATCACTGTTTGGAGGTTATTTGTAAAGTATTCCAAATCACGAGCATGTAGCATGAATAATATGTCTACTTACAACTTAAAGAGAAACTGTGATTTATTTCTCAAGAATTCACACACTACAGCTGATCTATTTTGATTCTAACACTAAAAATCGGCAATAATTTTGTTGTTTCCTTCAAATTCTCCCAACCTAACATTATTAAATGTAACATTTTTGCCCCTGCCCATCGAGGCTTGGAGCAACAAATTGGGCTGCATGTTCCTTCCACGCAGTGCTGAAACTGACCGCACATGAATACTGGTAAACCGCTTAGAAGTTCTAAGCCTGCCCATGAATAGTGGTGCAAGTCGGACTGTCCATGCATATAAACCCTATTGGTTTCATTGGGCGGCAGGGCTTGAGCTGTCATTTCGTCTCTGTTTCCTGTAGAAGTCCCACAAAATTGGAAGCAATGTCTCTAAAATGACCTAAATAGTGTTGATGGGGACATTAAAGCTCAAATTAAACAAACTTGCATTTATAGCCTTTGTAACATTTTGATGTGAGGAAATGACATTAAACCATCTTACATCAACGAATCCACGAGTGGCGTCATAGACTGTGGCATTTCTCGTCATGCCCTTCTGCCCAGTGATTTGTTGCAGAATAAATCACTGTACCTTTCTGTGGCCTATATTAGCATGCTGTATGAGAATGTTTTTTTTTCTTTCAGAACACCAACTATGGCTGGTGGCCTTTTTGCCATAAAAAGAAAGTATTACAGGGAGATGGGAGAATATGATGCTGGGTTAGACACCTGGGGTGGAGAAAATTTGGAGATCTCATTTAGGGTAAGTTTCATTTTTCATTGTCTGTTTCTTGTCATGCTTGATGCCTTTATACATGTATTAACTGTATCCCATGCCCTGCTCAACCTTAATAATCCCTACCTTTAGGAACAGTGTAGATCCAGATCATATGAAGATACTGTTTGTCAATCAAGTTCTGAATTTGAACCAATACATTATATCAAGTAATTTGATTGGTAGATAGTCAGCAATGGGTGTGGTTTAGCATGGTGAGGGTTAATCCTTATCTTGCTGAATATTCATTTAAGCCACACCCATATCTGTCTATCAACCAATCAATTTATTTGATGAAATTTATTGCTACAAATTCATAAACTGAATGCCAAACAGTGTAGATCCTGATCAGATGGCTTCTTCAGAAGCCATCTGATCTGGATCTTCACTGTTTGCAAAGATAGGGGTTGTCTTGAACAGCAAGATAAGGGTTAATATTCAAAATGGCGCTTACATAGGAAGATGAAATGGAAATTGCATTTTGTCTGATTATTATTGCTGTTGCAGTGCAAAATTTGCCTTCTCTAATTCTTTTTAGCTCACCTGGCCGAAGGTCATGGTGAGCTTTTGTGACTGTGAGATGTCTGGCGTTGTCGTTCGCCGTCCGTCATCTGTAACTTTTCTTGTTAACACTCTAGAGGCCACAGTTTTGGTCCAGTCATGATCAGACTTCGTCAGAATGATCATCATGACAATATCTCGGTCAAGTTCGAATGTGGGTCATGTCAGATCAAAAAGTAGGTCAAAAGGTAAAATCATAGAAAAACCTTCTTAACACACTAGAGGCCACTATTTTGGTCCAATCATCATCAGACTTGCTCAGAATGATCATCTTGACAATATCTAGGTCAAGTTCGAAATTGGGTCATGTCAGGTCAAAAAGTAGGTCAGTAGGTCAAATCATAGAAAAACCTTATTTGCACTCTAGAGGCCAATGTTTGGGTCCAATCATCCTCAAACTTGCTCAGAATGATCATCCTAACAATATCTCGGTCAAGTTTAAATATGGGTCATGTCAGGTCAAAAAGTAGGTCAGTAGGTCAAATCATAGAAAAACCTTTTTAACACTCTAGAGGCCACTGTTTTGCTCCAGTCATCCTCAAACTTGCTCAGAATGATCATACTGACAGTATTTTGGTCAAATTTGAATATGGGTCATGTCTGGTCAAAAAGTAGGTATGTAGGTCAAATCAGAGAAAAAACCTTGAAGTGTTAGACAGTAAGATTTGTATCAGATTCAAAAATCACTGAGTGTCTACCCAGCTTAAGGTTCTTTATATCATGGTTTTGTCATTACCATCTTATTCACAGTTTTGGGTTCAGCATGGTGAGCATTTAAGAGGGCATTAAATCCAGAACAGAGCAATGTCCCTTGGTAAGGGGAATGGCTGCATGTCCTGGGGAGATAACTCTTTTAAAAAATCTCTCTCCTCTGTCATCAGGGATTTATTCTCTGAGCAAAGACATTGCTGCTCACTTTCCTCCTTCCCTTTAAAGCAGGGACTTGTTGTTCAAAACAAACAATGTCATTAGTTTGCATATTGTTAAAACTTTGATCAATTTTTTTAGCTCCACTGGCCGAAGGCCAGCGGGGCTATTGTCATGGCCCTGTGTCCGTCGTGCGTCCGTGCGGTCGTGTGTCCGTGCGTTAACTTTTTAGCTCACCTGTCACGTAGTGACAAGGTGAGCTTTTGGGATCACTTTTTGTCCGTCGTCCGTCGTGCGTCCGTGCGTGCGTCTGTGCGTCCGTGCATCCGTAAACTTTTCTTCAAACGACATCTCCTCCTAAACCACTAATCGGATTTTGACCAAACTTCACAGGAATGATCCTTAGGTGGTCCCCTTTCAAAGTTGTTCAAATGGTTTCGGTCTGTTGCACATATAGGTCACAGTAGCCAAAAATAGATTTTTTTCACCGAAAACTTAAAAAATCTTCTTCTCTGAAACCGCAAGGCCCAGGTCTTTGATATTTGGTATGAAGCTTCATCTAGTGGACCCTTACCAAGATTGTTCGAATTATAGTGCTGGGGCCAAAAATGTCCCCGCACGGGGGCCCTTTGGTTTTACATGGGCTTATATAGGGAAAATCTTGAAAAATCTTCTTCTCTGAAACCGCAAGACCAAGATCTTTGATATTTGGTATGAAGCTTCATCTAGTGGACCCCTACCAAGATTGTTCAAATTATAGTGCTGGAGCTAAAAATGCCCCCGCACGGGGGCCCTTTGGTTTTACATGGGCTTATATAGGGAAAATATTGAAAAATCTTCTTCTCTGAAACCGCAAGGCCCAGGTCTTTGATATTTGGTATGAAGCTTCATCTAGTGGACCCCCACCAAGATTGTTCAAATTATAGTGCTGGGGCCAAAAATGCCCCCGCACGGGGGCCCTTTGGTTTTACATGGGCTTATATAGGGAAAATCTTGAAAAATTATCTTCTCTGAAACCGCAAGGCCCAGGTCTTTGATATTTGGTATGAAGCTTCATCTAGTGGACCCCCACCAAGATTGTTCAGATTATAGTGCTGGGGCCAAAAATGCCCCCGCACAGGGGCCCTTTGGTTTTACATGGGCTTATATAGGGAAAATCTTTAAAAATCTTCTTCTCTGAAACCGCAAGGCCCAGGTCTTTGATATATAAAGCTTCATCTAGTAGACCCCTACCAAGATTGTTCAAATTATAGTGCTGGGGCAAAAAATGCCCCCGCACCAGGGCCCTTTTGTTTTACATAGGCTTATATAGGGAAAATCTTTAAAAATCTTCTTCTCTGAAACTGCAAGGCCCAGGTCTTTGATATTTGGTATGAAGCTTCATCTAGTGGACCCCTACCAAGATTGTTCGAATTATAGTGCTGGAGCTAAAAATGTCCCCCGCACGGGGGCCCTTTGGTTTTACATTGGCTTATATAGGGAAAATCTTGAAAAATCTTCTTCTCTGAAACCGCAAGGCCCAGGTCTTTGATATTTGGTATGAAGCTTCATCTAGTAGACCCCTACCAAGATTGTTCAAATTATAGTGCTGGGGCCAAAAATGCCCCCACACCAGGGCCCTTTTGTTTTACATAGGCTTATATAGGGAAAATCTTTAAAAATCTTCTTCTCTGAAACTGCAAGGCCCAGGTCTTTGATATTTGGTATGAAGCTTCATCTTGTCAACCTCTACCAAGATTGTTCAAATTATAGCCCTGGGGCCAAAAATGCCCCCGCTCCGGGGCCCTTTGGTTTTACATAGACTTATATAGGGAAAATCTTGAAAAATCTTCTTCTCTGAAACCACAAGGCTTAGGTCTTTGATATTTGTTATGAAGCTTCAGCTAGTGGACCTCTATAAAGATTGTTCAAATTATAGCCCTGAGACCAAAAATGCCCCTGCCATGTGGCCCTTTGGTTTTACATAGACTTATATAGGGAAAATCTTTAAAAATCATCTTCTCTGAAACACAAGGCTTAGGTCTTTGATATTTGTTATGAAGCTTCAGCTAGTGGACTTCTACCAAGATTGTTCAAATTAAAGCCCTGGGGCCAAAAATGCCCCCGCTCCGGGGCCCTTTGGTTTAACATAGACTTATATAGGGAAAATCTTGTTTTACATAGACTTCTATATGCAGGATAAACCTTTAAAATCTTCTTCTCTGAAACCAGAAAGCCCAGGTCTTTCATATTTGATATGAAGCTTCATCTTGTGGACCTCTACCAAGATTGTTCAAATTTTAGCCCTGGGGCCAAAATTGACCCTACCCGGGGCCCACTTGTTATGCTTTGGATCAGGTGAGCGAACCAGGGCCCTCTTGTTCTTTAAACATCTTCTACTCCTAAACTACTGGGCCAATTGTAACCAAACTTCACAGGAATGTTCCTTACATAGTCCTCTTCTAAATTCCTTCAAAGAATTTTGTTATACCCAGAACTCTGGTTGCCATGGCAACAAAACCAAAAAAAATTAAAAATCTTTAAAAATCTTCTCCTCCAAAACCACCTGTTGGATTTCATTTTTATTTTGCATGACTGTTCCTTGGGTTGACCTCTTTCAGATTCCTTGAAGAAATTTTGATCCAACAAAAAACATGGCCGCCATGGGCGGGGCTTATTTTCCCTATTTAACATATAGTGTAATGCTAAAACATCTTCACCTCCTAAACTATTGGGCCCATTTTAACCAAACTTCACAGGAATGTTCCTTACTTATTCCTCTTCTAAATTCCTTCATAGAATTTTGTTACACCCAGAACTCTGGTTGCCATGGCAACAAAACAACACAAAATATTAAAAATCTTTAAAAATCTTCTCCTCCAAAACCACCTGTTGGATTTCATTTTTATTTTGCATGAATGTTCCTTGGGTGGACCCCTTTCAGATTCCTTGAAGAAATTATGATCCAACTAAAAACATGGCCGCCATGGGCGGGGCTTATTTTCCCTATTTAACATATAGTGTAATGCTAAAACATCTTCTCCTCCTAAACTACTGGGCCAATTGTAACCAAACTTCACAGGAATGTTCCTTACTTAGTCCTCTTCTAAATTCCTTCAAAGAATTTTGTTACACCCAGAACTCTGGTTGCCATGGCAACAAAACCACACAAAAAATTAAAAATCTTTAAACATCTTCTCCTCCAAACCCAAACCCACCTGTTGGATTTCATTATCCCCGCGCACAACATAGTTGTGAGGGGGATATAGCATTTGTCCCGTACGTAAGTACGTACTTTTGTCATCGCTCTAGCGCCACGTACGTACGTACTTTTGTCATCGCTCTAGCGCCACGTACGTACGTACGTACTTTTGTCATCGCTCTAGGGCCTACATTTCTTGACCGATTTTAATATAACTTCACTCAAACATTCCTTACGACAATATCTGGAGCGAGATCGACTTTCAAGGTCATGACCTCAAGGTCAAGGTCACTCTGGCTATTTTTTGAAAAACTTTGTCATGGTCATGCATATGATATTTCTCCCCCAATTTCAATATAACTTCAAACAAATGATCCTTATAAAAATATCTCGAGCGAGTTTGACTTTCAAGGTCATGACCTCAAGGTCAAGGTCACTGTGGCTATTTTTAGAAAAACATTGTCATCGCTCTAGCGCTTACATTTCTTCACCAATTTCATTATAACTTCACACAAATGATCCTTATAAAAATATCTTGAGCGAGTTCCACTTTCAAGGTCATGGCTTCAAGGTCAAGGTCACAGTGGCTATTTTTAGAAAAACTTTGCCATTGCTCTAGCTCCTACATTTCTTCACTGATTTCAATATAACTTCACACAAATGTTCCTTATGACAATATCTTGAGCGAGTTGGACTTTCAAGGTCATGACCTCAAGGTCAAGGTCACTGTGGCTATTTTTAGAAAAACATTTTCATCGCTCTAGCGCCTACATTTCTTCACCAATTTCAATATAACTTCACACAAATGTTCCTTATAAAAATATCTCCAGCGAGTTCCACTTTCCAACTCATGGCCTCAAGGTCAGGGTCACTGTGGCTATTTTTAGAAAAAACTTTGTCATCGCTCTATCGCCTATATTTCATCACTGATTTCAATATAACTTCACACAAATGTTCCTTATGACAATATCTCAAGCGGGTCGACTATCAATGTCAAGGCCTTAAGGTCAAGGTCAAGGTCACTGTGGCTATTTTTTAGAAAAACTTTGTCATCGCTCTAGCGTTTACATTTCTTCACCAATTTCAATATAACTTCATACAAAAGTTCCTTATGACAATATCTCTAGCCTGGACCTAAGGAGGTGATTGTAACAGGCAGAAAAGAGAATAAAATTTACAGATTCCAAAAAAAAAAAAAAAAAAAATATCTCTAGCGAGTTCCACTTCAAGGTCAAGGTCACTGTGTCTATTTTTTAGAAAAACTTCGTCATCCCTCTAGCGCTTACATTTCTTCATCGTTTTCAATATAACTTCACACAAATGTTCCTTATAACAATATCTCACCATTTCGACTTTCAAGGTCAAGGTCACTAAAGCTATTTTTAGAAAACTTTGTTAACGCTCTAGCGCCTACATTTCTTCACTGATTTCAATATAACTTCACACAAATGTTGCTTATGACAATACCTCGAACTAGTTTGACTTTCAAGGTCAAGGTCACTGTGGCTATTTTTAGAAAAACTTTGTCATTGCTCTAGCGCTTACATTTTTTTTCACCAATTTCAAAATTACTTCACACAAATGTTCCTTATAACAATATCTCTAGTGAGTTCCACTTTCAAGGTCAAGGTCACTGTGGCTATTTTTAGAAAAACTTTGTCATGGCTCTAGCGCTTACATTTCTTCATCAATTTCAATATAACTTCACACAAATGTTCCTTATGACAATACCTCGAGCGAGTTTGACTTTCAAGGTCAAGGTCACTGTGGCTATTTTTAGAAAAACTTTGTCATTGCTCTAGTGACTACATTTTTTCACAAATTTCAATATAACTTCACACAAATGTTCCTTATGACAATATCTCGAGCTGTTTAGACTTTCAAGGTCAAGGTCACTGTGGCTATTTTTAGAAAAACTTTGTCATCGCTCTAGCACCTACATTTAATGATGGATTGTAATAGAACTTCACACAAATGTTTCTTATTGTCATAGATGTAGTTTTTTTCGGTTCGGTTCGGTTCTGTGTTTCGCGTTTCCGACGCACGGTAGCTAGGTCACTAGCTTGATGTAATGACCTTCACTTTGCAATAAATTTAGAACCGAAACACGTTGGCATGCTTTAAATGCCAGTAACGGTAAATATCTTGTTTTTAACCTATCATTATCATGTTTTTAGCGTTGCCAGGGTGAATGCTTGTGTATGGTTGGCTGTTTTAATTCTCTAACCCTGCATGTGACCTTCTGCACACTTCTCACCACAAATTTTACCGCGTCAAGTCAGTTGGACTTCAGATAGCAAAGAGAGCAGTTCAATTGCTCAACTGGCTCAACCGGCTCACTCCAATACTATCTCTGATAGACAGTCATTGTCTGTCTGGTAGTATTATTTAAAGATGTCATAGCCAGGTATGAATTTCTTGTTCCTTAGCTAGTTTATTTTATTGCTCTTTCCCTGTTCTTTATTCTGAATATTGTGCATATTCTGTAATTTGCCATTTTGCGCTTACTTGCATATTTCCGCTGTTGTTCATGTTTTACTATTGAACCTTTCGCCATGCTATTTGCATTCACACAATACAGCGTAAGCTTATTAGGGCTTCTTCCCTAGCTTATTCTGTAACTTTATTCTCGAGTGCTCTATTGCCTCAACATGTGTCAGAATTCCATTGCCATGAGATTCTTCACATGCTTCAGAGTTCCCGCTAAGCCGCCATCTTCATTGTCAACCTTTCATCTGGCTCGGGGTGCCTTTACGGGTGTATTCACGGCCCAAAATCCCCACTCATCCCTGCATTTCATCCCTGTCAAGTGTGTCATGTTGAGTACTGTGTCCTGTAAATGTCTACTGCTGTCATTCATCCATGTTAATGGTGGATAAATAATTATTGTACTGCTACATATATAGCAGTACATGTATTATTTTGTATTGTAATGTCATGTAAATAGTGTATTGTCAATCGTGTTTGTTTGTTTGTAGGACACCCTTTTCATCAACCAACATTAAAACCCTCAGTCCTTATCGTTGTTGGGTTAGTCTTTAAACCCCTGGTGCTCACCCGGCGACATTTGGCGCCCACCGTAAATAACCCACATATGTGCATTAAAACTCCTTGAGTATCATTTCACGTGATTCTCGGACTCCCAGAAATTCGAGGACGAATTTCAATGTGGAGGGGGAGAATGTCATAGGGTATAGGTATATAGCACACTTGTACTGCCTTGCAGTACAAGCCGGCTTTTATAGCGACGCGGTAGAGTGTTGGCCTGTCACTCCGGCGACCCGGGTTCGATCCCCGGCCGGGTAAAGGTGATTAGCATTTTTTCACCTGTAACATTATGATAATATCTCGACTTACTTCGACTTTCAAGGTCATGACCTCAAAGTCAAGGTCACTGTGGCTATCTTTAGAAAAACTTTGTCATCGCTCTACCGCCTACATTTATTAACAGATTTTAATATAACTTAACACAAAAGATGCTTATGATAATATCTTGAGCAAGATCTACTTTCGTGGTCATGGCCTCAAGTCAAGGTCACTATGGCTATTTTTAGAGAAATGTCATCACTCTAGAATGTACATTTATTGGAGGATTTTTAAACAAACTTTACACAAATGTTGCATATGATAATATCTCAGGCAAGTTGGACTTTTGCCATTTCAGTGTTTTCCACACACAAAGTTGTCTAGTGCGAGTGGATTTGTATCGCATGCGATGCCTTGTTTTTATTTTGCATGAATGTTCCTTGGGTGGACCTCTTTTAGATTCCTTGAAGAAATTTTGATCTGACAAAAAACATGGCCGCCATGGGCGGGGCTTATTTTCACTATTTAACATATAACGTAATGCTAAAAAATCATTTTCTGCAAAAGTACTTGTGGGATTTCATTGTAATTTGCATGAATTGTCCTTGGGTGGACTGTTGTCAGATTCCTTGAAAAAAGTTTGATCTTACAAAAAAACATGGCCGCCATGGGCGAGGCTTATTTTCACTATATAACATATAGTGTAATGCTGAAAATATTTTCTGCAAAGGTTCTTGTTTTATTTCATAGTTATTTGGAATGCATGTTCCTTGGGTGGACCTCTGTCAGATTCCTTGAAGAAATTTTGATCCGACATAAAACATGGCTGCAGTGGGCGGGGTTTATTTTCACTATATAACATGTAGTGTAATGTTAAAAAAGTCTTCTCTTCTTCAAAAGTTCTTGTTTATTTATTTATTTATTTATTTATTTAAAAGTACCTTCCTGTATCTGAATTAATCTCCTCCAATTTTGCTGACTGTCACATATCTATAGAGGTCCACCTACAAATTGTCATTCTAAAATTCAAAACATCAGAAATTTCACATGCCCATCACACTGGTGATAGAACTGATGTTTTCAACACAAACTCTATTTATACGACTTGATGTTTCAAAATAAATTCAAAATACTGAGGGAGATTGATTTATTAGACCTAATTATACTACAGTGTCAACAGTTCTCCAGATCCCTGAGGGTTAAAATGGCTTAGTTGAAAAGGGAGGCATACCAAATCCGAAGGAGGAAAGGAAAAAATAAATAAAGAAAGAAATAAATACATAAATCTGTTCATTTTTTAGCTCCACTGGCCAAAGACCGGCGGGTCTTATGTTATATGTTATGGCCCTGTGTCTGTTGTGCGTCTGTGCGGTTGTGCATCCGTGCATTAACTTTTTTCTTTAAACATTTCCTCCTTAACTACTTGGTCGATTGTAACCAAACTTCACAGGAATGTTTCTCACATAGTCCTCTTCTGAATTCCTTCAAAGAATTTTGTTACATGCAGAACAAAATGGCATCGAAAGCAAAAAAAAAAATATTTAAAAATCTTCTCCTCCAAAACCGCTCAATGGATTTTATTCTTATTTTGCATGAATGTTCCTTGGGTGAACCTCTGTCAGATTCCTTGAAGAAATTCGGATCAGGCAAAAAACATGGCCACCATGGCCATGCCCCACATGACTGCCATGGCCATGCCCCTTGGCTCATTAGCTTTCAAAGACTTATATGGGGAAAAGTTTTAAAAACCTTCTCCTCCAAAACCGCTCAACGTAATGGATTTCATTCTTACTTTGCATGAATGTTCCTTGGGTGGACCTCTGTCAGATTCCTTGAAGCAATTTTGATCAGACAAAAAACATGGCCGCCATGGACACGCCCATTGGCTAATTAGCTTCCATAGACTCATAAAGGGATTTTTTTTTTTTAATCTTCTCCTCCAAAACCGCTAAATGGATTTTGTTCTTAATTTTCATGAATGTTCCTTGTGTCTACCATTGTCAGATTCATTGAAGAAATTTTGATCAGACAAAAAACATGGCCGCCATGGCCACCACCTTTGGCTCATTAGCTTCCATAGACCAATAAACGGAAAAACTTCTTCTCTGAAACCATAAAGCCTAAAGCTAAAACATTTACAGTAAAACCTGTCTTCGTGGCCACCTCTATTAAGCAAGCAACCTGTCTTAAGCAAGCAGGCATTCAGTTCCCAAGAAAGGCAGATGTGTTAAATTTCACCTGTATTAAGCAAGAACCTGTCTTAAGCATATTTTGACTATCCCTTAGGCACTTGCTTAATACAGGTTGAACTGTAGTATGTAGCAAAGTTATGTGGTCACCTACTAAGTCCTGCGAACTATGACTCTTGAGTCCAAATTGGCAACGCCCCGGTGCTTAGTAGCTCCCATAGACTAATAATGACAAAATCTTGAAACTTTTCTCCTCTGAAACCATAAGGCCAAGAGCTTAGTATGTAGCAACTTGAAGTATTCATCTGCATAAATCCTGCCAACTGTGCCCCTGGGGTCCATATTGGCCACACCCTGAGGCCCATAAGCTCCCATAGACTTATACTGGGAAAAACTGACAAAAATCTTCTCTGAAACCATCAGTGCCCAGAGCTTAGATATTAAGTATGCAGCAACGTCAAGTGGTCACTCAAATAAATCCTGCCAACAATGCCCCTGGGGTAAAAAATTGGTCACGCCCAGAGGCATATTAGTTCCCATAGACTTATAATAGGAAAAACTTTAAAAAAGTCTTCTTCTCTGAAACCATAAGGCCCAGAGCTTTAGATATTTAGAACGGAGCAATGCCAAATGGTCACTCACATAAATCCTGTCAACCATGGCTCTGGGGTCCAAAAAATATAGAATGGACATTCCTTGGGTGGATCACTTGTTTCTTTTTTACCCATTGCATGCGGGAAAACCCTAAATGGGTACCTTGGCAAACAGTGCTGGCCCAGATCAGACCCCACAGAACACCATGTCTGATCAGGGCCTGCGCTATTTGCTAACAGAATTTTCCATCAAAAATAGAAAAAAAAATAGGCCTGACACCCCTTATATGACAAATGGACTGGTCCAACATATAGCAATAGAAGAGTCCACTAGTATACCATTGGTTAATGTAATAAATATGACAATTGTCTGAAGTTAGCCGGTGGAGCGACAGGCCCTCTTGGGCCTCTTGTTTTGGCAAATATGCTAATATTTTTGCAGATGCAAATGCAAAAGCTACTCACATTTTTCCTGCAAAAATACCAGACTATTAGATATTGTATTTGCTAGAACATTTAACAGCTTGACCACTAACGAGCTAGCTCGTTAAGGTAATGGTGCTTTGAACAACTAGAATATAATGTATTTTTGGGTCAAATTCAGATCTGGCAGTGTGGGGGTCGTTTAGAGATTGTGCCATGCTCTAGAGTGGGACATATATTCCGACACAGAAGACCATATGGCTCACCGAGTGGGGAGGATACGATGACAAGAAATTCTATGCGAGTAGCCAAAGTATGGATGGATGACTATATTGTAAGTATGCAAGTCAGGTTAAAGGTGTAGAAGCCTCGGGGGTGTAGTGGTTACGCTACTGACCTTATAAATCAGGGGTTGTAGGTTCAATTCTGGGCTTCTACAGACTTTTGGATGATTCTCTAAACAGAGCTCCCATCTCTTTATGACCTTAGGTTTTGGTGGGCCATAAAACTCAAACAGACAGAGGGTGGTCTTGCTTATTCTAAGACCAGCTGTTTGTGGCCAATGATAGAAGTGAAAACATTGACCAGGAATCAGGATGATTACCTTACAGGTTCCATCCAAGACACCAAAGGAAATGAAACATTAACATGAAGCAGTATCGTCATTGTTAAAATTTACTGGGTGTGTGCAGGGGGTGGGGGGGTGGGGGGGGGGGGTTAGACAGTTGTTTAGCCCATGTGAAGTGCAACATTTCTGAGAGTGTACAAACCAAATGAATACAGAGATGAAATGATTATGAGGACTCAACAGCATGAAATACCTGAAATGCATGAGCAAAAGAAAACCAACAGTTGGACTCCAGTTGGCCTGACCAGAGACAGAGCATCAGACACAACCAACTTTCTAAAGATTTCATTCTTCAGGCTGCAGTCGTCCAAGAGTCTGAGGCCTGACCAGCTTGTGCGCAGTTAACGTTATCAACCATGGTTGGGTTAACTACCATTCATGCAGTCTGTTGTATTACATTTAAAGATGACTTTCTATCTTTTTTTGCTGCATTTGTTGTCGCACCTGCTTTAGCAGGAAGACATAGGCATGCAAGTTTCTGTCCCTCTTTCCGTCAGCATTTTACACTGGGTGTCTTGTCATCGCAACTCCTCCTACAGTTTCATACCGATTATTTTGAAACTTTGTGTGTTTTTGCCATGGTATGAGGATGCGCATGTGGTTTGGACTTTATCGTCCGATCAATTTTTGTCATTTTTTCCACATTGTGAACTTAGTCATTTTTAACCTTCAATTGATATATGATAGGTACCTCTTGTCATCGCAACTCCTCTTACAGTTTTATACCAATCATTTTGAACCTTTGCATGTGCTTTTGCCATGGTCTGAGGATGTGCATGTGATTTCGACATAATTCTCAGAATGTTTTATTTCGCTTTTTGCGCATTGTGAACTTAGTCATTTTTGAGCTTCAATTGATATACCATAAGTACCTCTTGTCAATCGCAACTTTTCTTACAGTTTTATACCAATCATTTTGAAACTTTGCATGTGCTTTCACCATGGTATGAAGATGTAGGTGTGGTTTGGGCATAATTCTCGGAATATTTTATTCCACTTTTTGCACATAGTGAATTTAGTCATTTTTAGCTCGTCTGTTTTTTGAAAAAAAAAACTTTCGAGCTATTGTCATCACTCCGGCGTCTGCGTTGTCGTCCTGCGTCGTTCCAAAAAAACTTAACCTTGGCTATAACTTAAAAAGTATTAGACCTAGCCTCATGAAACTTAATACACACACTCATCATCACAAGAGCTACATTTTGACCAAGGACCATAACAGCATTTTTGATTTTGGCTGAATTATCTCCCCTTTTCCAATTTTTTTCTGAAACACATTTTTTGCTCTCATTTTAATACTATTCACAACAGAGCCGTCAAACTTCACATGAATGTTCCTTGGGACAAGACCTTTTCAGTGATACCACACTTTTTGATCTGTGACCTTGACCTTTGAACTTTGACCTTTTTTTCGAAAATTTAACCGAAAACCTTAACATTGACCATATTTCAAAAAGTATTTGGCCTACCTTCATGAAACTTCATACACATACTCACCATCACAAGAGCTACATTCCCTACAAGTTTTATAACTCCATCTTGCAATTTGATTGAATTATCTCCCCTTTTCTCTCTGTTTTTAGCTCACCATCACGTAGTGACGAGGTGAGCTTTTGGGATCACTTTTCGTCCGTCGTCCGTCGTGCGTCCGTCCGTCCGTCCGTCCGTGCGTGCGTCCGTAAACAATTCTTTAAACGACATCTCCTCCTAAACCACTGATCGGATTTTGACCAAACTTCACACAAATGATCCTTAGGTGGTCCCCTTTCAAAGTTGTTAAAATGGTTCCGGTCCGTTGCACATCTAGGTCATAGGAGCCAAAAAGAGATTTTTTTCACCAAAAACTTAAAAAATCTTCTTCTCTGAAACCACAAGGCCCAGGTCTTTGATATTTGGTATGAAGCTTCATCTGGTGGACCCCTACCAAGATTGTTCAAATTATAGTGCTGGGGCCAAAAATGCCCCCGCTCCGGGGCCCTTTGGTTTTACATGGGCTTATATAGGGAAAATCTTTAAAAATCTTCTTCTCTGAAACCGTAAGGCCCAGGTCTTTGATATTTGGTATGAAGCTTCATCTAGTGGACCCCTACCAAGATTGTTCAAATTATAGTGCTGGGGCCAAAAATGCCCCCGCTCTGGGGCCCTTTGGTTTTACATGGGCTTATATAGGGTAAATCTTTAAAAATCTTCTTCTCTGAAACCACAAAGCCCAGGTCTTTGATATTTGGTATGAAGCTTCATCTAGTGGACCCCTACCAAGATTGTTCAAATTATAGTGCTGGGGCCAAAAATGCCCCCGCTCCAGGGCCCTTTGGTTTTACATGGGCTTATATAGGGAAGAGCTTTAAAAATCTTCTTCTCTGAAACCGTAAGGCCCAGGTCTTTGATATTTGGTATGGAGCTTCATCTAGGGGACCCCTACCAAGATTGTACAAATTATAGTGCTGGGGTCAAATATGCCCCTGATCCTGGGCCCTTTGGTTGTACATGGGCTTATATAGGGAAAATCTTTAAAAATTTTATTCTCTGAAACCGTAAGGCCCATGTCTTTGATATTTGGTATGAAGCTTCATCTAGTGAACCCCTACCAAGATTGTTGAAATAATAGTGCTGGGGACAAAAATGCCCCCGCCCCGGGGCCCTTTGGTTTTACATAGGCTTATATAGGGAAAATCTTTAAAAATCTTCTTCTCTGAAACCACAAGGCCGAGGTCTTTGATAGTTGGTATGAAGCTTCATCTAGTGGACCCCTACCAAGATTGTTCAAATTATAGTGCTGGGACAAAAAATGCCCCCGCCACGGGGCCCTTTGGTTTTACATTGGCTTATATAGGGAAAATCTTTAAAAATCTTCTCCTCTGAAACCACAAGGCCCAGGTCTTTGATATTTGGTATGAAGCTTCATCTAGTGGACCACTACCAAGATTGTTCAAATTATAGTGCTGGGACCAAAAATGCCCCCGCCCCGGGGCCCTTTGGTTTTACATAGGCTTATATAGGCAAAATCTTTAAAAATCTTCTTCTCTGAAACCGCAGGCCCAGGACTTTGATATTTAGAATGAAGCTTCATCTAATGGACCCCTACCAAGATTGTTCAAATTATAGCCCTTGGTCCGAAAATGCCCCCGCCCCAGGGCCCTTTGGTTTTACGTAGACTTATATAGGGAAAATCTTTAAAAATCTTCTTCTCTGAAACCACAAGTCCTAGGTCTTTTATATTTGGTATGAAGCTTCTTCTAAAGTACCCCTACCAAGATGATTCAAATTATAATGCTGGGGCCAAAATTGGCCCCGCCCCGGGGCCCTTTGGTTTTACATAGGCTTATATAGGGATAATCTTTAAAAACTTCTTCTCTGAAACCACAAGGCCCAGGACTTTGAAATTTGGTATGAAGCTTCATCTAATGGACCTCTATCAAGATTGTTCAAATTATAGCCCTTGGGTCACAAATTCCCCCACCCCGTGGCCCTTTGGTTTTACATAGAATTATATAGCCCCAGGGCCATTTGGTTTTGCATAGGCTTATGTAGGGAATATCTTTAAAAGAATCTTCTTCTCTGAAACCGCAAGGCCCAGGTCTTTGATATTTGATGTGTAGCTTCATCTAGTGGACCTTTGCCAAGATTGTTCAAATTATAGCCTTTGTTGATGTTTGGCATGAAGCTTCACCTTTAAGACCTCCCTCAACATTATGCACATTAAAGCCCTGGGGCCAATGATGGCCCTCTCTGGGGCCCACTTGATTCACTATGGATCAGGTGAGCGATCCAGGTTGTGTTTTATATTAGGATCACTTTTTGTCTGTCATCCGTGCTTAAACAATTTCTTCAAAAGACATCTCCTCCTAAACCACTGATCAGATTTTGACCAAACTCTACAGGAATGATCCTTAGGTGGACCCCTTTCAAAGTTGTTAAAATGGTTCCGGTCCGTTGCACATATAGGTCACAGGAGCCAAAAATAGATTTTTTTCACCGAAAACTTAAAAAATCTTCTTCTCTGAAACCGCAAGGCCCAGGTCTTTGATATTTGGTATGAAGCTTCATCTAGTGGACCCCTACCAAGATTGTTCAAATTATAGTGCTGGGGCTAAAAATGCCCCCGCCCCGGGGCCCTTTGGTTTTACATGTGCTTATATAGGGAAAATCTTTAAAAATCTTCTTCTCTGAAACCGCAAGGCCCAGGTCTTTGATATTTGGTATGAAGCTTAATCTAGTGGACCCCTGCCAATATTGTTCAAATTATAGTGCTGGGGCCAAAAATGCCCCCGCCCTAGGGCCCTTTGGTTTTACATGGGCTTATAGAGGGAAAATCTTTAAAAATCTTCTTTTCTGAAACCCGAAGGCCCAGGTCTTTGATATTTGGTATGAAGCTTCATCTAGTGGACCCCTACCAAGATTGTTCAAATTATAGTGCTGGGGCAAAAAATGCCCCCGCCCTGGGGCCTTTTGTTTCACATGGGCTTATATAGGGAAAATCTTTAAAAATCTTCTTCTCTGAAACTGCAAGGCCCAGGTCTTTGCTATTTGATATGAAGCTTCATCTAGTGGTCCCCTACCAGGATTGTTCAAATTATAGTGCTGGGGCCAAAAATGCCCCCGCCCTGGGGCCTTTTGTTTCACATGGGCTTATATAGGGAAAATCTTTAAAAAACTTCTTCTCTGAAACTGCAAGGCCCAGGTCTTTGCTATTTGGTATGAAGCTTCATCTAGTGGACCCCTACCAGGATTGTTCAAATTATAGTGCTAGGGCCAAAAATGCCCCCACCCAGGGGCCCTTTGGTTTTACATTGGCTTTTAGAGGGAAAATCTTTAAAAATCTTCTTCTCTGAAACCGCAAGGGCCAGGTCTTTGATATTCGGTATGAAGCTTCATCTTGTGGACCCCTACCAAGATTGTTCAAATTATAGTGCTGGGGCCAAAAATGCCCCCGCCCCGGGGCCCTTTGGTTTTACATAGGCTTATATAGGGAAAATATTTAAAAATCTTCTTCTCTGAAAGCGCAAGGCCCAGGTCTTTGACAGTTGGTATGAAGCTTCATCTAGTCGACCCCTACACAGATTGTTCAAATTATAGTGCTGGGGCAAAAAATGCCCCGCCCTGGGGCCCTTTGGTTTTACATGGGCTTATAGAGGGAAAATCTTTAAAAATCTTCTTCTCTGAAACGCAAGGCCCAGGTCTTTGATATTTGGTATGAAGCTTCATCTAGTGAGCCCCTATCAAGGTTGTTCAAATTATAGTGCTGGGGCCAAAAATGCCCCCGTCCTGGGGCCCTTTGATTTTACATGGGCTTATATAGGGAAAATCTTTAAAAATCTTCTTCTCTGAAAATGCAAGGCATAGGTCTTTGATATATGGTATGAAGCTTTATCTAGTGGACCTCTACAAAGATTGTACAAATCATAGCCCCTAGACCAAAAATGCCCCCATCTTGGGGCCCTTTGGTTTTACATAGTCTTGTATAGGGAAAATCTTTAAATATCTTCTTCTATGAAACCACATGGCCTAGGTCTTTGATATTTGGTGTGAAATTTCATCTAGTGGACCTCTATCAGGATTGTTCAAGTTATAACCCTGGGGCCAAAAATTCCCCCACCCCGAGACCCTTTGGTTTTACATAGACTTATATAGGGAAATCTTTAAAAATCTTCTCTGAAACTGCAAGGCCCAGGTCTTTGCTATTTGATATGAAGCTTCATCTAGTGGACCCCTACCAAGATTTTCAAATTATATCCCTCGGGCCACAAATGCTCACGCCCCAGGGCCCTTTGGTTTTACAGAGACTTATATAGAGATAATCTTTGAAAATCTTCTTCTCTGAAACAGCAAGGCCCAGGTCTTTGATATTTGGTGTGAAGCTTCATCTAGTGGTCCTCTATCAAGGTTGTTTAAATTATAGCCCTGAGGCCAAAAATGCCCCCGCCCCGGGGCCATTTGGTTTTACATAGGCTTATGTAGTGCTGGGGACAAAAATGCCCCCGCCTCAGGGCCCTTTGGTTCAAATTATAGTGCTAGGGCCAAAAATGCCCCCACCCAGGGGCCCTTTGGTTTTACATTGGCTTTTAGAGGGAAAATCTTTAAAAATCTTCTTCTCTGAAACCGCAAGGGCCAGGTCTTTGATATTCGGTATGAAGCTTCATCTTGTGGACCCCTACCAAGATTGTTCAAATTATAGTGCTGGGGCCAAAAATGCCCCCGCCCCGGGGCCCTTTGGTTTTACATAGGCTTATATAGGGAAAATATTTAAAAATCTTCTTCTCTGAAAGCGCAAGGCCCAGGTCTTTGATAGTTGGTATGAAGCTTCATCTAGTCGACCCCTACACAGATTGTTCAAATTATAGTGCTGGGGCAAAAAATGCCCCGCCCTGGGGCCCTTTGGTTTTACATGGGCTTATAGAGGGAAAATCTTTAAAAATCTTCTTCTCTGAAACGCAAGGCCCAGGTCTTTGATATTTGGTATGAAGCTTCATCTAGTGAGCCCCTATCAAGGTTGTTCAAATTATAGTGCTGGGGCCAAAAATGCCCCCGTCCTGGGGCCCTTTGATTTTACATGGGCTTATATAGGGAAAATCTTTAAAAATCTTCTTCTCTGAAAACGCAAGGCATAGGTCTTTGATATATGGTATGAAGCTTTATCTAGTGGACCTCTACAAAGATTGTACAAATCATAACCCCTAGACCAAAAATGCCCCCATCTTGGGGCCCTTTGGTTTTACATAGTCTTGTATAGGGAAAATCTTTAAATATCTTCTTCTATGAAACCACATGGCCTAGGTCTTTGATATTTGGTGTGAAATTTCATCTAGTGGACCTCTATCAGGATTGTTCAAGTTATAACCCTGGGGCCAAAAATTCCCCCACCCCGAGACCCTTTGGTTTTACATAGACTTATATAGGGAAATCTTTAAAAATCTTCTCTGAAACTGCAAGGCCCATGTCTTTGATATTTGGTATGGAGCTTCATCTAGTGGACCTCTACCAAGATTTTCAAATTATATCCCTCGGGCCACAAATGCTCACGCCCCAGGGCCCTTTGGTTTTACAGAGACTTATATAGAGATAATCTTTGAAAATCTTCTTCTCTGAAACAGCAAGGCCCAGGTCTTTGATATTTGGTGTGAAGCTTCATCTAGTGGTCCTCTATCAAGGTTGTTTAAATTATAGCCCTGAGGCCAAAAATGCCCCCGCCCCGGGGCCATTTGGTTTTACATAGGCTTATGTAGTGCTGGGGACAAAAATGCCCCCGCCTCAGGGCCCTTTGGTTTAACTTAGGCTTACATAGGGAAAATCTTTAAAAAAATCTTCTTCTCTGAAACTGCAAGGCCAAGGTCTTTGATATTTGATGTGTAGCTTCATCTAGTGGACCTTTGCCAAGATTGTTCAAATTATAGCTTTTGTTGATATTTGGTATGAAGCTTCACCTTTTTAGACCTCCCTCAACATTATGCACATTATAACCCTGGGGTCAATAATGGCCCTCCCCAGGGCCCACTTGTTACTATATGGATCAGGTGAGCGATCCAGGGCCATCATGGCCCTCTTGTTAGCTCACCTGTCACGTAGTGACGAGGTGAGCTTTTGTGATCACTTTTTGTCCGTCGTCCGTCGTGCGTGCGTGTGTGCGTAAACTTTTTCTTCAAACAACATCTCCTCCTAAACCACTGATCGGATTTTGACCAAACTTCACAGGAATGATCCTTAGGTGGTCCCCTTTCAAAGTTGTTCAAATGGTTCCGGTCTGTTGCACATCTAGGTCACAGGAGCTAAAAATAGATTTTTTAAATGAAAACTTTAAAAATCTTCTTCTCTGAAACCGCATGGCCCAGGTCTTGGATATTTGGTATGAAGCTTCATCTAGTGGACCTCTACCAAGATTGTTCAAATTATAGTCCTGGGTCGAAAATCGTCCCCGCCCCGGGGTCCTTTGGTTTACATAGGCTTATATAGGGAAAATCTTTAAAAATCTTCTTCTCTGAAACCGCAAGGCCCAGGTCTTTGATATTTGGTGTGAAGCTTCATCTAGTGGACCCCTTTCAAGATTGTTCAAATTATAGCCCTGGGGCCAAAAACGCCTCCGCGCCGGGGGCCTTTGGTTTTACATAGGCTTATATAGGGAAAATCTTTAAAAATCTTCTTCTCTGGAACTGCATGGCCCAGATCTTGGATATTTGGTATGAAGCTTCATCTAATGGACTTCTTTCAAGATTGTTCAAATTATAGCCCTGGGGCCAAAAACGCCCCCGCCCCGGGGCCTATGGTTTTACATAGGCTTATATAGGGAAAATCTTTAAAAATCTTCTTCTCTGAAAACGCAAGGTCCAGGTCTTTGATATTTTGTGTGAAGCTTCACCTAGTGGATCTTTACCAAGATTGTTCAAATTATAGCCCTGGGGCCAAATATGCCACCGCCCCGGGGCCCTTTGGTTTTACTTGGGCTTATATAGGGAAAATCTGTAAAAATCTCCTTCTCTGAAACCGCAAGGCCCAGGTCTTTGATATTTGATATGAAGCTTCATCTAGTGGACCCCTACCAAGATTGTTCAAATTATTTTGCTTTGGCCAAAAATGCCCCCGCCCCGGGGCCCTTTGGTTTTACATGGGCTTATATAGGGAAAATTTTTAAAAATCTTCTTCTCTGAAACTGCAAGGCCCAGGTCTTTGCTATTTGGTATGAAGCTTCATCTTGTGGACCCCTACCAAGATTGTTCAAATTCTAGTGCTGGTGCCAAAAATGCCCCCGCCCCGGTGCCCTTTGGTTTTACATAGGCTTATGTAGGGAAAATCTTTAAACATCTTTTTCTCTGAAACTGCAAGGCCAAGGTCTTTAATATTTTAATATTTGGTATGAAGCTTCATCTGGTGGACCTCTACCAAGATTGTTCAAATTATAGCCCTGGGACCAAAATGCCCCCGCCCCAAGACCCTTTGGTTTTACATAGACTTATATAGGAAAATCTTTAAAAATCTTCTTCTCTGAAACTGCAAGACCCATGTCTTTGATATTTGGTATGGAGCTTCATCTAGTGGACAATCAAGCCTTTATTGATATTTGGTATGAAGCTTCACCTTTTTAGACATCCCTCAACATTATACACATTATAACCTTGGGGTCAATAATGGCCCTCCCCAGGGCCCACTTGTTACTCTATGGATCAGGTGAGCGATCCAGGGCCATCATGGCCCTCTTGTGTTTTATATTAGGATCACTTTTTGTCTGTCAATCCGTGCGTAAACAATTTCTTCAAACGACATCTCCTCCTAAACCACTGGTCGAATTTTCATCAAACTTCACAGAAATGATCCTTATGTGGTCTCCTTTCAAAGTTGTTCAAATGGTTCCAATCCATTGCACATTTAGGTCACAGGAGCCAAAAATAGATTTTTTTCACCGAAAACTTAAAAAATCTTCTTCTCTGAAACTGCAAGGCCCAGGTCTTTGATATTTAGTATGAAGCTTCATCTAGTGGACCCCTACCAAGATTGTTCAAATTATAGTGTTGGGGCCAAAAATGTCCCCGCACAAGGTCCCTTCGGTTTTACATAGGATTATATAGGTAAAAACTTTAAAAATCTTCTTCTCTGAAACCGCAAGTCCCCGGTCTTTGATATTTGGTATGAAGCTTCATCTAGTGGACCCCTACCAAGATTGTTCAAATTATAGTGCTTGGGCCAAAAATGCCCCCGCCCCCGGGCCCTTTGGTTTTAAATGGGCTTTATATACGGAAAATCTTTAAAAATCTTCTTCTCTGAAACAGCTAGGCCCATCTCTTTGCTATTTGGTATGAAGCTTCATCTAGTGGACCCCTACTAAGATCGTTCAAATTATAGTGCTGGGGCCAACAATGCCCTCGCCCCGGGGCCCTTTGGTTTTACATGGGCTTATATAGGGAAAATCTTTAAAAATCTTCTTCTCTGAAATCGCAAGGCCCAGGTCTTTGCTATTTGGTATGAAGCTTCATCTAGTGGACCCCTACCAAGATTGTTCAAATTATAGTGCTGGGGCAAAATGCCCCCGCCACAGGCCCTTTGGTTGTACATGGGATTACATAGGGAAAATCTTTAAAAATCTTCTTCTCTGAAACAGCAAGGCCTATATCTTTGCTATTTGGTATGAAGCTTCATCTAGTCGACCCCTACCAAGATTATTCAAATAATAGTGCTTGGGCCAAAAATGCCCCCGCTCCGGGGCCCTTTGGTTTTACATGGGCTTATATAGGGAAAATCTTTGAAAATCTTCTCTGAAACCGCAAGGCCCAGGTCTTTGCTGCTTGGTATGAAGCTTCATTTAGTGGACCCCTACCTAGATCGTTCAAATTATAGTACTGGGGCCAAAAATGCCCCGGCCCCGGGGTCCTTTGGTTTTACATGGGCTTATATAGGGAAAATGTTTAAATATCTTCTTCTCTGAAACTGCAAGGCCCAGGTCTTTGCTATTTGGTATGAAGCTTCATCTAGTGGATCCCTACCAAGATTGTTCAAATTATAGTGGTGGGGCCAAAAATGTCCCCGCCCCGGGGCCCTTTGGTTTTACATAGGCTTATATAGGGAAAATCTTTAAAAATCTTCTTCTCTGAAACTGCAAGGCCCAGATGTTTGATATTTGGTATGAAGCATCATCTTGTGGACGTCTACCAAGATTGTCCAAATTATAGCCCTGGGGCCAAAAATGCCCCCGCTCCGGAGCCCTTTGGTTTTACATAGACTTATATAGGGAAAAATCTTGAAAAATCTTCTTCTCTGAAACCACAAGGCCTAGGTCTTTGATATTTGGTATGAAGCTTCAGCTAGTGGACCTCTACCAAGATTGTTCAAATTATAGCCCTGAGACCTAAAATGCCTCCGCCTCATGGCCCTTTGGTTTTACATAGACATATATAGGGAAAATCTTTAAAAATCTTCTATGAAACCACAAGTCCTAGGGCTTTGATATTTATTGTGAAATTTCATGTAGTGGACCTCTATCAAGAATGTTCAAATTATAGCCCTGGGGCCAAAAATGCCCCCGCCCCGAGACCCTTTGGTTCTACATAGACTTATATAAGGAAATATTTAAGAATCTTCTTCTCTGAAACTGCAAGGCCCATGTCTTTGATATTTAGTATGGAGCTTCATCTAGTGGACCTCTACCAAGATTGTTCAAATTATAGCCCTCAGGCCACAAATGCCCCTGCCCCAGGGCCCTTTGGTTTTACATAGACTTATATAGAGATAATCTTTGAAAATCTTCTTCTCTGAAACAGCAAGGCCCAGGTCTTTGATATTTGGTGTGTAGCTTCATCTAGTGGACCTTTGCCAAGATTTGACTGTTTAAATTATAGCCCTGAGGCCAAAAACCTCGGGGCCATTTGGTTTTACATAGGCTTATGTAGGGAATATCTTTAAAAAAATCTTCTTCTCTGAAACCGCAAGGCCCAGGTCTTTGATATTTGGTGTGTAGCTTCATCTAGTGGACCTTTGCCAAGATTGTTCAAATTATAGCCTTAGTTGATATTAGGTATGAAGCTTACCTTTTTAGACCTCCCTCAATATTATGCACATTATAACCCTGGGGTCAATAATGGCCCTCCACGGGGCCCACTTTTTACTCTATGGATCAGGTGAGCGATCCAGGGCCATCATGGCCCTCTTGTTTTTAAATTGTTTTTGTCTCTTATTTCAATACTATTCACAACAGAGCCTTCCAACTTCACATGAATGTTCCTTGGGACAAGACATTTTCAGTCATACCATGCTTTTTGACCTGTGACCTTGACCTTTGAACTTTGACCTATTTTTCGAAAAATTAACCAAAAAACTTAACCTTGACCATATTTCCAAAAGTATTTGGCCTACCTTCATGAAACTTCATACACATACTCACCATCACAAGAGCTACATTCCCTACAAGTTTTATAACTCCATCTTGCAATTTGATTTGACTTAGAACTTTTGTTTTCTAAAAGAAACTGCAGACGAGCGTTGGCACCCGCTTGCGGTGCTCTTGTTAACCTTCAATTGATATACAGGAGGTACCTCTTTGTCACCGCAACTTCTCTTACAGTTTTATACTAATCATTTTGAAACTTTGCATGTGTCTTTGTTATGGCATGAGGCTCTGCATGTGGTTTGGACTTTAACTTCGGATCAATTTTTGTCACTATTTCCCCATTGTGAACTTAGTCATTGTTAACATTCAGTTCATTGTTAACATTCAGTTGATATATGATAGGTACCTCGTCATCACAACTCCTCTTACAGTTTTATACTAATCATTTTGAAACTTAGCTTGTGTTTTCTCCATGATATGAGGATGTTCATATGCTTTGGATATAATTCTTGGATCATTTTAGTTCATTTTATCACGTTGTGAACTTTGTCAGTTTTTTACCTCACATATATAGGCTATGGTTTCTTCTCAAAGCCCTATATTCATTTCTTCTGCCTTAAATAAACTTTATTTTTTGTGTTGGGCATGTGGGGAGCAGGTGCGACATCAACTTCACCGAAGTTGAATTTCTGTTTTTTTCTAAAATGCAAATGCCACTAACATTTTATCAGAAAAAATGCCATTGCAGGAGATAAATTGAATGTTCTTACAAGAACAGTTAATAACTAACAAAGTAGCTGACTAACTGGGCCATGGACCCAGGATTTTAGGATTTAAACTTTCATCCAAGCATAATCATCACGTTAATAAGTCTGTGAAAGGAACACCCCCTAAACTGGGGTATCCATTATTTCTTTTATTTCTGTTAGTGGACATTGGTTGTGGGTACTCGTTAGATGAGCACCCACAACCTATGTTTGCAGTATAGATAAGAAAATTATTATGAATTTCCATCGGAAAAGTAGCCATTTTGGAGATGTGAAAAATGCACTGTGTCGCATGGGTGTGTTACTATGGTGTTTTGTTTCTTTGTAGCAATACTTCCATCAGGTACGACCCGAGGCAGCACAAGTACTGTACGGAAACATAGATGACAGGCTGGAGCTTCGTAAGAAACTCAACTGTAAACCATTCTCTTGGTATTTGAAGTTTATTTACCCCGAGCAGGTAGGAATACAGAATTTTTATTTTACTCTTAGTATTAGTATTTGGACACCTCAACCCCTTACCATACTTGTTCTAAAATTTGAACAAGTATACCACATAACACTCTTCATAACACTATTGTTGGGGTCCAAAGCAGAAAGCCTGTTAGTTAAATAACCGTGTTATATCCAAACAAAAGTATGAAGATTATATAGAAAAATGACCATAAATGGTCATTTTTCTACATAATCTTCACATTTTTGGGATCCATCTTGAAACCGTGTTATATTCAAAATGGTGTTGTAATGAACCATGTTATAATGAAGTTGTGGTGTTCAATGTACTACCTGATTTTGTGTCTAAAAACAGCTGGATGAGTGACAAATGGTATAGACCCAGATGAGACACCACATTCTGTAGGAATGTATTTGGTTTATATGGAGAAATAAGGAAAATTAGTTTATCAGCAAATGTTGCTACACCCGTGGACACAAAAGCGTTCAAACTTGGATGGGCTTCATTTCATTTTGACTTGAAACATCATTCAATATATTCTAACATCCTATCAGTCAACTGCCAGACAGAAATACATTCAAAACACAAAGTGGTGTACACTTCATTGCTGACTCCTGCACTGTCCAATCAAAATACATTTTTTTTTGGGGGGGGGGGGGGTTTACGGCCCTTTCAAGATTATTTCACTCATATCGAGCCGATCGTTAATCATAGGCGGGCATAAATCGGAGTACCCGGAGAAAAACCACCTGACCTTCCGTTGCAGAACTTGGCGTCTCACACGTGACCCGAGCGAGGCTCGAACCCACGGCGGTGAGAGACCTAATGACTAAGAGTCAGCGCTCTTATCCATTAGGCGACGGAGGCCCGTTCCAATCAAAATACATCACAAATGTTAATCAGAAAGTGTTTGGCAAAATGAGACCAATCAATTGCTTGATCTAGTTTTAGAATTCTTTGATGATTGACAAACAAAGGAAGGCCCAAGATGACCTGGAAGCAGCTAACAGAAAGAGATTGCAGAGAATGGAAGCTCTCTGCTATCGATCCTCATGATAGACAAGCCTGGAGATCTGGTGTAAGATCTGCCATGCGTGCAGCAAGCCAGCTACCTGGAAGGGGGCCCACTTATGTGGACGTTGCCCCTGTACCTGCACGTTAATCAAAAATCCGTTGATGATGATGATGATGATTGACATTTGCTTGTCAAACTAACTTGATGCAAAGAGATTCATTGAAAGTTATTTCATAGGAGTTTGAACGCTTTTGTGTCCACAGGTGAATGTCTTCTGTGGTCTGGTGGTTCAATATTTGGCTCTAGTGCTGAAAGTTCCGGGGCCAGTTGTTGAAAACTGACGTTGTCGATAGTTAACATATTGTTAAAACCTTGATCATTTAATATGGCAAATATGCTAATATTTTTGCTGAAAAAATGTGAGCAGCTTTTTGCATTTCAGCTTTTGCAAATGCAAAAGCTGCTCTCATCTTTTCAGCAAAAATTACAATAGATTAGATATTATACTTGTTAGAGCAGTTAACAGTTTGACCACTAACGAGCTTGTTTAGCAAAAGTTGCTTTGAACAACTCCAACCTCCTTCAGATCAGGGACAGAAAGTCTCTCACTGTTCACCCATCAGTGTACCAGTACCTGACCGGCCCCGATAGCTCAGTTGGTAGACTGTCCGCTCCGGGGAACGGGAGGTCACGGGTTCGATCCCAGGCCGCGACATACCAAAGTCGTTAAGAATGGTACTAGCTGCTCCTCGCTTCGCACTCAGATTTACGGGGTAGAGCTAGGACTGGTCGACCCAGTGTCAGGATAATGTGACTGGGTGTGGTTTCATGTAATGTGTCTGGGACATGATACTTCAGTGAGGCAGCACTATAAAAGTGAGCATTGAGCTCCCTGTCGCAACCAGACACCGTCGTGATATTTCTGAAAAATTGTTGAAAGCGACGTTAAACCCGAATTCGCACACACACACTCCAGTACCTGATTTACCACTAGGAACATAGCCATTTGCCTTCAAAAATAGATATCATATTAACAAATGATTGCACAGGGTAAAAGGGGTTTACAAAGGATTATATTATTTGCTCCGAAAGGTAGATTGTGGGTACTTGTCAGAACCACCTCTCACTGAGGTGGTTCTAATGAGCACCCACAATGGGCCTCCATGGCCTAGCAGATAAGAGTGCAGACTCTGAATCATTAGGTTTCTCATCGCTGTGGGGTTGAGCCTCATACAAGTCATATGTGAGACACCAAGTTCTGCAATGAATGCAGAGTTGGTGTTTTTCCGGGTCCTCCTGGTTTCGTCCACTTCTGATTGACGGTTGGTTCATAATATATGAAATAATCTTAATGGGCCATAAAATATAAACAAAAAAGCAACAAGCACCCACAATCTGTGTTTGTAGCAGTAATAGTAATAAAAAATCACACCAGTTTTAACCCATTGTATACTGGTTGACTCGTTTGTAGCAGTAATAGTAATAAAAATCACACCAATTTTAACCCATTGTATACTGGTGGACTCTTCAGACAAGTCCTTTTGTCATATAAGGGGTGTCAGGCCAATTTTTTCATTTTTCATTTTTATTCCATGTTTGACAGAAAATCCTGGTAGCAAAAAGAGCTGACCCTGATCAGACGCCGTGTTCTGTAGCATCTGATCTGGGCCTGCACTGTTTGCAAGGCTACCCTTTTATGGGTTTCCCACGTAGAATGGGTTAATTAAAAAATGGTCATTTAGATTTAGTAAATATTCTGGTCCAGTTTTTGAGGCTCTGTGATTATGTTAACCCTTCTCTTGCTGAATATTCAGTCACACCCATTTCTAACTTTGAACCAATCAAATTACTTGATGTAATTTATTCCTACAAATTCATGAATTGAATGTCAAACAGTGTAGATCCTGATCAGATGGCTTCTTCAGAAGCCATCTGATCTGGATCTACACTGTTTCCAAAGATAGGGGTTGTCGCGAACAGCATGATAAGAGTTAAAATACAGGTACGAGGAAGCTACAAATATTTGTGAGATTTTAATTGATTTGCACAAATACTGTCAAGAATTCACTATGGTTTATATGAATCTACTCAAAATGCTGCACAAACGTTTGGAATCAGTAAAGAAAAAGGCGAATGCAAAATGAATTTGTGACAATTCTTGACAAGGTTTGGTATTTTCTCTCAAGATATTTCTTACTTGCTTCGTATCTGCTTTGTCATGTATTCGTGACAAATTCGTAGATGATTTATGGTTGAGCCACAAATCTGACCTGCAAATGTCTATGGGTCAATAATGAGTCAATTACAATGCCTAAGAATGCAGTAAGAATTTGTGATGAATTAAGTGCAATTTTTTTTAATCCAAAGGTTGTGGCAAAAATTTTGAACAGCTCCAAAATTTTGCCATAAATTCTTGATTGCTCAAGAATTGACTATCAATATGTACGACTCGGATAAGAACTTCATAGATTACGATTCAAGTGCAAATCCTAAAAGTTGTCAGTTTGTGGTAATTCATGGGGTTCGTGGTTTGTGTGGAATATGGGCATTAACCCTTGTCCTGCTGAATATTTAAATATGTCACACCCACTACTGATTATCAGCCAATCAGATTACTTGATGCAAATTATTGCAACAAATTCATAAACTGGATGGCAAACAATGAAGATCCTGATCAGATGGCTTCTTCAGAAGCCATCTGATCTGGATCTGCATTGTTTCAAAGATAAGGCATATCCCGGCTCAGCAGGACAAAGGTTAACAGAGGTTCGATTGTTATCTTCTAGGTGATCCCAGATGAGAAGGGTAATGCGCCTCTTGTTGTTGGACCAATAAAGAAACATGTTACAAAATATATCAGATATGGACTGGTAAGTATTTACGTCTCAACCCTTATCCTGCTGTTAAACGTTTGGACATCTTGAGAACTTGCAGTAATTATTCAAAGATATTAACATATTTGTTACAGCATCCAACAAAGAGTCCAACAGGTGCAGACAGAATGGCAAACAGTGTAGACCACAATCAGACTGCAGTCTGATCTGGGTCTGTACTGTTTGCTATCTGTCCCAATACTTAGGATAATTACGGTGGACTTTAATGAGAATATAGAAAAATAACATTTATTGTTCAGATAATTGCAGTTACGTTTGTTTTGATTTTTTTTATCCAGAAATGTTCCTTGAGTAGTCCAGTATCAAGCAAATGATTTTTTTTCTGCCTGGTGCTCATTGAGTTATTAACCTTTTGTAAAATTTCACGCCTTAATGGTTTGAATTATAGCCATGAAAGTTTATCAGATATACTTAGCTTGAAGAGAAGGTGTGTTGGGACAAACAATGATCAGTCTGTGACAAAATTTTAGTCTGTTATATTCCCTTAACCATTTTGTACTGTAAACCTCAAAATGGGTAATTGGCAAACAGTAAAGGCCCAGATCACATGCCGCAGCGTGTGGCGTCTGATCAGGGCCCACACTGTTTGCAAAAAGTTCAGTCATTTTCCAAATAAAATCTGAAGAAAACTCAGCCTGACACCCCTAAATTTTGAAATGGATTTGTACTATATGAGCCCCGCCAAGCGAATTTGGGTCTTCGAGCATTCCATCATGACAAGTTTTAACTGCGCATGCCCAGCCATTCAGAGGGGCCAGGGATATGGCTTTTTGTCTGAAGGTTCCTCTTGATTCACTGCTTCTATGAGCGAGCAGCGAAGGTTCTGGCGAGACTGCGCGGATGCGCAGGCTCGCCTGAACCTTCCCTGTTCGCATAGGCGATAAGTACCAAAATCGCTTGACAGGGCCCATATATAAGGTGGAAGATCCCATTTGGTACAAAAGGGTTAAGGGTTTGGAATAACCCATATATGAAGGTGCAATCTTCCACCTAGTAAGTTTGGGATGGTCGATTTCTATAGGTGTGTCAGGTTTGATTTTGTTCATAACAAATATTACAAAAATGAATGTTCTTTAAGCAAACAGTGAGGACCCTGATCAGATGCTGCATTCTGATACAACAAAGCTTGTTGAGACCATGTATGACGATTAAGGTTACTCAAATTTCCTTACTTTTCAGCTTTGGGGACCATTTGTGGCTATGACTCATTTGAGCATTTTAGGTCCTCATTTCATATCTTGTAACAATTTATACCTGGTACTAGTTTTTCAAAACTAGCAATGTCATTAGTTAACATATCATTTAAACTTTGGTCATTTAATATGGCAAATATGCTAAACATTATGCTGAAAAAATGTGAGTGGTTTTTGCATTTGTAAAAGCAACTCACTTTTTTCCAGCAAAAATACCCGAGTATTAGATAGTATACTTGCTAGAACAGTTCACATATTGGCCACTCACATGCTCGTTAAACTAACAATGCTTTGAATGACGAACACAAATTGTTTATGATTTCAGATTCAGCATGTAAGTTCAGGTCAATGTTTAGAGTCAGAGAAAGAGCCTTCTACTAAGAAGGCTCGGCTGATCCTCGCAGATTGTCGAGAAGGTGATAGAGCTCAGCAGTGGCACGAGTCTGACGAGAATGAGTTTGTGTTGTCAAAATCTCTGTGTATGGAGGTTAAAGATGGTAGCAGAGGAAACACATTTGTAAATCTCATGAAATGTCATGGATCTCGAGGGACTCAGTCCTGGGTATGGACAATAAAGGTGAGTGGGTTTTTCGGGTTTGGCTGAGAAATCTAGCAAGATCAAAGAACTACAATCAAATTCCTGTATTAAGACCACCTTTGGGACTGTTCAAAAGTGGTCTTGAAGACCACTTTTCAACAGTCCCAAAGGTGGTCTCTGACCAGAGGCCACTGCATGCAGAAAACAAAAAAGAAAAAACTGCAACCTACTAAATAAGCCTTTTGAAGCAGAATAAGTCTTAATTTTAAGTGGTCTTAATAGCGGAATTGCCCTGTATATGTACAACTATGAAAGCTCCAGACAAACAGCCCACCTATCATCAAATGCTTCACTAATCATACAGCCCACCCATACAGGCTTGGAAAAAAAGATTGGGCTGCATGATGCTTCCACACAGAGCTGAAACCCAAGCACACGTAAATACTGGTAAACTGCTTAGAAGGTTTAAGCCTGCCCAGGCAAAGTGGTGCGAGTCAGACCATCCCTGCATATAAATCCTATTGGTTTGCTTGGACGGTAGGGCTTGAGACGTAATTTCCTGTTAATGTTGGGTATCTTTAAAATGACCTGAATAGTGCTGACAGGGATGTAAAACTGCAATGCAAACAAACAAATTTACTAAACATGTCCAAAGTTGGCACATACTAAAACATGAAGAGTTTCATAAAGAGGGTAGTTTAACCTTTATTAAGCTGCCACCAAGGGAATACTCCAAAACTGACTACTTAAAGGTGGAGGCTGTTGAGCTGAGGGAAATGTCTTGAGATGATGTTGGACCTGATATAGACAGACAAAAATGAGTGATAACTGAAGACAGCTCAATATGGATGTATGAAAAGAAATAAAAATGATGGAGGGTTTCAGATAGAGATGTCCTGTTATACCTCTCCATCACTTATTTTTCTTTTCATTTAAATATTTGAAATGATATCAGAATGGTAATTTTAAGCAACACACCAGAAAAAATACAGTGAAATGCCACTGTTAAGACCACCTAAATTTAAGACTAATTCTGCTTTAAAAGGCTGATTTAGTAGGTTGTAGTTATTGTTTCTTTGTGTTTTCTGCATACAGTGTCCTCATGTCAGAGACCACCTTTTGAACAGTCACAAAGGTGGTCTTAATATAGGAATTTTACTGTAGCTCCTGTTTTAACTTCGAAGTTTTGGCCGTTGAGTTAACTCTGGCTGTTTAACGGAGGGAATTTAGTCTAAGTAATGTGGTTGCTGGCTGGACAAGAGAGGTGGTTACTGAGCAGAGGTTAAATATATAGCAAATGCTTTGGGAGGACTTATGACTGCTGAAGCAATGTGGCTGCTAATCAGAGGAGACCATTAATGGAGATGTTACTGTATGGAAAAGAAATCTTTCTTAATGTGGCTGGTAACTGAGATATAAGAAAAACTATTCTGTGACATTCTAACATATTTTCAGAGCCTCTGACCTTCACCTGAAAGTCCAGAACAAGGATTGTGCCGAACAGTGCAGGCCCTGGTCAGACACCGCTACATGCGACATCTGATCTTGGCCTACACTGCTTGCAAAGAGTTCAGCCATTAACCAAATAAATTGTAACCCTTGAAGATGCCAATCACAACAATTGTCATCTGCTTTGTCATCTGTTTACTTTCAAGTCAGTGTTGCAAACCGTTAGGACCCAGATCAGCCTGCCCTTCTTGGAGTAGTCTGATCTGTGAGTAGTCTGATCTGGGTCCACACTGTTTGACTGTATGCAAAACATGTATGAAAAATTTGTAAGAAGATGTAGCAGACAAGATAAGCAGTGGACATTTTTCAGATGTAATTTTCTTGGGATCTTTGGGTTAAAGATAACCTGACACCCCAAAATTTTGAAATGGACTCCTGCTTATAAGGCGGAAGATTCCATCCAGTACAAAATGGATTAAAAAAATCTTTCTTTTATCATTCTAGCACATGGTATACCAGTTATATAATCCAGCCAGTGGAAAATGTATGGTGCCTATTAAAAGAGACAATACTTACTATCTAACCATCGAAGTTTGCTCCAGCAACCCGGAATCAAAATTTAATTGGAAGAAAGAAGGCAGATAGTACTTGCTGTTAGATAGTACAGGAGGAAAACGAGCAGCGAAAAATACCAGAAGATACCTAGTCAGATGGAAGCATGTTTATTCTAGGATAACTTACCTAAGCAAGATGTAGAAATCTTTCATGAGTATGGATTTGATATAGGCGTTTCAGTTTCCGACCCAAGGGATGCTGATCAGAGCTGAGCCAAAGCCATGGTTCCGAATGGTCTAGGCATCCTAAGGGTTGGAAATGACTTTATATATAACTTGGAGTCTGAGAATGTAATTACGCATTAAATTTGTTAATTCACTGATGGATTAAATATGCAAATTAGTTATATAAGCACTGTAACATTACAAGAACGGTCCTTATGACGCCATGCGCATTTACTCATGGTGGAAAATTGACATTTATGTAAAAAAACAAAGGTGAATAAAATGCTTTTTAAATGCCATATGATAAATAGAATCTTGCATTTGTGTTCATGTACCATAAAATTTATTAAACTCATTGAAGAAAAGGGATAAAAAGCTCGGCAAAGCCTCACATTTTATCCCCTATCCTCAACTTGTTTAATAAATTCAATAATACATGAATCCTCATGTAAGATCCTCTGTATGTTGAATCCATTCAAATAAAAGCCTCTTTTCTTGTAAACTACAGTTTTTTTTTCCTTTTCAATTTATTCATTTTCTTTATTTTATTTCTTTTTGTAAAAAATGAACTGTAGTTTATTGTTGTTGTGGTGCCTGGTTTAACCCAATGTATACTAGTGGACTCTTCCACTGTTATATGTTGGACAAGTCCATTTGTCATATAAGGGGTGACAGGCCTATTCTTTCCTTCTTATTCCATTTTTGACGGAAAATTCTGTTAGCAAATAGTGCAGGCCCTGATCAGACGCCGCATTCTGCGGCGTCTGATCTGGGCCTGCACTGTTTGCCAAGTTACCCCTTATGGGTTTCCCCCCACACAATAGGTTAAGTAGTGCATGATATAGGAGTCCCGTTTTCCGTTCTTACATTCCTTGTCCATTTATTCATGAAGCTGTCAGTGTAGCATTCACCCTAAATGTTCAAGTACTATAAGAGCATCATTAATGACACTTAGTACAAACTTTCATCTGGGAATGGCAACTTCAATGCAAGCATCCATATTTAACTTTGACCTACATTTCATGGTTCACTGACTTTGTGAACTATTGCATCAACCCTAGTGTTCATCATAATGTTCAAATCCATTTGTCAACTATGAACTATAAGAGCTTCAATCATGATGCCGGTACTTGGAACAAACTTGCATCTAGAGATGGCACCTTTTGATGCAAGCATGTTTGACCTTCACCTACATATCTTCCTTCGATGACTTTGTGTCCCCATAAGTGGGACATAGCCTTTGGTAGAATTCTTGTGTTGCCATGCCAAGTTTTATGGACAGGACTAAGAAAAATAATAATATTTTTGTTATATTTGGGTTGATGTTCATTTAACCCACTTAGTACTGGAAACCCCTAAAGGGGTACTTGGCAAACAGTGCAGGCCCAGATCAGACGCCACAGAACGCAGCGTCTAATCAGGGCCTACACTGTTTGCAAAACGTTCAGCCAGTTTCCAAATAGATTTTGAAGAAAACACAACCTGACACTCCTAAATTTTGAAATGGACTCCTGCTATATATAAGGTGGAAGATTCCATTTGGTACAAAAAGGGTTAATAAATGGACTTATTAAGATGATGTGGATATGTTTGTAATATCAGGCTGGGCAAAGGGAAATAATTAAGTAACTTCAAGAAAAGTGTTTTCCCCAACAGATAATTCAGAGTAATACTCGGCTAAATTCAGGTCATTAATTGGTTTTTAAATTTGTTATTATGTTACTCAATCTTAAATGGAGTAAAAGTTTATTGGGGATATTTACTTGTAGAATGATTGTCCCACGAGTGGTAAATTTTATTTTATTTATAGAGATCTGGTGAAGGTAGATCATGCATCATTTGGTTCTTCGATTAATTTCTTACCAATTTACTTGGTTCATTCATTTCAAATTCATTTGAGCATACCCATGAAATAAGGGCCCATAGAATAAGGGGATAACTGTATTCAAAATTGTCATTTGGGGAGGTAAAATGGAGGTTTTACGGTTTGAAATTTAGTTTTAAGCTGACAAGTCAGCGGAGCCATAAAACAGAATTTGCAACTGTAAAAACGGATGATTTACCACTGCAAATGACAATTTTAAATATGATCCCCATTCTCATGCACTTATTCACTTGTTTTGTTCGAAACAGTTTTATTGTCTAAAAACATAGATCACAGTCAGCTGCGTAAAACTGCATAACAGCCAATGAAAGGCAATGTTACATGCTGATGTTGGGTTCCCCGACAGTATATTGCAGAATGTACTGTAGCAAATTTTTTGATGTTATCCCAACTGACGTGGCATTACGTAGGCAAGTGCATTTATATTGTTCAATTGTATGCATCATGTGAACAAGTCTGTTAAATAAACCCCCCATAACCCCATTTTATATAAACTGCGGTTTACAGGGGTATATATTATTACCGGTATGTCCCCCCACCAGAGGGGAGGGGACATATTGTTTTTGGTGCGGATCCCTCGGTGAGGCGGTTCTAATGAATACTTACAACATAGGTTTATATGATGAAATAAGGAAATCTATCCTTCTGTTATCAAATCTGTTGCTATGAATTAAGGGAAATTAAGTATTTTTCAGGAAAGGGAACTACTGGAAAATATTTCTATTGCCCTTACCAATAGGTTGGTGCTGAAAAGAAAATTACACCTGTAGACACAAAACTGTGCAAAACTTTTATGAAGTACCTTTCAGTGAATCTCTTTGCATCAAGTTAGTTTAACAATCAAATGTCAGTCATCAATGAATTCTAAAACTTCATCATTGATTGGTCTCATTTTTGGAAGCACTTATTCCGTTTCTAGGGCTGATTTATGGTCTTGAATGACATTTGCATCCCTACCAAACAAAAGACTGCATAACCATAGATTAAGAATGAAAAACACTTAGAGCCACATTTGTTTGGGATCAGGTGACCCAAAAAGGCAGCCTCCATAGCTCTCTGGTTTGCGTGTTCAACTTCTGATAGAGGTTGTGGGTTCGAATCCGGCCACCGGAGGCAAGTTGTGTCCTTGGGCAAGGCACGTAATGCCAGTGCCTCACTCCAGCCAGGTGTAAATGAGTAGCAGTGGTGTGAAAGTCACTGCCTCTCTCTCGCACGCATGATAACATCCGGAATGAGTGTTTGCGTGATTCGAATAAACTTGAAGCTTTCATCGCAATCAAACTAAAATAAATTAGTATAAACTAAAAAGGTAAACTAATGTTGCATTCTCTGCGTTTCTTGTGCAGCATAAATGTTTTGAGGAAATTATATAAATTCAAACACAGCAGGCCTATATAGGCAATTAACCCATTGTATGCGGGAAACCCCTAAAGGGTACCTTGGCAAACAGTGCAGGCCCAGATCAGACGCCGCAGAACGCGGCGTCTGATCAGGGCCTGCACTATTTGCTGACAGAATTTTCCTTCAAAAATAGAATGAAAACGAAAAAATAGGTCTGACACCCATTGTATGACAAATGGACTTGTCCAACATATAGCAATGGAAGAGTCCACCAGTATACAATGGGTTAAAAGGAACTGTAATTTATTATGCACTAGTCGAAGGAGCGTGATGAGTGACATCATTAAAAGCCGCCAGTTTATGACTTCACTCGTAGATTCCTAGGAATTAGACGGTGAAACATTATTTTTTCATATCAAAAACATTACACAAGGAT